>JAJEQZ010000017.1:407648-994504 GCA_022833035.1 Fusarium marasasianum
TGTTGTTTTGGGTTGTTTTATGATTTGTTTATTTATTCTATTTTCTTTTTTATTATTTTTAGTTTGTTTTTTTTTTTTTTTTTAAAGGTTTTTTTTTTTTTTTTTTTTTTTTTTTTTTTTTCTTCTTATTAGCCTTATAAGGCTATTAAGCTTTTAACTTTTATATAGAGGCTTAAACAGTAAGGCCCTTATAGTAGGCTAGTATCTTAAAACTTAATATTAGTAAAGGTTTATTTACCTTAGTAGCGTAATTACTGCCTTAATTAAGTAGTATAAATACTGCCTATAGGTTTACCCCTTGGTAGCTATATTAGGTCCCTTCTTTTATCCTACCTAAAAGATATAGCTAGTATATTTATTATAAAGTACATTCCCTAACCTGACTTTTTATACCTATTAGTTATAGTTACTAATATTAATCCTAGCTACTAATAAGATACTATAAAGGAGCCTATAGCTATATAATTAAAACTACTATATAACTAGCTATAACCTTAATTTAGGTATTAGGCTAGCCTAGGAGGCAGCTAATAGTAAAGAATATAAAAAAATCTATATAATAGTAATTACTATTAAGAAGAACTTCTTATTAAGGTACTAATTTAGCCTTATTAAGATAGCTATTTTTAACTATATCCTAATTAGGTTAATTTATTATATAGGCTAATAAAGCCTTATCTATATAATTAACCTAATCTAGGTTAATAAGGAGCTATTAGGTCTTAAAAAACTAAAAAGGGACCTAAGGGAAGGTAACCCCTTTTAGTTATACTAGGCTGCCTTTCTAGCTGCTTTAATAGGTAACTTAATTATATATAAAGAGTAGCTTCTTAATATATTTAAAAGGGTTATTAATATAGCAAGGGTAATGCTTTTAAATTAATAATAGGCTAGTTATAGTCTAAGATTATAAGAGTAAAACTGCTATGATAACTGGATAGTATGTCTGCGAATAGAGTTGGATAAACGCGGGGTAATGGCGGGGTTCTGCGAAGGTTCTGTCAAAGTCAGAATTGAAGGAATTGGGTTGACTCTGTTTGTGTAAGTTAGTTGGCGAAAGTCAAATTGACCTGAAGTTAATGATGACTCTATTAATTAAATGCACGTGCCGAAGCACGTGACCAACCGACCTTGCGTCCGAGAACAGATAAAGTGATATCAGTGAAGAAGCAGTGGTTTAAACTGGGGAAAAGTCCCTATATACTTGCCACTCAAGGGCGCTAGCGACGTGAGCAGTGTCTGTTCATGTCATATCACCAACAAACCAGCTGCGCCTGCTACTCTGACAATAAATGCCGTCAACGCCAAGACATTCGCGTCCACAGTGAAGAGCTATACGAAGGTCTACTACATGACGACAAAATACGTTACTGTCACCTCTCAAAGGACTATCAGTATAACTGACTTCAAGACAACAACCGAGACAGATTGCAGCACCGTAACCATCACCGATCTCCAGAGTTTTACAGTCACTCAGCCCGTCATTATTACCGTCACCGAAGTGGAGATCGTAACTGTTACTAACGTCAATACCGTTGATGTTACGAACTACAACACTGTCTATACTACCGATGTGGATACGGCTTCAGAAACTGATCTCGAAACTGTAATTGCTACCGATGTGGAATACCTTACGGCCACCGACTACCAAACAGTCGCCGTTACCATCACTAAAGCCGCCATAATAACGCCTTCCCCAGTGACTATCACAGTGTCAGGAGGAACCACTTATAGATAGAATCTCAGATAGCACGCCCCTACTAGAAAGCTGATACTGAGATAACCCTAAGTATATTTATTATCCTCCACGTTCTTAATTTCTATGTTGCCCTTGCATTTGTCTGAGGGGATGAGGCTAATTCTAGAAATATTGTTCGGGGAAATCCCGCGGACAAGGTCCGATATAATTGTGGCTCTCATTACTGTTTGGGAATAGCCGAAAGCGAACTTGGCGAAAGAGTCATAGTGTCTCAATTGACTCAAAATTCCGATCATAAACTTATTCTTTCTCAATGCATAGAACAAAATGGTACTCACAAAGGACGAAAAAGCTCTCCACGACCAGGTAAACCTCCTACCTAGACGACAACTCGTCACCGCCCTCGCCACCCTCTCCGCGGCTCTACTACTCGTCATAATTGATCAAAATGGCATATCAGTAATCATCCCTACTATTGCGAAAGACCTAGACGCTGGAGCTACTATCTCATGGGCTGGCACGTCTAGCTTGATCGCCAACACCTGTTTTCAGATGCTCTACGGGAGACTCTCTGATGTTTTTGGGCGCAAGGTAATTTTCGTATCTGCAGCGCTATTGCTCTGTGTCGCCGATTTGCTCTGCTCGTTGAGTCAGAATGCCATCATGTTCTACATCTCCCGGGCTATCGCCGGTATCGGCGGCGGTGGTGTTCAGAACCTAGTCAACATTATCATCTCGGATATCGTCACGCTTGAGCAGAGAGGAAAGATTCAGGGAGTCGTTGGAGGTACTGTTGGGTTAGGCAATGTGATTGGACCTTTCATTGCCGCTGGTATGATGCAAAAGTCATCATGGAGAGCGTTCTTCTGGCTGTTGACCCCGTTGTCTTTCATCACCGCGGTTTTGTCCTACTTATATCTCCCCTCCAAGCCGCCGACGATAGGCTTTTGGGAAGGGATTTCCAAGATTGACTGGGTGGGGTCACTGGTGTCGGGGGCTGGTATTGTACTGCTTCTGATCCCTATCTCCGGAGGTAAGACCCGAAATTCCACGAAAACTGCTGTCACTAATTTTGATCATAATCAAGGCGGCTCATACTTCTCATGGGACTCGCCACTCTCTATAAGCTTCCTTGCAGTTGGCGGTGCGCTATTCATAGCCTTTATAGGCTGGGAATGGAAGATGGCAAAGCTTCCAATGATGCCCAGTAAGAGGAACCTAGTTTCTAAGATGAATACGGCTGACAATTCCACCTTAGTTGATATCTACAAGAACTCAAGCCTCGCTATCATGCTTGCCCAGAACTGTCTACTCGGTGCTGTTTACCAATCCTACCTCTACTACGTTCCACTCTATCTCCAGAACCCTCACCAGTACAGTGCGATCAAATCAGCAGCGGTTTACACCCCGTTGGTGGCAGCGCAAATGATTGCTTCTATTGGTTCGGGGCAATACATCAGTCGCCGCCTCCGGTACGGCGAGGTGATCATATTCGGCTTTGCTACATGGACGCTGTAAGCTCTTGACCCTTCCGTTCCTGTTCGAATCAGTTACTGACGCATTTATCAGAGGAGCAGGCCTTGCGCTACTCTTCACGAGACATAGTAGCCCTGCTGTGATTGCTGTGATACTAGCCATTGTCGGAACAGGAGTCGGGTGTATCTTCCAACCGACTTTGATAGCACTACAGGCCCATTCTCCCAAGAGCCGTCGCGCAGTCATCATCTCCAACAGGAATTTCTATCGTTGTATCGGAGGTGCATGCGGTCTAGCTGTCTCTGCAGCAGTTCTTCAAGCTCAATTACGCGCTACTCTGCCAACAGAGTACAAGAGCCTCGCCAGCTCAACATACGTGCTGCCGGAGTCGATGCGTCAAGTCCCTGCGGTTCTGGATGCATACATGTCAGCGAGTCATAGCGTGTTCATACTGCAGATTCCTTTAATTGGGCTATGCTTACTTGGCACAGCTTTCATCCGAGACCGGGGGTTAGATCCGGTGAAGGACACATAGAACATTAGGATATGGCATTTGCATGAGCGGCCTATATCTTAGGCTATGGGTTAACCTGTCTGTAAAGTTTCACTTATAGGTGACTATTAAGTGAGCTTTATATATCTCCCTTCGACCACTTGGTAACACAGAGCGCAAATTTATAATGGTAACAAGTTACTAGTTATATACTTATATAGGCTTTATATTCACACTACTATCACGCCCCTAAAGCTTGATCATCCCACTACACAAGAGCTCCTCATCTGAGGCTAATGTCGCGAACGGGGGCGCAGTGTTGAATACCCCACGCGGGTCGTATTTCTTCTTCAGGCTCATGAGGAAGTCATAGTTTGACCCATAGGCTCGTCTTAGCGTGTTTTGGCCAGGCGCAGTTAAGTTGATATATGTGCTAGGAAGAATGTTGGCCTGGTCAGTTCCTCTGATGGCATCCATGAAATCCTTGAGCCATTTATCAGTCAATTTGACCTTTTCCTCCGAGTCAGCGCAACCCAGGAACTCAAGCATGAAATGGCGCTCTGTCGCCGGGAAGCAAGATGCTTGAGCTGCGTCGCTGGAAGCCTCCCTGGCGCTGTGGATCGCAAAACCCAGTCCAACTTCATTGGGCATGATGTCGACATGATGTGCAATCACGTCGATGACCTCGTCTGTTAATGACAAGACGCTGATGGTACCGACGTTACCAATCATTCCGGGCATGGCGAAGCCGTGTCTGAAGTCGTCTAGCGCGCCTAAGTGCGTCGTTCTTTTCACTGTCGTGTGAACAAACGGCCCCAGCTTGGTGACCTTTTCGAGTTCCCTTTTGCCTTGCTCCTGATCTTCATGCAGCCACATAACATGGCAGAAGGGAGCCTTGCTCAGTGGCGTGACGACGAACAAGGGTGCCATGTAAAGACTCTCTGATGGATCCCGGGATAACTGCCGTTGTGTCTCGCGGCAGATATTGGCCACTGTATTCTTTAACTTTGACTCGTCGAAGAATATTTGTCCAGAGAGGAGCTTGTAGTCAACTTAGTTATTGTTCTGTGCGCGTGCGTATGTTGATAACATAAAGTAAAACAAGGATAACTTACACTTCCCTGTGGAAAGATTCTGATGGTCAATTCTACTATGACCCCAAAACCTCCTCCGGCTCCTCGAATTCCTTTGAGGAGATGAGCGTCGGCGTCGATGATGCGACCGTGCCAATCTACAATTTTAGCGCCGAGGATTGACTCATGCCCCAAACCATGAAGCCAGCCAAAAGGCCCATACCCTCCATAACAAGACCACCCCACAAATCCAATAGGAGGCACCATGCCCGTTACAGTCGAGTAGCCCTTGCTCTGCAGATCGCCAATGAGCTTCTCAAAGAGGATACCGCCTCCGACTCGGGCCGTCTTTCCATCATGGTTTACTTCGCAAAAGGAGATGGAACGTAAGTCGATACAGACCGAATTGCTGATCTGAGACTTTCCGAAAAAGTTATTACCGCCTGATCGTACAGTAAAAGGAATTTGGTTGGCAACAAGATATGGAACAACTCTGGCGACTTGGAGGGAATTTTCTGGGCGAACGACAGCCCAGGGAATGTTATTATTGGTCAAGAGCCCAATGTTGGTAAGCTCGGCGAAATCAGATGAAGATGGAAGAGAATAGGGAAGATC
This sequence comes from Fusarium marasasianum, assembly GCA_022833035.1. NCBI lineage: Eukaryota > Fungi > Ascomycota > Sordariomycetes > Hypocreales > Nectriaceae > Fusarium > Fusarium marasasianum. Next base: position 413,005 of record JAJEQZ010000017.1, read on the forward strand.
TTTCTGCTGCTGGAGAAAGATTTGTAGGTTCTTCTGGTTGACAGCTGTTTGCCGGCGTTTGACTTGCTGGAAGGATTCGTCGGCCATGGTATCTAAGCTCAGTGTATCAAGTTCAAACGGAAAAGGCGAGAATGGCGGAGTGGATAAATGTGTGCGGTGAAAAAGCTCTATCTTTGGGCCAGCTGTGCATTATATATTCATGTTCCGGGCTGTAAAAGGGCCCGGTAGTCCACGCAATAGATCGTAAAATGCGGGGTACCCTCTAAACCCCATCACGTCGCTGGCTCGAGATGTGTTCCACTGAATTAGAGTCTTTGACCTTCCCCGGAACACGTGTACCTTCCCCGCGATTTCGAACATCGCGCTAGACATTCCGAGGAAGACCAGAGATCTCAAGTAGCTCGCGCGGGATAGTGCCGTATGCATCGGACTCCCGGACCAAAAATGGAGTAAAAGGATTTAGAGTCAAGAGGATCCTCGGCGACTAGGCGACTTACAGAATCCTCATTCCGATACCCACAATCTCGGGCTCACTCACACCACAGCCAACCAATCTTTGGTACTCGTGCAACCAGGGATACGCACGGGTTGGACTTGGGTCCGGAGCATCTCGACTCTGCGTGCTAATCTGGCAGACACATTCCAAGCTTGGTATAGCTCAAAATCCGCGGACCCTACCTAGTAGGTTTACTAGCAGTTACGATTAGTACTAGGAAATGGTATTTACACTATTTGCCAAAAGCTTATGGGCAATGGAGCCTATTGAGAGTAGCACTGTGGGTGAGGCAATATTCCTCTCTCAGCCCCGAAGCTGTATCTACAGCTTTCAGTTACTACATAACAAAGAGCATCTTGCAAATATGAACCACAGTTCTTGATCAATCTAGAGAAAAAGGATAATTCAGGAAATTCTCGATGATAAATGCAGATCCGGTGCTCGTTTAAAGCTAACTACATAAGGAAGATCAACGATAAGAGTTTATAAACGCCCTGTAATCCTTCCCTGGAGGCTAGGAAGAGGGACCAGAGGGAATTCCAAACTCTTCCACTTCGCAAAAGCAGAAGAAATAGATGCAAGCTTTGGTTGCTCCAGCCTCATTTTATCTCGGATGTCATATCGGTGTTGCAGTTTACCTTTCAACGTCATACAACTAACAGTTGAGTCCTCCTCCCATTTCGGTCGAACATTGCCCTCAGGTCCCAGTTCCAGAATGCCATTTGCACCACATGTGATGCAGACAACATTGTTTCCTTCGCGGAACTCAATCTTGAGCAAATGGCAGTAAGGACAACTGTCGCTCTCTTGTGGCCCTAGATACTGGGCCTCGTCGTATGGCTTTCCCATCTGACTAGCCACACGACGACCCAAGAGCTCGGCACGGCCAACAGCAGTTCCAGAATCCGCCAATACAGCTCCTGGGCTTGCATACCCAGACAGCACAACTTGATCAACCACGCGGGAGTGGATAGGGTATATACACGTCTGCAACGTTGGTAGAGCCATTGTCCACTGCTCCGGGAATGTAGGGTTAGACGCACCAACCCCAATAAACCCAGCCACACGAGGCCTGAAGGCTCGCTGATCAACTTCTAAGTCTTTCACAGACTCATCCCCATTTTCCTGTCGACTCCTTAGATCGTACGCCATTGATACATCGGCGTAGGGTCCAAGTATGGCGTCCGTGAGAGCTTTGAGAGTTCCAGCAGGCTGGTGGCTGTATACCGGAGTGGCGATGATAATGGCATCAGCATCCATGATAGCTTTAAAGACAGCCTCGCGGTCGTCAGGCTCTCCTTTGCCGGATGGTTGATCTTTTCCATCATCGCGATACGGTACCATAGATGGATCAGCCCTGAAGGGTAGGTGTTGCCTTGGCAGCACCACTGAAGGTACATGAATCCAAGAGACAGAAATTGATGAATCTGTAGCTGCTGCTGCTTTCAAGGCTGCTTTGAGCAAGATCTCAGAGTTTCCATGAATGGAACCATTGCAGAGACCAAGAATATACATTTTGAGGGCTGTGCTTTCTAAGATCCTTTTTGTGAGGAGGTTGCCAGTAGTATGAAATCGGAGACTTAAGAATGTGACCAGACAAGTCTTAACCCACGGATCTTAGCCACAGTATATATAAATTAGCTCAGAGATTAAGTGGCCATGGCTGGCCTGCTGTGTCGTCTTTCCTAACTTGGAATCTCATGTCTCTTATCCGCAAAAGGTGCATTCTACAACTCCTTAGAACAACTAGGGCTAGACGTTTCGGAACTAACAGTTAGCAAACTAAAGCTTCCACGGGTCTCTAGCTTGGGGGCCTGGTCTCGGATCCAGTTGAAATCTACCATTTCGTGAAAAAGTCTGGGGACTCTTCTTCATTCTCTGATTCGTCTAGATCTTAGTTCGGGGGTCAGCACCTCGTCTAACCTAGAGCATCTCTCATTTCCGACTATGTTAAGTTTTTCGGAATTGCGGGGGTGGAGTTCGCCGATCTACCGCCGGTACATTATTCGGGCTCGGGGTCTTAGACTAGCCCATCCCCTCTGGCTACTTTGCAGCGGGAAAGGGAATAGGGTAGGTTTTTAAATTTAATTACAAATTATTAATTTATATACTTAATTACATAAGAATATCAGTAATATATTTTAAATGCGAGTTTTACGCTTATAAACTAATAATATTAATGTTAATTAATAAGTGTATATTATTTAAAGGGTATGGGTAGTGTATGAATTTACCGAATTATGTTTAATCATCGGGTGGCAGTCCATCCGGCATCAGGGACACTAGTGCCACTAAAATGCGGGGTTGAGCATGATATTCCGGGGTAGACCACGCTACACCAAAGCAACATCAACCCCGCATCATAATCTCTTTTATCTCCAGACATTCCGATCTTTGGACTTCATTATAGCCTTGAATCTGAGTTCCGACGCGCTGCGACCGGAATGAGTCTTGTGTGTCCCGAATGCTGGGCCGTCTTCGTCAGGAGTGAGCATCTTCACCGCCATAGGGAGGGACACATGGGTCTGCGACCATTCTCTTGCGGTGAATGCACCGCCTCATTCTCTCGGAAGTGCGACGAAACAACGGCCTCTCTACTGATAGTACCCCAGGCTGACATGCATCAACAGAGACATCCTCGTTCGGCACATGCAGATTCATGATTCGTCCGAGACTCCACCATCGAAGCAACACAGAACACCGTACGTTACTCAGGCATGCTTGCAGTGCGCAAAGTCGAAACAGCGTTGCGATGGTCAGCTTCCCTGTAGTAGATGTACGTCGAAGCGGTTAGATTGTTCGTATCCACCGTCAAAAAACCGACGTGCGTCTCAGAACACGCAGAGTTCTGTTGCCAGTCAAGATCAGACTCTGACCAATGTGACAATCCACACTGGATTCTACAATCAGCCAGATATCACCTCTCAACAGCTTGAGAGTGCGTCACAAAGTAGTTCTGCACTCCCATCCTGGACGGAAAGTAGTATTGAATCATTCACCGGGCTGTCATCTCAGCCTTCCCTGGCCCTAGATCAAAATGTCGGGCCTGTTTTTGATGTGTACGGAGACCTTGAAGATCCAGGTTCTAGTCACTCAGGAGCCTTTTATGGCTTAGAAAGTTATTTCTCCCTGGGAGATATGCCCAATTTGTCATCGCCTTCAGCACTGCAGTTCTCACTGCCTCAAACGACGGATCCTGAGCTTGCCGTCTCACCACAGAACAAGCCACCGCCAGCTTCAAGCGAAACCGAAGCTAGTAGACTTATATCAGAAGTCACAGCACCAAGCTTGACTGAAACCTTCATATCCCCCAATCCCTCAGATGAAAGGTCAAGTGATAGGAGCGTTTCAGCAACAAATGATTGTATTGACCAAGATTCCGATGCCTGGCGCGCAGAGGATTACTGCCATGTGCCGCGCTTGAAGGAGGACGTGTACCAAGAAATGACGAATCATTTTGCGCGTTACAACCGAGATGACGAGTACTGGTCCTCTTTCACATCCAGCGGTTTTCCACCAATTACTCATCTCAATACCTTTATACAGGTGTATTTCGAAGAGTTTCATTCTCTTCTGCCGTTCCTCCATAAAGCATCTTTTGCCCCCCAAAAAGATCAATGGATTCTGTCTCTTAGCGTGGCTGCAATTGGGTGTATATTTTCTCAGGCAGCAAACTCGAGAATGGCATCCTTCACCCTGCTCGAGTTCCTACGAAGAGCCATACATGTACAGGTATGACTGAAATAGTCTCAGGATTTTGATATCTAGGTCTTAACGTTGTGATTAGTCTGAAAGGGTCCGAACTTCTCAGCCCGAAATTTCCTTCGTACAGGCTGTTCTTCTCAGTCAACTTGGTATGATGTTTGCGCCGGAAGCAACACTTACTGAGGCTGTACCTACCACCAGGGCACTACTCGAGACATTGTGTCGAAAGATGGCCTGTCAGACTAACTTTGACGCTTTTGGTCGATTTCTTGGAACTGAAAAGTCTGGGCAGGAGAATTGGGTCGAATGGATCAAGAAGGAGAGTCTACGACGCTTATTCTACTCAGTTTGGGTGAGTTAACTTGCACATCCACTATGCGATGTACCATTGGCAGTGATTTCTAATGAATGACTAGATTCTGGATTGCCAATACAGCTGCTTCTGGTCAGGCCTAGGGATAGTCACCATAGACTGCCTACAATTACCCGCTCCCTTTCATCCAACACTTTGGGAAGCCTCGTGCCAGGAAGCATGGAAGAAGCATCAAAATATGCGTAAGGTTACTTCGTAGAAAAGGTCACCGAAATAGCTGACACGTTTGCCATAGCGATCTTCAAGCCCGTGCCTTTCCAAACAGTGCTTTTCGAATTTTATCGCACTCAAAAGATTGACAACTCAGACCCTTTCAACACACTACTACTGAGTATTGGGGTTAAATACCACGCCGAAAAGCTCGATCGTGCAACCATCTACCTTGACATCCTCCAGGACCATGCTAAGACGCTGCCACCTTCAAGGCTCTCTGGTGCTGTCGAGAGTCTCTCCCACTTACTATCAATGTTCATATATTCACCAGTTCAAGAACTTTATGCATTCTCCGGTTGGCGTGCAGACATGACCCAAAGGGCCATTGTAACCGCGAAGTTGCGAACCTGGATCCAAAGCAAAAGCGAAGCGCGGACAGCCCTTACACATGCTTGTAAAGCGTGGTCAATGATTCGAAAGGGAAAGACAGGAGCGCAGCATGAGACAATGGGGTTCTTGGTGGCAACGCTGCTTATATGGGCCTGGATTGAGCTAGGGAACAGGCCAGAAGTGAATAATATGGATTTGTTGTTGACAGTTCGATTGGATGATGGAAATGACGACACGAAAGAATGGATCAATAATAACGAGGATAGACGTCTGTATCTTGGTGGTGTAGGGTGTCTCTGGGATGAGGGGGCAGGGCGGAGGCTGATTCTTGAGTCTACAAACACTCTGGATGGTTTCAACTGGCCAGCGGCTCAAGTGGTAGCATCGATCTTGCGAGAGCACTACAAGTCTTTCCATCAGGGAGTCGTTATTAGCCCCACATGCTAGGTTACCAGCTGCTTGTGGATGATAAGTCTTGTGCAAAACAGCTCTTTTTAATTTAGGTCTTGCGATCATTATGCTATCAATCTAGATAATTACTCGCGGTAGTAACGAGAGGCGTCATATTTGATGCTTATATGGGTTGGTATATAACCTTTACGAATGTGTCATTGAGAAGAGAGGTTAAGAGTTGGATTGCACTACAATACGCCGAAGGGCATTGATACAATGGACAATGCTGCCGACACAGAGGATATAATCGTTTCTCTTGATACTGAGATTCGAAGCTTCAAGCTAATACCTGAAAGTAGAGTGTATACATACTAATTACACATGCGAACATGAGGCTCAGGAAAAGTACCGATGTATTGTTTTTACTGTCAGTATTCCAATCAGGAAAGTCGGCCTGAAATCTAGGAGAAATGGAAATAAAGTGTCATCCGATTCCCTATCTTAATCATTCCTCATTCTTGAAAACATTAACCAGCGTCCCAATATACGGCAAAATCTCCACGAAAAAAACATCATTCTCCTTGATTGTCACCTTTGGCTTCCGTGCCATGCCCACACCCGCCGGCGTCCCTGTGATAATAATAGTGCCCGGCTTCATCGTCGTGCTCTGACTCAAGAAACTGACTATCCTCGGCACGTTGAAGATCAAATCGTCTGTGCTGCCTTCCTGCATCACTTGTCCATTCATCAAACCCCGGACGGTGAGTTGCTGAGGATCAGGGATAAGAGATTTGGATACGATTACTGGCCCTTGATTTTTATCTCCATTAACACTACACAGAGGGTGGATGATTCATGATAAAACATACCAATTGGACATGCGCCATCAAAACTCTTGCTGAAACTCCACTGGCTCTGCGCAAACTGACTCGTTCTGGAACTCACATCGTTGGCCGCCGTATAGCCTAGCACGTAATCATAAGCGTCGGCTTCAGACACGTTTTTGCATTCTTTGCCGATGATAATTGCGAGCTCGCTCTCGTAGTCACCACAGTCGTCTACTTGGGTTAGTTTAGGTAGAATGGTGCGCGCGGGATAAGGATCGCCGAGTGATGTCTCTGGTTTCCTTTGAGGACGTTAGGTTATATCCATAGACTCCAGAACGGGGATGGAGGCTACATGAAAACTGTCGGTACAGTAGGGGGGTCCAAGCCGGCTTCGGCTGCGTGTTGTTTGTACTGGACCTCTCGTCAGCGATACTGAATGAAACACTTCTTACAGATGAAGGACTGTAACTGTTTTAGGCTCTCACATTTAAGCCAATGCATCTAATTGTTCCCACTTCAGCTTGTGTCAGAGGCGATAGCACGCGGTCGATCTCGACGACTTCTCCGGAGGGTGCACCCGCCTCGAGCACTGAGTTGCCGTTGAAGACTCTCGCCTTGACGGTTTCGCCTTTATATAGCGCAAGTCCAATATCAACCTTGTGATTTTCGGGCTCTCCAATAATAACCCTGGAGGGGTATCCTTTTGGGACAAATCTTGCTAGTCCTATCAGTCTTGGGTTAGAGAAGTTCATTCTGGAAGATGTTGAATGGGCATACGCTTCCAAGACGCCATTTTGAACGCGGTATACTTCTTTGACGATGAAGAGAGGATAAAGATGACCTAAAGTAGGGATATCCTGATTTGAGAATACTTTGATTTAAAGTTATGGCATCAAGAAGTAGAAGAATAGATGCGCCGGAATTGTAAGCAACGCAACATGGTCGAAACCGAGAGATGTTGTTTTATCCAGCCTCTATCATGTACCTGAGACTAAGCGTCCCTCCTCTTCCGAAGTAATTTCCTCGGAAGCTCCACCTGGCTTGTCTAGACCATCCACTTTAGGTGAGCTAGATGACATGTGTCGGAACGACTAGCCAGCGAAGCTGCGTCAACACATACAGTAGCTGTACCACACGACAGGTATGGACTGGACCTGGTTGGTCGGAGATTTGTTAAGTCCGGGACGGTGAATTAAGGAAAAAGCCGAAGCAGATCCGAGGAATCAACGTTCCGTTAGTGACTCCCGGGACCCACTGCGTATGGCGGATCTTGATAGCACGGGGTATCGAAGCGTAGCAACTGCCGTAATGAGCAAAGGCTGTGCGCATGATAGAGTCCTGGTTCAAGGGAAACCAGGCAAGCAAGGAGAATTGTAAGAGTGAGTGGTATAGCAATGTGATTCAGGGTCATCTGGGCCTGCTCAGAGCAGATTTGAGTAAAGTTTATACCAAAAGGGCTATGTCGAGTTTGATATATCACACAAACTGACAGCAAGTTTGCTCGTCCAGTGAGGCGTCCAACCTTTTGTCTTTACACATTTAAGGCTTATGATTAGGTTAACAGAAGAATTGGAAACTGTACAAAATTGAATGCTAGCAATGAGGACCTCCTCAATATGTATGTATTCTTGAAAGTTGGCCGACAATCACTTCTGATCTGTCTCTCTGCAGTATGTCCATGGGTTATCCAGCAGCTGAACCATGGTATGCACAACAAGGTATCCACAGTATCTCACTCACTTCCTCTGAATTATACTCTCTAAGAATGTATATCCTTCGAGGTGCAAGTTCCATGTTTCCGACCCTTTCTTCATCCCAGCAGCAAAAGTGTGTTCTTCGCCCGGTATGACACGCATTCCACACTCTACCCCAGACTCCTTCAAGGTAGAATAGAGCTCAAGACTCAGCTCAAGTGGCACCATGGTATCTGCATCGCCGTGCACAATGAATGTAGGAGGGAATGATTGGCTGATATTCAGCAGTGGATCGACCTTTTTCCAATCGCCCGAAGGAAAGACCTCGTCGAGAAGCCGGCCATCAGCGATACTCGACAAGCAGAAGGCCTGCCTAGGGTCGCTAAAGTCCGGCCCTTGAGCCTTCGCTTGGCCCTCCAGAGAAAAGCCAGCCTCTATAGGAATTGGTCGTTGCTGGTATACTTGGTTCTTGAACTCGGGGCTTATGCCCTTAGGGATCTTGGAAGCCAAAGTAGCAATCTGAGACTTCCAGAAAGGATGGTTGAAGTAGCAGGGTCCGTAAATATCAAAGATCGCCGCTGGTGGACGTGGGACGTCAAAGCCCTGTGATTTGTGTAAGCAAGAGAGTCACATAACATGTCTCAGTTTTACTCACAAGACATAAACTTAGGTGCCCGCCAGAAGATGTTCCAGACGCAAAGACATGATCATAGTCAATTCTAATATCAGTGTTTGGTGGACTGCTCTCAACAATCGCTTTCTCAAGACCCTTGTCATAGATCCATGATAACAGGTCTCTGCAGTCGGTAATAGGACCCTCAAGCAGGTCGACACCGGGACAAAGGCGATGATTTGGGACAACTGTGATCCATCCGCGCTCTAAGCAGTATTGGATCTGGTCCTGATTGACCATTCGGGCTGAGCCTACTATAAAGGCACCGCCGTGGATATTAATAACTGTAAAATATTAGTTATTTCTCTGCATATAGTATATTTTTAGTCACATCTCAATCCATCGATGGTCTACTAATATCTGGGGTTACGTACTAACTGGACATGGCTTGGGCGTGTTAATAGCTGAGTTCGGGAGGTAAATAAGTGCATTGATCTCCTCCCCATCAACCTGCTTATAAACCGCTGAGAAATGACTTGGAGCACTCATTTCCTACAGGATCTTTGCTTGGGATTAATTGACTTGCCATCGATCGCGTAAAGCTCTGGGTTATATCTTCTACTTTCGTTTCCAAGAGCTCGAGCCAAGAGCTACTGGACCAAATCAGTAAAGCGGGGTTTGTGGGGCCCCGGCTTTTTCAAGTTTCCGAGAACTGATGAAGATCATACTCTTTCAGGTTAGACAAATCGGAATTGCGTGCAATTGTGGCTCTTCAACTCGGACATTAGAGTAAAGCCCGGCGCACTAAACGGCTCCAGATTTTATTAAACATTGTTATGCTATCGGAACTGTGTACCGATTTCTCTAGCCGTTCCACATTTATCAAGGCCCGATAATAGAATAGCTAACAGCTATGTATCAAGGTCTTTGAGTTCGAACAGGCTAAGTCTTGCGGAACTATTTGCCGGCCTCTGTAACCGTTCCCCGGATCTCTTCACTACCCCAGGATCAGAGCAGAATCGTGTAAGACAGTGATATCAGATTTCCATTATGTAAGAATCACAGGCGTTGTGCGATCCGGGGTAGTCCATTTCTATTGATGCACTATTTACTATATATGATCTAAAGTGCCAGCTCCTTTCGTTTTGTATCATTTTTGATTCCTTAAGTCTTTATAGGCACTACTCATCCAATCCACGTTCGGAATTCATCTCAATAACAGCACGGCAAAGCAAAATGTCTATCCCAGTCCACACCACCCCGCCTGACTCCCGCACGAGCTACATTCTTCCTCAGCTGGCAGGTGAAAAGATCACCTTTCCAGGTTGGAAGGGCGTCTTCCGTATTCTCGCTTCTTCAAAGCAGACAAACGGTGGTCTCGCTGTCTTAGCTGGCGGTTCAGTTCTGTCTGATCCGCCAGGCTTCCATTGGCACGAGGAAGCTCATGATGTGTTTCTGGTGATCAAAGGCTTTCTGAAGGTATGGGCCGGTGACAAGTGCCGTATCCTAGGTCCAGGTGACTTTGCCTACGTGCCGCCGGTAAGTGGAAAATACTCCTGAAGCACTGAGCGAATGTAAACCTTAGACCCGTTATAGAAAGTCATCCACAATCCCCAGTGGCTTGGTCCTCACAGCGAAACGTTTAACCTTGTTGCACCAGGTGACTGGGTCGATTTCTTCCGCTTCTCAGGCATTGAGTTCGATGGCCTGGTGCTCCCGGAACAATCGGAGAGGGACGAAGAGAAGTTAATGGCCATGATGTTGGCTGCCAAGGACAAATTCGATGTTCACTATGCTCACGATTTTCAGCCTCCTGAGCTCAGCGACTGGCTTGAAACGGAGAATACGCTAGGTGAACCTTTGCAGGCATACTTCCTCCGGTCAAACACAGGACCGCGATGGATGGCCGGCGGCGTCTTGTCCCGTCCCTTCATCCTTGCCAATCAGAACGGAGGGAGATTTGCCATTTCAAGCATCGAATCGTCAAGCGCCTACGAGAGATCAATCTTCAAATCATACGTCAAGTTCGCGACCGTGGATCACTGCCTCTTTGTCGTCGAGGGAAAGCTCAAAGTCGAGATAGAAGGTTCTTCGGGTGAGAATGTGCTTCACGATGGTGAGACGGTGGTGATCTCGGCCGATCAAGGATTCAAGTTGGACTTTGCATCCCCCTTTGTGAAGTTCTTCTCAGTTGCGAATGGGCGGGGAATTGAAACTTTGATTCAGGATACCGGTAAACCATTTGAGGGATTTGTTCTGCCTGACAAAGCTGAGAAGCTAGAGAGGGTAGACTCTGAGAAGCTTGCTCGCGTCGCCAAGGAGATTGGTGCTACTGTGGAGTAGGTAGGATGTAGTAAGGCTAGGAAGTACTCTAGAGATACTAGAATGAAGATCTTGTTTAGATTCTACATAAATCCCAGAATCTGTCTCTGTTACTGCCAACTAATCTTAAACTTCAAAAGGATCTTCTGTTGCATCAATATCACCCCTTTGCTGTCGTAAAGCTGCACTAGCCGGAAACCTTGATTCAGTCGATCTAGTCTTAGACTGGCCCACGCAACGAGATGGTCCTTTGATATGCCTTCCACAAAAGTCAACCTGACGATACTGTTAGTTTTATCTATAATAATGGATGGTTAATCACCTAAGGATACAGAGTTTCGGAATGATAGTAGGCTCTGCCCTTGTAACAAAGAAGTTAAGATTGTATCCTAAAGCCCCTGATTCATTTTCTGTAGTGTTGAGTTCTTGTCTTGGCGTACGAGGCTTTTCTTCGTCATTAATGTGAAGTGAGACCATCATGAATGACGCCAGGTTCTTGACTTGCCGACCGTTACTGATCGCAAACTCCTGGTCTTTGAAAGCGAATATATTCAACTCGAGGCCTTTTCTCGGAGCGTCTTCTGGACTGGCTGGAAAGTCCTCGTTTGAACTTCGATAACCGTTGGGTTTCAGAACCCATCCTGATTCATTGGCGAACATTCCTTCGTTCAACATCATGCCCTCATCTACGTTGTGTCTGGCGATATCGGCCATCTGAATGCCGTATCTCCAAAACCGTAGGGGATCGAGGTTTGAAGTGTTTAGTCTCGCCGAGTTCGGATAGACACGGAAGAAGTAGTCTTTGTTGTGCCGAAAGAGTTTGGCAGGTGATTTTGAAATAAGTTCCTGTACCTTACTTTCCTGCATGGAGAAAAGATGAGTAGGGGAATTCGTCCGCATGTCAGTAAAACCATCAAACTTCTCCCGTCGTAGGTATACCCCAAGCTCAGCCAGTGGTTGTATAATAGAGACACTACCTTTCCAATGGAGAATTTCTTCATATAGATCGTTGTTAAGATCCCCAGAGGGAACAAAAGGGCTCATTATCGTTCCAAGTCGAACAAGTATCCGACCTCGAAGATCTTCCAATGTCGGTATTCGAAATCGTGGATCACAGCCCTCGAGTGGTTCATCAACCAGAACACCATCCCACTCTTCCTTCATGATTTTGATCATCACCTCTTGTTGTTCAGAATCTGCGTGGACCTCAAGATTAATGATGGCGGGTAGATCAGAATGGACAAAGGCAGACTCTCTGATCGCTTGACAGGCTTCCCTGAAGCCACAGGGTGTCATGAGAGTATATCCATCTGTGACGATTGGTTCCGTAGGGGAAGAGATTGTGATCTTCGGAGCCACAGGCCTTGGTGTGTTGGCTGCTATATTAAGACCGAATAGCCGGTTAAGTGTCTTTGCGGTCTGCCCGGGCTTAGCTCCGCGGGATGTATTCCCTTCAAGACCTAACTCTTCTGTATTGGTAGTACCATTCCAAACATCTAAAACAATAGATCGATAGCCAAGATAAAGCACCTGTTTATGAGACAAACGTTTCTTGGTCTTGGTTGGCTGATTGGACTTACCACTTTTATTGCATCATAAGCATTGCGAGATTCTGATATCGTATATAAGAGAGTCCGATGGCTGCTGTTGATAAAGTAGTTTGATATAGGTTTCGTGAGGTCCTTCGGAGGAAGTTGTTTGAGAGGATCCAAATAGAACTTGAGCATTACTTGGAAGAAGCTAGGAAGATCTGATACTGGCTGAAGAGTCGGCAGACTATCCTGATTTTGTACATCTCTAATGAAGTTTTCAAACATGGACTGTGTTTTCGTAGGAGAGTGCAGGCATCTATGATAAATACTGGTCAGAATCTCCCAGGCCTTCTGGTTCGCTACAGCCTTCTGGTTTGGACTGAGAAATTTCAAGAAGTTCGACTCAGTATCATCGGGCTTCTTGCGGGAGAAGAGGCGGTCAGTGAACCTTCGAAAGCCAGAAGTGGATTCGCGGGTGCTTGATTTGGAAGCTGAGGCAAGGACCCATTCAGCCTCCTGATGTTCCAGTACCTTGTCAAGACTACCCACCAACATGGGTGGCTCTGTAGGAGTCTTGTTCAAAGGCTGATCCCGAGGACTAGTTACTGGTTCAATCTATTCATGCTAATTAGCTTTCTGTACAGGAGACAATGGAAGCAGGGAACGCACAATCTCAACGACATCGCTTTGACATCGCGGACAGACCAGTCCATTCTCATCTCTGTACCATTCGGCAGAACATTCATGGCAAAATACCACATCACGGTCCCTTTCAGACTCTTTAATTAGACCAAGAGGCTCAAGAGTGTCTTGGGTAAGTTGTGATATATCAGTCTCAGCCTCAGCAGACTCATCGCCGTGCTCGTCAGCAAAGCCTATATCAAGACCCATCTTGTCCTCTTTCTGAGATTTGATCTGTTCGGTGATAATCACCAATCTTCCATAGTCGCATGATGACAGCTTCAGAGTAGGATCAATATCTTCTGTCTCGTGCTCACATCCCTCCAGCCATTGAGCGATAGCAACTGCCTCGCCACTTTCGGGGTTGAAAGACCCGACCTCACCGCCGATATCAACCTCTGAAGGTCTAGGCCAGGGAAGAGATCGAAGCGAGAAGTCGTGCACGTGCTCAAGAACATGGTCTATCAGTTCTGGGGAATCGATATCGCCCTTCACTTCACAGAGCGGACAGTTCTCTATACCCATTCTTTTCTGAGCGGAGGATGATATGATCGATGAGATATCTTCACCAACATCTTGTGCATGAGTATCATGAAGATGATCCATTATTTCAGTCATGGTGGAATAGACTGAGCCATGGTCACACAGAGGACATACCCAGACCGGCGGGTGGTCTTGTCGAAAGTGCTGCTCCAGCATCGACCGACTGCTATAGTAAATATCTGGAGCTGGACACCTATCAAAAATGCAGGTGTACGGACGTATATCTTCTGCTAAGTGCTTTCTACACATTATATTACATCAGAAATAGGTGATAAAATGGTAGTTGACGGGACACTCTCACCTCCATCTATTATTGCTTTTAGCATCTGCTACCGGTAGGGGCTGACAACAACAGGGACATTGGACCACTTTCTGTTCATTATCAGATATTCTGGGGCGTGGATATCGGGCTGAGGCGGTGATTTGAGTGATTATTGTCATCGGCGAAGACTCTGTTCTTTTGGAAACAGGTTCCTTGTATTGCAGCTTACTCTCGGGAACCGAAGCTGAGGTGACTGACATTGGCGCTGGGAGCGGCCTGTTTGGTGTCTGAGTAGGAGGGGTAGAGGTAAGCATAGTGATTTCCCCCATGCTGTCTTCTGGACTGGGCGCTAACGCTGTATCTTGCACAGGGGCTTCGGGCAGCGTGAACTCAAACCCAACACTTCTTTTCTTCAAACCTAAAGAATGTAGTTGGGCTTGGATGAAGCGATTTCTCCGTTTCAAGTTGGCTGTGACAAGGTGACTTTGAAGTGGTGTCAAAGATTCCATACTAGTTCGCAACTCATCATCTTGAGGGCCTGGACCAGACCCAGGACGGAGAACTATAATGGCTTCCAAGTGTTTCCTCAACTCTGTATGTTCTTCCGGTTGGAAAAGACGATCAGCTTTGTGAAGTCGCGAGCGGCGTCCTGTCCTACGAATGGCTAGGGACAGAGTGACAAGGCTTTCCAAGGCCGAGTCGATATCCAGTAAAATTTCCTCGAGCGATCCGTTGTCTTTGAGTAGATGCAAACAGTCGTCTAGCGACTGAAACAACATAACAAGGTTTCCCTTGACGAGGGAAAGGTCAATCGGTCGCTCACTCAGCCTCGCATCTAGCGAAGCTTTTGAAGGAGCCAAGGCGCCGATACCGTCGATCCAGAGATTAAAGTCTGCTAAGCGATACTCAAATCGCTCATCGTGAGACACCTGCTGATTGGACAGACCAGGGTCGGGACCAGGAAAGGTCAAGCATATTTGAAAGACTTCAAGACACTTATTGGAAAGGTCTCGTGCCGTCACATTCATAAGATCCATGATTGTAACGCCCAAAATGAGCAACGGTGCATTTTGTGGGCGTTTAGTGACGATTACGCAGCACAAAAGAGGAGAGAGATGGTGAGGACGAGGCAGCCGCATAAGGGCGGACATGTCGTCACGTGAGCTCAGCAACAGGGGTATTCAGCCGCACGATGGAAGAGGTCATCGAACATCCACTCAGAATAGCTCAGCCTTACACAGACCAGAACATGCGAGTGACGAGATGGCGTCCGAACGCTTCAGCGCTTGCGAAATGGTCGCTGAAGTGGCCAAAGAGGTCTATGCTCTAGTAATGGAGTGCGGCATACGCCAGCGGCAACGACTTGCGGGGGAAGTTGGAACGAGGCTGGGGCAAATTGCTCAAGAGTCATTCGCTGGGTACGAGCTTGACCAAGACGCTGAAGATGCTGCCGCAAAGCTTTTGCACACGCTGGTTGGAATCTGCATGGTAATTTGTCTCCCTCTGTATTGAGACATTAACTGAGATATTTAGTTTCCAACTCCAGTAGGAAGTCAGATAATTCCTAAGCAGGACTACATGCAGATTGTGGTGCTGGCAAGACCAGATAATAGATCAAGACTGAAGAAGTGCATATCGATGGCCTTTATCACCGACAGAACGCTCCCACTGAAAGCCAAGGAGCAGTGCGACGCGTTTTTGGCCAGATTGAGCCAGGATGAGCCCAAGAAAAAGACCGGCATTGACCAGCTCACAACAGGCTTGGCGTTACCAGAGCCAGACGATTATCCTGAACATGTCAGCAGAAATCTCTTCGAGGCTCTTCACCAGCATGCGTTTTGCCATCACGCCGAAATGACGAAAGAAAAGTCTTGGCTGGGTAAATCCAACAAGGTAAAGCCTCATCATCATAAGCTGGCGCATCCGATCAGACTCCACCTTGATGCAGCGGCACATATACAGAGTAAACACGCGCAATTCGAGGTGGTGATATCCTCTGAAAACATGAGTTATTGGCAACATTTATGGCTGGGTATACCCATGTGAGTTTGTCACGTAGACAGACTTCAGTATCTAACTAATATGGCAAGGCAAACGAAAGGTCGCCGAGGTGGTGTCAAGTTCGCAAACGTCTCCAGCGACGAAGAGGGAGATGAGAAGGTTTCGAGTCTAAAGCGAATTAACTCTGACTACTTCTGTCAAGTGTTGAATCATCAATTGTTTGCTAAACTCAACCTCAACTTCGTCAAAGGCATTGGCCTTGTATCGTTACCGCCACCTGCTCCTCTTGAGAGATTCTTATGCCCGGGCCAAGGGCTTCCACTGACTCTGGCCATCCAGAGCTACAAGCTTACTGATAAAGATAAAATACTTCTTGCTCATGCTATAGCACATTCCTTCTGGCAGTTCTATGAGTCTGACTTGATGAGGAATCGTTGGACGAGCAACGATATCTGGTTCATGCATGAGATGGATCACCAGCATTCACCAAAAGACCAACTCGCCCTGAGAGTGTACATGCCACTTGACTTCGAAGATCACAAACGAAACTCTGAAGATGAAGACAAGTCAATGCTTACGCACCCGTTCCCGCACATCCTCGGCCTGGGACTCATACTATTACAAATTGGACTTGTAAAGCCTTTCAAGTCAATGACGCACTTACCGTTTATATCCCGACTGAACAGAGACCATGGTGCCGCCAGACAATTATTAGGTGAGCTAGAAAAGGCACAATGGACGCGATCGACACACCGGGATATCTTTGCAAGAGCCATTTCGAATTGTCTAGATCCCAGAACATTCACAACTACTACCCCGAAACCCAATGCAATCAAGAGTTCTGCAAAGGATGACCCTGCCATCAGCGCGTGTGACGGTGGCACAAGGCGAAAGGTCTATACTGAGGTAGTCGAACCACTGTCAAAACTCGTCAACATCGCCTTCAAGGCTGACGCAAAGTTCGTGTCCTACTTGGCAAGATGCAAAGAGGTCGAAAATCATAACAAACTTCACCTTCAAGTCGCTTCGTTCCATACAGGCAAGACAATCGTTCCTGAGGAATGGCTGGACAACTTGAAACATATTAGCATGCATATCATGAATCTACGGGACGAAAAGCCGGATCACGACTTCAAGCCTGTTAGGATAGCGATTCTAGATACAGGATGTGATGCACAGTTACCCTTTTACAAGACACCGAGAAGAAAGAAGTCCATAAAAGCGTGGAAGGACTTCACAAGAGCTGAGAGCGAAGACAAGCCTGAACCAGAATCGATGGAAGATGAATATGGTCATGGCAGCTTGATGACTCGACTCATCATGGAAGCTGCTCCACTAGCTCACATTTACGTGGCTCGAGTTGCCAAGAATACTAGGGATCTCGAGTTCAGCAGTGATAAAATAGCACAGGTGAGAGTCATACACTAGTGCGTAACAGCGAAGAGACTGACCCGCTGGTAGGCAATTCGCTGGGCCGGGCTGGAAGCTGAAGCAGACATCATCTCCATGTCCTTCGGATTCCCTCGTGACGACGATGCCATCTCTGCAGCTATGGAAGACGTTGAGCGGAATCACGACATCACCTTCTTAGCTAGCGCAGGAAACAATGCGGCTTATCAAAGAGAAGCTTTCCCCGCCAGACATAGATCAGTCATCTCAATAAGAGCAACAGATTGTCAGGGTACTTTTAACGCAAGTAACCCCCCAATCACAGATCGAAGCACGGTCGCGCTGGGTACGTTCGGGGACAACTTGCCAACGCGCCTCAATGACGATATAACAAAGCGCTTTGGTGCTCATATATGTCACCCGGGGTCATCGATAGCGACAGCGGTGGCTGCTGGTATAGCAGCGTCGACCATAGCTTACGCAGAGGTACTCTCGACAGTTCTTCCAATACCGACGGAGCAAAGCCCAGTGAACTGTCTGAAGAGAACTGAAGGTATGAAAAGATTGTTGGAGAAGATGGCACCGGATCAGACAGGGAATAATAGGTTTATAAACCCGATATGGTTCTGGAGCGAGAAGGCTGATGCATGGAGGGCATGGGCTGCTATGTATGATGCCGTATCACCATTTATGTACCGGTGATACGAAAAAGCAACAATAACATTTCAAACTCGTATCGGGAATGAAGAAACACAAAACTAGGCCTCCGCCAAGAAACAGTATTCCTCATCTCCAAGGTCTTCCATCTCATACTTTGGTGCATTCTCCTCCTCCTTCCTATCAGCCCTCAACACTTCAGCGTCGACATCAACAACCTCAAAGGGCTCAGGATCAGGGACTGGTCGGCCAGACATGAATTGCTTTCTGCTCGAGAACATCTCTGCGCTGACGGTGCCGCTACCACGAACACGAATGGCGTGAAGGCGGTAAGCGAAGATGATACCCGGAGCAGTTTCGTAGGAATCTGTCTTTGAACTCTCCTTTCCACCAGAGATACCGCCGCCGATCTCGACGGGAACAGGACCTGCTGGACCTGAAGCGGAAAGTGAGGCATTATATCCACTTCCTTTCTCTTTCGTGACTGTAAAAGACGAAATGGCGACTCTGAGCCCAGAAACGAAGTAAACAGTTCGCTTCCCAAACATACCAGAGTCAACATGCTCTCTAACGGCCTCCGCATCCACAATGCTCTGCAGAAACTCCCTCGTAAACGGCGCCGCTAAAGACCGAACCTCATGATCTACAGTCCCATACGCCAGCGCATTTCGCCGACTGATCTCAAAGCCAATAGAAGCAGAAGCAAGCTCTACGAATTTAGCAAAGAGGTTGACACCAGCTGTGCGCGTGACATCATTCGAGTGAGAATGGTTCGTCTCGAGCAGAGTTTGCACCTGTGGAAGCGTGATTGCGTCGGTGCGGGGTGATGCAAGGGTCTGGGTCGGACGACTGGGGTGAGGGATGACAGCGCCAAGCTGGAGGGGTCCGTCGGGGGTGAAGGTGAAGTCAGGGGCGAGGAACCAGGACTTCATGATGGTAATTTAAGCTCAAAGGATTTCTTAATCGGTGAGCTCGAAAACAACGGTTTGCTTACGCCATGGTTAGGCTCTGAGCTGAACAACCCCGCAACCAGGCCGACGTGAAATCTATTGGCCAGTAGTATCATCATTCGGCTTCATCGTACGGACGCTTGTCATTGACCGCCTCTCGACGATATTCCATCAGAAATCCCCTTCATTCTCCCTGGATCCGATCGACAATTCTATACGGGATTTCAGATGAACTCAACCCTTTAAAGCCTTGGCGACAACAATTGCATGAAGTTACCCTATGGTCCGTGAACATTGACTAGTCCCAATCTAGCGTGGTATCCCGCCCTCCAACCCCTGTCCTCGATCTCAATCGCTATAAAAAGACTCAAGCAAGGGCCAAAGACCCCGCTAAGGGTTTCAGGCTGATGCATTTGGTGGAAAATCCGCCCAACGGCCCGGAATTTTAATTCTTAGCGACAACTGAAATCGCTCTTGGCTTCTCGAAGGAGGAGATGACCGAACACATCAAAGCTCGTATTTACCTATTTTGACTCTTTTTAGTAATTTTTACAACGGGTTTACTCCACCCTCCTGGCTGTGCTTATTTCTAGTGGACAGCCTCTCCCGTATGCCGGCAGTAGAAAACGCCGCTAGACGGTAGCTCCGGAAAGGAGAGAACCCATGATATACCGGTACAGGGGTCAGGCCTCGCATCATACTGCTATTTAAGTTCTTGGTCAGTCCTCTAAAGAAGCTTCATCAACCAGCCAAACTTGTCCTTCATTACCCCAATCAGTCATTCGTTCAACACATTCGCTTGTAACAAAATGCTCGCCCACTCATTCCTCGCCAGCCTGGCCCTCGCAGCCCTATCCATCGCTAGCCCCGTAGCCCGCGCAGAAGGCTCATGCTCCGACCCTGTCGTCCGTAAAGAATGGCGCGAACTCACCAGCGCCGAAAAGACAGAATATCTGCGCGCCGCAGTCTGTCTTCGCAACCTCCCCAAAAAGGCATACAAAGATGTCGACGACGTGACAACACGTATGGACGATCTCGTGTATACTCATTTCAGCCTCAACACAGAGATCCACTTTGTCGCGAATTTCCTCCCCTGGCATCGTTGGTATGTCCAGCTTCATGAGGATATGCTCCGCGATGAGTGTGGTTATAAGGGTGTTCAACCATACTGGGACTGGACGATTGACGCTGATAAGAATGACGTTGTCAACTCTCCTCTCTTCGACCCCAAGACTGGATTTGGCGGTGACGCGAAGCTGACTGGTAGTGATGTCCCTGGCTTCAAGCGCTGTGTCGTAGATGGTCCTTTTGCCAACACGAATCTTACACTGGCTATGGGATGGCCTGACATGAACACACCCGGTAACCGTCTTCACTGCTTTACTCGCGAGTTTAACGGTGGACTTGGCAAGGATGAGGATGGAAATCAGATCCTGGGTGATATGCAAGCTACAGCCTACAACTCTCGGGTCATGGATACCATCTACAGCTTTGACAACTATCACTCCATGTCCGATATGCTTGAGGGTCTGCCTCACGCTCAGAGTACGTCATCTCGAAGCACCCTCGATCCACAAATACTAACGGATTGATAGTTCACAGCATCATCTTCGGTGATATGGGCCCCGCTACTTCGCCCAACGAGCCTCTCTTCTTCCTCCATCACGCCAACGTGGATCGAGTCTGGGCCAAAGTAAGAACACTTTCCATACCACTTTGATCTCCATAGTTACTAACTTTTCTCTAGTGGCAAGGCCGCAACGCCACTCGTCTGGCTGACTACACTGGCTTCAACGACCCCAAAAAGTGGAACACTGCTGATATCAATGATAAGATGCCTGCTATGCGTCTGGCTGATGAAGGGCCTGTTGTAAAGGACTACATCGACACTCGCGCTGGCCCTCTGTGCTACACCTACTCATCAATGTAAAGCATTGAACAGTATTAATAGCTAATGCCATATTGAAGAACAAATAGAATTTTAAGCGGCAGGTGACTTGAGAGTTATAAACGCAGCAGTAATTGTACATCATCTGATACTGATGGTCCCCGAGACTAGACTTCGTACATGCCACGCCAAGCTATAAGAACGTGACTTCAACCCTCAGGAGTCAAACCTTTAACAGGAATCAGGGTCACAACGGGAGGGAGCATGGTGACCAGTCCAAGGGCATCGAGGATTAGTGCCACTTCCTCCAAAAAGAGGACTGCCGATACACTTTGACGAAGTCAAATCCCCATATCCGAAATACTCGTCTGCACATCCGCAGCCAGTGAGACCACTGCTAGGGCAGCTGGAATCGCAGAACCACCCGCTGTCTTCGCCCTATAAGCGGTGGTATAATTGGGAGCAGAGGGGTAGCTTACAGTTGCATTCGATCCATCCCTGGCTGCAGTATCGCGCAACGACGGGCTCCATAGCCATCATGAATGTAGCGGCTATGATTGCGATCTTCATCGTGATGAACAGATGCTTGATGGTGGACAAAAGGTATTTTAAGAAGTAGATGCGAGTATGTAGAACTGATGAATAGTTAATGAGGTAAAAGTACTAGGCTGATGAGTTATATATACTTATATAGCTTGATTTAATACCAAGCTGCTTACTATCAGTATGAAGAATAAGGTTTTCGTATAAACACTATGGTAAATTAGGATGATTTATCGTCTGACTCGTAAACTGTATTATGGTCGTGTCGGCTAATATACCCTACATAAATGGAGAATTACTAAACCTTGTTTTAGTGCTGTTATCCTGTTATATACTGGAGATTACTATGTATGGATATAGACAATAATACTAAGTCGCCTCTGAGGTCTCTACTGAGTTCAGTAAATTTTCCCCCCCAATTTGTAAATCAACAACAAAAGGGAAATCTAGTCATATCCTCAAAGTCTACCATTCTTTAGACAATCATTATCCCTTAGCAGTTAAAACTTTAAGGTTAACCAATCCATTAGCTCTTGGCTAAGTGTTATGATGATGATGTGATACATTAAGGTTTCGGCTGATCCTTACACGTCAAACCGGACACTAAATATCCCACCAGTTACATTCACACAAATAGAAGTAGAATACCCGAATACAACAACGGCAATTGGAAACTTGGTTTAGAGCCACTACAATTAGAATCCCTCTGTATGATCTACGGATATATACTGACTCCGTTCCGCACTCGAGTCAGCCTTGTCGTTCGATCCCCACTTTCAATATATCAAGCATTTATCCCATGGAGACTTTAGCTAGACGAAGGAGCGGTCAACGGGCAAAGCCGGTTAATCGGCACTGATTGAAGTACTTGTGATTATCCGTGCACGATACGCAATCAGAGGCTAGTGCTTCGAGTTTCACCACCTGACATAAGCTAGCAAGCTGGGTACACTTGGCCCTGGATACATCTCTATCTTTCAGCGTCGAATATGACCTTTTGAACTTTCATCGAGTCAAAAAGCTCGTACCCTTCAAGAGCATCACTTAGCGGCATTACCGTCGCGGTCATGAAACTAGACAGGTCAGTCAAGTTAGATAAACTTGTGTGGCAGCTTACTCTAGAAGATGTTGCTTCTTTGCTAGCAGCTTCAAAGAATCCTCAAAGATACCTAGGGTAATCGTTAGACTGTCACTTCTGCTGCTCGCGACATGGACTTACTCCTAACAGGGCATCTGCCCATCTTGATGGTGAGGTTCTTCCCGTAAGCCTGATTTCCGGTCCACGGAATCTCCCCATTGTGTACACCGACACTGGAGATGATGCCCCATGGTCGAAGAAGCTTGAAGCCCATATCTAGAGCCGAGCTATGTCCGACAACCTCGATGATCACATCAGCGCCTCGACCGTCACTCAATTCCTTGACTCGCTTTTCCAGCTCATCCTTCTGTGTGAGATAATTCCACGGCTCGGCTCCGAGGCTTTCGGCGAGCGATAGTCTGGACTCAATACCGTCAACTGCGAGAATGACCTTGGGCTTGTACTCCAGCGCGGCGATTAGCGCACAAATACCCACTGGTCCGCAACCGATCAGGACGACGACACTGTCCTCGACCTGCTCTTTGCTTAGATCCTTCAAACCATTAGATGCAGCGTAGCAGCCGGTCGGAAAGATGTCCGCCATCAAGCATAGTTTCAGGTCGTCAATCTCCTCGGGAGCCTTTACGACAGTACTCTCGGCGTAGGGAATTCTCACGTATTCAGCCTGTGCTCCATCAAGAGGAACAGTACCAAAGAGAAGACTCTTGTCGCATCGCGATGAGAATCCGTGTTTGCAAAAGAAGCACTCTCCGCAGCTCACGGTGAAAGGGCTGACGATCGCATCACCGGGTTGAAGCTTGGTGATAGCGGAGCCGACTTCATCAACAACGCCAGTGAATTCGTGGCCCATGATGAAGCCGGTTCCGGAAGGTTGATGACCGCGGAAGACATGAAGCTCGCTGTGAAATAGTTAGTAGTTGATAAATAGTAGTGTCTCATAGATTTGATCGAACCTTCCACACAAAGCTGTGTATTTGACCTTGACAATAATGTCTTTCGGGTCTTGAATGGTGGGTTTCGGTCGATCTTCGAGAGCCACTTGTTTGACTCCCTTGAACACGACGGACTTCATGGCAGCTGTAAGAGTGGTTGGAAGGACTCAACAGTTAACAGTATGCAATTTGTTTTAGTAGTGATTGAAACAAGTATTGCAGTGAATTTTTTTCGATCCTTCGTTGGGTTGATCAGATCATTGCTCAGGCATCTACCCCGCTGTCGACTAGTCGGCCGAGGTTCCCGGCTTTCCGTTTATGGACCGGCAACCACCACATGCTGTCACAGGTAGCTCATGTTTTTCAAATGCAAGTTGCAAGTAATAAAAGTGGTTGTGTTCACCACTTAACAACTCAATAAAATATGTTTAAATAAAACACAGCCAGTATTACTTCCCACAAGTTTGACGTTTCTGGATCTTAGCTTCCTGGTCTTCGCGATGCTGAACCAGGCTATAAAATCCCATGTTGCGACCTGTCACCTTCGCCCACTCTTTGACGTATCTGTCTGACATGCTAGGTCCTTTGCTGCACTCTTGTATTAATTCCTCCGTTTCAGGCGATAGAACCTGCGACACGGCCTGCCATGGCTCCCCCAAAATCGAAGATTCTGTATATAGAGCGAATGAAATAACGGTCAGTGCGAGCGTGATGAAATGAAGAAAGATGATCAGCAAGACAATCGCTAGCCCTGTACACCGGCGGGGAAGCTGTATCGCTAGAGTATTGACTGTATTAGCTTGCTCGATGATGTCGTAGTTCGGCTGCCAATAGTAGAAGTACATTTGATAGATTCGGTAGGTTAACTCTGAAAGGGCGGTTGCTGGATTGTTTGTTCTTTCTAAGACCTCTTGGAAGAAAGTGGTATGGTCGGGATGAATGAACCAGGTCCTGGACAGCCGTGGGGTATGATCACCAACGCCCCATAATCTGAGACTCCAACCGCCTAGCTCGATACTATCAAGGACATCTGCAAAGCCATATGGATCGTACCGAACCCCTTGTTCATGCTCCTGAGCACTGTATTTCGTCGGATTCTTGTAGTCATATAAATGCAGATCCCCAACATCGGTCGAGCGATACGAGCGACGCGGTAGAACTTTATCTGCACGTTCTCCATAGCCGGACTCCGAATATACAGCCTGTCCCAGAATAGTCACGTTATACATAAGCTCCGGGATTTGTCGGGTGAAACAGACCGTGGCTTCGAAGACCTCGTCGCCGTCTCCATTGACTACCTTTGTCCAGGAGCCATTTTTCTTTGCTTCCAGGTTTTCAAATGGGGCAAGATAGTCCTCCAGGTATTCTTCATATGTCTTCTCGTCATCTAGAGGATCATGATCTTCATCTCTCCTATCTAGAGGTTTGTTCAAAGGATCCTTCGAGGTAACAAGAAGTCTCGGGTAGAAATCGTAAATCTTCTGATACGGGGAAGTCTGGGGAATGACTCGACACATGGTCAATGGCCACTCCGAAAGCCCGCTGTCCCAATCGTTGATGAGTTTACATTCGGCTGTCATAGGAAGGTACTTGTCCCCTTTCATGTCGAATATTTTGTCAATGTAGGCCTGAAATTCCGCTCGGAGTATGAGCTCCGGTGACGAAAGGTTGCTGACTGAATAGTAGTCGATTTTGAGAGATTTGAAGGTTGGCCCGACACAAGCAGTTCGTGAGTTTGTTACCATGGCCGGCCCGCGATAAAACTCCAGCGATGCTCTATCATCTGACTTATTAAACGGTATTGTCGCTCGATAGAGGTCACCTGTATCAATGACATCGTTGGAGGAGATGGGTTCTCCTGTTTCTGCCCTGGCATATCTCCAGTGAGCCAAGGGAGGTGAGTGCCAGAATGAAATGCCTTTGAAGTCGCGACTTTGCGCTGTATTGTCGAATGCCATCGGAATATTTCTGGTTGTGTTTAATCCAGAAATCTTATAGATTGCGAAATCAGACAGAAGAATTGTAGACGTGAATGTCGAAACCAAGGCAATGGCAAAGGTCATAAAGAGAGCTAAGCAGCAGGCGGTACTAGACAGCCTGTTGTAACGACACTGTTTTATGAAACTGGGAAGAATTGCTGAAGGGCCGGAGCTTGAACTTCTGTGAAGCGATAACAGAGCAGTGTCGCAAAATCTGACGCCACAAGTCTCAAGTATAATGGCAGCCATCGCGGCAGCCATGACACCTGTTTGGAAGCTTAATGCAACGCGAAGGGTAGCTAAGCAAATAGTAACCATAGAAAGCGACCACTCTCTGAAGATGATACTGTTCCATAGCTGGGGGCGTTGTTGATGAACCCGCGCCCTGGCGGCCCCGAACCAGAGGAAAATAAGAACAGAACATGATATCAGGATGCACACTGTACCGGCAATCAGAACACTAAGACCCAGATACCCCAGTCTTCTCCACCATCGTAGACCTAGCGGGCGAGACTTGGGATCGATCCGGGGTACAGAAGAGTTCACGCCCATGTCAGTATTGACAAAGAACTTAGGTCCCGCTGAACGATTGGCGGTTCCCAGTACTTCGTGTAAAGTCTCGGTGTCAATGATAGAGACAGGGTAGTCTGGTTCAGATATCGGTGTGCCAGGAGGCGAAATGCCATCGCTATCGCGAACTGCTTCGTAGTGAGACATCTGACGGGTTTAAAGGAGAGAGCGGTAATAGTTGTTAAAAGTACCCCGGAACATGAGAGGACAAGTGGTGTTTTATGGAACCTGGGGAGCTTTTCAAGAGCTGACTTTGCAGGTGAGTGGCAAGCTGTGCTCAGCTCTGATATGCCTACTGACATTTCGCCCCCGCTGCTGACTGCATGATATCCTGTGGTGGGTGCTCAGCAACGCCTGCCAGCAGCTAAAAAGTCTTGGCAATCAGGCTCTGGGTATTTATCTGTGTTACGAGGTTGGCGCGTTCGACGAATGATAATGGAAATGTGACACTACAATGTGACGGCAAGGCATTTTCCTAACCAGGGAGGCTTACGTGCTCAATCAACATTCGGATATTTTTAGTCGTTACGTTTTCAGCCTCTTAAAAGCCATCTGTGACATCCTAACTACTTGGAGAATAAGTTCCCAAACAAGCAATTACTTCAAAATCACGAGTGGTATTATTTCATACCGCAGTATGACATAATGTAAATAGAGTAAACACAAACTAGCTGTGTGGACTCAAAGTAGAAGATCCAGAATCGACCTATAACGTATTCCGCTGACAATCGAAAGCATGACCTTTTGTAATATTTACATTGGTATCAAAGCTTTCCTCACCCAAAGATCTTGGTAGGTATATCCTTGTAATCATTCCCGCTATTTCCGATGCTCAGCCGATTCCTGATCCTAACTCCATCTTCTCGGCATCACCACTACGTATGAGTTATTAACCTATCACGGTATGCAGAGCAAATAAAATAACGGCGGTTACGAGCGTCATAAAATAAATAAATGCTATTAATAAGATAATAATAAGCCCTATCTATTATTAGGGAAGCTACATTGCTATAGCATTAACTCTAAATTTACTTAACAATCTTATAGTTTGGCTGCTAACGATAACAGTAAACTTAATTGATCCGCATTAATTTCGCCCCAAATATCGCTGGGCTATATTTTCTTTTCAACACCTCTTGGAAGAAGCAGTATGGTTATGGTGGACAGACCCAGGTCCTTGGTAAACGCGGGTTATGACCACCAACACTCCATATTGTGAGGGTCTAAACACTTAGCTTGACACTACAGTACGGAAGACATGTTGAAAGCCATCTAGACCATATGCGTCTAAGTTGTGAGCTACATGTTCTATTCTCAGTTGGGACTTGTGGCTGAGAGCTTAAATCGGCAGAGAGAACTTAGTCCCGCTCTGAGCGTCATATAAAGACAGACCACCCGCTGCCTGCGAAGCTGCTTACCTATTTATACTGTCCAAACTACTTATAAGATGAAGGTGGATTTAATGAATATTTGTCATACGGCTGTGTAGTGAGCTACTTGCTGGGGGCCTGGAAGGTTCGACGGTCTTGGACTGGACTGTCGATCTCTTACCTTAAACCAGGAAGACGGGCTCTGCAGGAATGCATAGCATTCTCGTACCTACTGCTCCATAGTGAGCCCCAATTTAGAGTTGAGATCTTCGATCGATAAAGTTTACTAGACTCTTTCTATAGGTTTAGGAAGTGGCAAAGCGCCGGGAATAGCTTAGACTTAATACCACGTACTACAATTGATCGCTTCAAAAAGGCGACATGTCTCAAAATATAATTATTTCACTTTACAGTTCCCAATACCCATCACCTAACACCCCCAAACATAATGCTTGATGCA
Organism: Fusarium marasasianum; assembly: GCA_022833035.1. NCBI lineage: Eukaryota > Fungi > Ascomycota > Sordariomycetes > Hypocreales > Nectriaceae > Fusarium > Fusarium marasasianum. The sequence goes on from JAJEQZ010000017.1 coordinate 440,827, forward strand.
AGCACAACATGGGTGAAGCCTTCAGGTCTAGGGCGCATCATGCTTGTGCTGTCAATTGTGTTCCTTTTTCTCACAGCAATAGTCATTATCCTGCGCTGTTTTGTTCGTTTGAAGTACGCAATTTTCGGCATAGATGACGGCCTCATGCTTACAGGTTGGGTAAGTTTACTTATAATCAACACAAGATACAAGATACTAAACCCATCTAGCTACTACATGTCGCTCATGTAGCTGTCAGTATCCAAGCTATTTATCATGGCTTAGGAAGAAAAGATGCCAGCTTAAATAGCTACCAACAGAGAGCCATTCTCAAGGTATCGAGTCCTTTAATTCTAAATCTTCATATTAATGCAGCTGCTAATTGAGAATATTCAGTATACCTGGATTGGGGAATTCATTTATATCTTGTCATTAATATGTCTGAAATGCTCTATATGCATTACTTTCTTACGAATTACTGTTAAAAGTCTTCACCGCAGGATTATTTGGGGCACAATTGCCTTCATTACAGGCACTCTGCTCTATGCCATTATTGGGTTACTGGCTGTCTGTCTCCCCATAAGTGACAATTGGGAAGATTACAACGCATGTTCACCAACCTTGAGAACTAGCACAGGCTATGTACTGGCTATCAGTGCAATTGTGTCGGACTGGATATGTTCGATCCTACCATTCTTTATGCTGTATAAGTCTAATATGCACAAAGCAACCAGGGTTTCTGTTACTATTATTCTTGGGCTAGCAGTTTTGTAAGTCTCTTTCCAAGTCTGTAATTCATCGGTTAGTTACTAATGTTATTTCAGTGCATCTATATTTACACTTATTCGAATACCCTATTATAAAGGCATCACTAGCCCGGAGAACTTCTTTTGTAAGTAGTCTTATCATCTACATATTCTACCGGACTCTGATATGTCCCTAGATAATCTCGCATACATATATTTCTGGTCAATGGTGGAAACTAGTGTCGGAACTATTGCTGGCTCCTTACACGCTATAAGGAAGTTATTTAACTCCTGTTTCCGTATGGATACCACTACAGGCACTTCTACAGCTTCTGCTGCACCTTTTTCCGGGACCGATCGAGCTGTAATAACATCACAATCAATGGCAGCCGGTGAGAGAAACAACAATTGGGAGAGGCTTGTCAACAATGAAAGTTCATCTGGTCGAAAGATCCATGTTCAGGTGGATGTAGAGATGCAGTCCTTGGAAAGACCCCAGACGCCCCAGGATTCAGATGGGTCCCGTGAGGACCTTGTACGCTTATCCCGCGGTTAATGTCTCCGAACTTGACCTTCCGAGAGACAGGAAGGAGCAAATACAGTTCGTCTATTGAGTATGGAGGTTTGGACGATCCAGTCAGTGGATGCGGTTTAGTGGGTAATAATAAAACATCATCCCCGCTATTTCCGATGCCCTGCCGATTCCCGATCCTAACTCCGTCGTCTCGGCATCACTACTACGTATGAGTTATTAACCTATAGTGGCCAAGCATTGGAATCCCAAAGATATAAATTCGACGAATACATCAATTAGGGAAGCAAACGCCATATTCGATTCGGTCGCGATCCTGGAAACGCATCATGTCGGCTCAGGATTCTTCTCTTCGTGAGACCAACTGGCCCACTGTGGCCAGCTACGTGTCCACGCATAACGACACTTATCCTTTCATCGATCCAGCCATAGCCGACTTGACAGGCAAATCCGTCCTAATCACGGGCGCCTCTAAAGGGATTGGCAAGGCGACCGCAATTCGCTTCGCTATGGCAGGCTGCTCGAGAATCATCTTGGCTGCTCGCTCTGACATGGCCGAAGTTGAAGTGGCTGTGAAAGATGCGGCGAGGAAGGCAAATCGGGCCCTACCAGTTGTTCATTCCATCAAGTTGGATATCACGTCAGAGGAGTCGGTGAAAGCAGCAGCTGAGGCTGCCAATGAAATACTGGACGGCAGCCTAGACATTTTGATCAATAATGCCGGCTGTCTTGAGGAGTGGAAGCCCGTCGCCGATTCTGACCCTTCGGAGTGGTGGTGGACTTGGGAGGTCACCATGAAAGGCACTTATCTGTCGGCTCGTTACTTTATCCCACTGCTCCTCAAGTCATCAATCAAAACCATCATCAATATCAGCAGTGTCGGCGCTCAGATCATCGTTCCCGGAGCGTCAGCGTACCAGACGAGCAAGTTCGCTCTCTGTCGGTTTACTGAGTTCATCGACAAGGAGTACTACGAACAGGGATTAGTGGCCATAGCGATTCATCCCGGGGGTATCAAGACTGAGCTAGCTTTGAACATGCCCCCAGCGATGCATTCCCACTTAAACGATACAGTGGAGTTGGCTGCTGATACAATGGTCTGGCTGTCTCGTGAGAGGCGGGAGTGGCTGGCGGGACGATTCATTACGGTCAATTGGGACATGGAGGAACTAGAGAACAAGAAGAAGGAGATCCTTGAAGGAAACCTACTTAAGTTCCGTATGACGATCTGATAATAATCGTTGGGGCATTCCCCTGGCAAGACAGCTCAGGGGACATACAAAGATTATCTAAAGATAAGAGAGTACTTTATGTTAAGCTTTGCGTCTCGCCGAAGTCTTCCGTCCCAAGTAGTGTCTGACTGCTAGCATGCTACTCCCCGCACTGATAATGACTGTCGCAATGAAGCTATACGGGCCTTGTTTTAACAGCGACAGAGCAATCTGGAAAAACGTAAACAGGACGGCCAATGATGAAACTTTGCCTGCTTCCTTTGAACAGAGAATCGGGTTGGTATCATTGTCAGGCGGAAATAAAGGCCATCTCTGAACGCAATTGATCTCCGAGTTTTCTGTGATCAAACGCCATAGAAGATTTGTACCATGAGCTGGCAAATCCAGTTCCTTGACCCAAAAGTCACTATAAAACCTAAAGTTGGGAAAGCCAGGTACGGGCTTTTGCTCCCATATCAAGTCTTCCAGAGCGTTACTGGGATGGCAATCCCAAGGGCGATCCACAAGAAGACAGCGCATCATAGCAAAGCCGATAGAGAAACGGTCCGAGTTTCCCGTGCCGAATAAACTGAAGAGGCTGATAATGAGGGCTGATTTGGGAACTGTAGTACCGGGGAACCATTCCTCGTCTAGTTGGCAGCCCACGACGAGGTCGACATCATCAGGATGCTTATAGAGCTTCTTAAGATTCTGGATGACTTCAGGATCTGTCGAAAATTTGTCCCAGGTGTCACGGATTGGGACAACGACTTCTGGATCCTGAGCGTTGTATGCACGAAAATATCGGTTGAACGTCGGCAGTCCTTGCTCTCGTTCGTGCACGATACTTGAGACGACAATATCGAAGGGACGGCCACGATAGAGTCCAGCGCTTCTGAAACTCTCGTCTACTCCAGACTTGAAGTTGGGAATATGTGACGAAAGAGCTCCAGCAAGAATTCTCTCCAGCCCAACGTTGAGAAACCCGGTGCTATTGAAGCTCGTGTCAAACAGATTCTGCTCCCATAGCGTCTTATTATTCTGATCCTTGATTGGGAAACTCGGAACGATGAACTCGTGGAATCGATACACGACGGCCATCTCTGCAGAGACCGTCATTGGTTTTCCATTCTTAGTGACAAGGGGCCAAGGATATGTGTTAGCAGGGTTGATTTCCAATGCGTTCTCACCAAACATCTGGCGGTAAAGCGGAAATCCATCATCTCTTGGCCATGGCATATCCTCCGTCCAATAGGCCATCTGGTATGCATTGGCGATTAATGCATGTTTGGCGGACATGATGAGTCGCACAGTCTGATAGAGCTGTTCATCATCCCAGGTGGGCTTCTGTTTCCTGAGAATGTCGCAGAGTCTGTTATGCTCACGAAGTAGTAATGTATGGATACCAAGCAGTAGCCAGTCTTCATTAGTTCGGGGATCACCTCCCGCAAATAGGTCTTCTGGCTCTACACCAGGACGCGTGTTGGTCGGTACGCCCATGGTGTTGAAGGGAAGATAAGACGCTTTTGATCTGGTGCCAGGAGACTGAACTTCTTGCGTGAGAAGCTTGCCATCAACTTTGGATCGTAGTCGGTGTGCTACATCGGAAGTGCTTCCATATAAAGACGATATGTCAAGCCATGTTGTCGCCATATTTACGTTTTCCCGAGGGTTGCTTCTTGATGTTCCCGTCCCAAGCATTGACGCAGTTCTTGGAACCCTGAGTGTGGTGTTGAGGGGTAATATCTCTTCATCGTCTGGCATAGGAACTTCAATAAATTCATCAATAGAGTCTTTGCTATATGTAACGTCATGCATAATGAACTGGACAAGTCAGAATCGAGAATGTAGACGCCATGGATGAAACGCTCTCACCTCGATGAGGCCCAGAAGGAGTGGCGTATGATCATAGTAAATCTTCTTCTTCCTCTTGAAGAATGCATTGCTAATCGCTCGTGGATTTGGGCCGTCCCGTGGCTTAGATATGCCATCGGCATACGTGTACTGTTGGTAATCGCGTGGTCTGGCCGATCCAATTGAGCCTTCGCCGGATTCTCCTTTCTTTAGCCAATTGCAGTGCCCTTCGTATGTTCGAAACCACCAAGTCGATTTGTTACGGATGCAATCCGCTTCTAGCTCATAGTTTAAGTTTCTGAAAAGCAGGCTTGCCTGAAGCTTCGGATCGTTGTCAGGACCTGGGTCTGGGACTTGTGGGCCAATGACAGGTCGATGTGGCGTGGCAATCTGATCTGATAGATCTTCGATTGATGTAGCATTGCCTGAGATAGTATCATTTTCAAAAACTCCTTGCAACTCGCGATTATCACTTTTGTTTATCAGATCACTAAGCCATTGGACGAGGCAATTAGATAGCTCTCCCTCTGGCAAAGGGTGACGAGACGGATTCGTGACAAAGCCAGCATCATGATAGCCGTAGTAACGGGTGTATGGCCACAGTTCACCGCTCGCCAAACTTGTAGCCGTAGAAAGAACTGCCAGGAAGTGACTTCGCATGCTGTTGCAATGTTACACTCAGGAGGCAGGAGAGTGACTGGGATAAGATGAGGGGTAGGTAGGCCCATACCCTAGAGTAAGAAGCTAAGAGTTAAGCTGAGGCACTAACAGCACTACTTCTACTTTTGTGAGACATACAACCAATGACTAGGTAAGCTGTTTGCATAAAGCGTAATATTCCAATTTAACATCAGCTAGATGAGCAAGACGCGGCAATTGCCAAATTTCGCTCACGGCGTTTATTTATCATACGCTTCTTCTCCTCATCTTCCCTCCGCTTTTCCCTATGCGCTTTGCAAATTTGCCTTGGTGTGTTTCCCTTTGCATTCGGCAGATCCATCAGTTCAATCCCTCCAGCTTTCGTTAGAATTTCAAGAACCCCGTTTTGTATCTCAACCCTCTCCGCCAGACCCGGAATAAATACATAGCCAGAAGCGGCTATATGGACAGGTGTCTCATTCTTCAAACTGCCAGCAGTAGCATCAGCGCCCTGTTCGATAAGAAAAGCTATTGCGTCATGGTTATCCGGTCTTTAAACAGCAATATGTAGCGGGGTATTTCCAACATGATCAATATTGTTAATCCTTGCGCCATGGGCGAGCAGGATAGACAAGATCTGCTTGTCGCTTGTCCCATTTGCGATGGTGAAAACATTATATTGCGGCGTTTCTTCCTGATTATTGCGTATATTTGCATCTGCACCTTGCAAACCATGGTTGAACAGGCTATTTCGTGTAGCCCGGTGAAGAGGGGTGCTCCCTCGACTATCACAAGAGGATACCATTTCTAAGGCACTGACAACGTCCCCACGATGGGCGAGTAGAGGCTCCAAGGCAACGAAATTACCGCGAAAAGTAGCCATGTAAAGTGCATTGACGTTGTCGACGATATGTCCTGGCTCGCCGTACAGTCGTAGTTCAAGCGAGTATTTCGTGAACCGGGCATGGACATCGGCGCCACCCCTAACGAGTCTCTCAGTCATCTTAGCGCCTGCCCACTCTGATGTCATTGGTAGAATCGTTTCGGGTTTCCATGGCGAGTATTGGAAACCACGTCCGTAAGACAGGCACCACAATCCAGCGATAGATTCATCACAGCTTCGCTCTTGTCAACGGAAAGCTGCCAGTTAGATACCGCACTGTATCTCACTGGTTACAGATTTACGGCAGCAGCAATAGCAATGCAGCCGGTATAGTCCAGCACATGAATATAAGCGTATCGAGGCTGGTTTTTAGAGTAAAAGCTCTACCATGTCCAAGCCCGCCTGGCAGCTTCGTTGAGCAGGGTGAATCTGCGTTTCCGAAAGGTGATTCTCTGGCTTGGTCCCATAACCTTTAAATAGTAGGGAAAGAGGGTCATGGGGGCATCAAGGCTTCCGTGAGATGCAGCCATCTAGAAGAAGTAGCAATACAGAGGAAGCTTCTCTATTTCCTCGATAACCCACGGCGCAGTCACCACATTATCCCGATAGATGATCGAAAGGAGGAGGCCAAAATCATATGTTTCGCAGAGAAGAGATCCATTGCAATCAACCATAGACATTGGTATGTAAGGGGATTCTTCGTCATTCTGATGCTCATTTGGATCCCGAACGAAATTGCTATGGGTGATGTATCTTCAGGGAGAGTGTGCGGCATTTTTGTTAAGGAAGGTTGAGCCTTTTCATAAATAAACACTTAGCAGTAAATAGTTGTGATTAGAACTTGGACAATATTGGGCATGGGATATCAGCACATTGATCATGCTCCATTGTATTGTACGTAATTTAAGCTCGGGCTGTGACTCTTCGCCGGACCCGACCCGCTTCACTGCATTGGTTATGACCCCACTACTTGAAGCTCGAATCTTGGCCGATTTTACACAAGTATCTCCTACGGCCAACACATACTGTAGTCTCCAATCAACCCTTTTCTTGTTCTTTAACTAATACACCCATCCCTGACTATGTCTTCGTCTATCCAGAAGAAAAACTCGTCGCCCTACTGTCGTTTCACTAAGGACCCAAACGCTGAATTTGAAAGTCAAGGACTTGAGGGGCCTTGGCCAATCCCCATGACGATGCTCCATACGGATGGTTCAGTTCTATATGAAGATCCAAGCTTTAACCTTCTGTATACGATAATCGAAGAGAACAACACGAAGGCTCTTCAACAATACCTCACGATTGCACCATGGGCTGTCTCCATAGAGCAGGTCTTCACCAACGATCTCTGGGCCGTTCCAGATAGGTTTGAGTATTCAGACTGGGGCGGCTCTTATGGTGGTATAGACATGAACTGTTTCCAGTGGGCAGCCCAGCAAGGAGGCCTTGGTGTACTCAAAATCCTTCTGGATCATGTTACAAAGGGCAAGGATCCCGAGCGACAAATTCGATTCGATTCCGGAAGTTTCCTGTTATTAAACGACGCTGCCCAATGGAGTCAGGTTAAAATGGTCCGATTCTTACTCGATAACCAGCCACGGCATGCCTACATCCATGAGCGTGATAGAAGCGGTCAAACTGCGTTAATATCAGCTGCTTCTCCCTGTTATCTCGATTGTGCTTCTGATCCACTCGAGAGAGGACTTCGATCTAAGGAAAGCGAAGCAGTCATGAATTTGCTATTAGATCGCGGTGCCTGCGCGACTGATGCCTTTCTACCAGATTATGAGGAGGAAATACAGGACACGGTCCTGACTTTGGCCGCCGAATGGGCAGGCTCACAATTGATCAAGAGACTTATCGATGGTGGCGCCGATATCTATGCCAAGGTGCAAAGAGGCCCATGGGATACGCATTTCTGGAATCTGCATGATCGCACTTTCGAAGTAAATGCACTATATGTTGCCTGCACCAACGCAAACTTCGAGGCTGTGAAGACTCTTATTGATTGCCGAGGCCTCGAGGTGGATATATTAGACATCCTGTGGCAGCGAGACACTCGTGGTAGCCTTCCTCTCCACTGGGTGACTCAAAGCGACCTGCCAAGAGAGGACTCAATCGCGGAAGACAAAGCACAGAACATTGCGAATATCATTGAACTACTCTTGGACCTGGACCCAACCGCTATCAACGTTCCAGATAACGATGGAAATACACCTTTACACTATGCCAGCCGGTCAAGGAGTCGACACAATAAGATGTACACACTCATTTTCCAACTCCTGTGCGCCAGGGGCGGCGATGCTAGCATGCGGAATGCAGAAGGCAAAACGCCTCTGCACACCCTATTTCATCTTGAAGATGGAAGTAGAGATTTCTACAGCGGTGGGGTTAGAACTCCCGTTGACACAGCTACAGTATCAACTTTACTCGCCCACGGCGCATCTTCGGCTGACATTGACATCGCCGGCAATACGCCATTACATATTGCAGCGGCAAATCTCGAATGGGCTGATGCAGTTTCGTTGCTTCTGGTGCACGGTGCTGACCCTGCAATACAAAACGTGAATGGCCAGACAGCTCTTCATTGGGCTGCCGGTGGTACGTATTGGGGACGTAGTCAGATGTGCAAAGCGCCGGAAAGAATTAGGGCACAAGAGGATATGTTGTCGAGACTAGTCAAGGTTGGAGGAGTGGAGCTGATGGACCTGGTGGACTCGGAGGGAGTGAACCCAAGAAAGAAGTGTCATAAGACGAGGCAGGGTTGGAGAGAGCTCGACGGGCCCCCAAAGCGAAATGGAACTGGGAGGGGGCGAGGAAGAGGACCTAGGATGCATAAGATGTAGATTATCGAAATTTATTGGACTCAGAAATGACTATACAGGTTGCTTAAGTTTGACGGCAAGGAGAGCAGAGGTCTATCGCACTTTTATTCAATTATCTCCTAGTAGTCACGTTGCTCCTTGACCATCTTGTGCCATTCCTTGACGATGGGTAAACAGTGTTGGGAAATCTATAGTCCGGGTCCACCTAGCAACTTAAATTGGTCTCGCCTCAAGCATAGCATCTTAAACAATTCAAGCCCTCTTAAGATCCCATTATTGAGACCACATCGATTTAATTTAGCCGGTCTTCACATCTCATCAATCTACAGCATTTCAAGCAATCTAACCTTTAACTATCGTATCCTCATCCTCAAGCCCTGTCAAGATGTCCGAGATTATCCAAGAAACAATTGATGAGGTTTGGCAGATCCGGCGCGGGACCGAGCTGGCACCCGGAGGGAGAAAGAACCCCGACAATTTTCACCACTACCGCAAATGGGGCTTTACCATCTATCGTACCTACTATGGTAAAGAGTCTGATGAGCATTGGGCTGCGCTCCTATACTCTTTGAGGCATCAGACGAAGCTGGCATTTGGAGGGTTTGAGGGCGACGAGGAAGTAGACCAAGAAGATATGCGACGAGTTCAGGAATTATTTCATCTCGATGACCAGGAGAATCCCGCTCGGCTGGATGGTCTCGATGTTCGAGGTCTTCGGGAATTCTGCAACGACGAAAAGCTCAAAGGGACTGAAGTTGTAGAGAAAGCCAACCGGAAACTTCGTGTGAGCACGAGGCCCCTCGAGAGTCGGGCTATGGCAGATTTTCTGTTCAACTATGTTTTGCTCGCCGATGAGGCCGTTTTGAAAGATATAGAAAAAGGCGAATTCATTGTTAAGGCTGTCTCATTGTCGTGGAATGGTCACACGGGTTGGGGATGGGTGAGGATCCCGACAGGATATTTGTTAGAGTTGTGGACATTTCTGATGTGGAACAAATACCGGACCGAGTTCTGTATCAGCTTTCGTGGATCTGAAGCAGAGCTTGCGGCCAGTATCTGGCCTGGGGATGTGGGACTTGACGGTACTGGACGTTATTCAGAAATTCGTCGAAGGAGGTTCTACAATAGCCAATATGATGACATGTACTAAGAAACCAAGAACCGAGCCGAAAGGCCTTTGTCAACATACAAGCCATGTTAATACTGCTTGGCAAAAGAAGACATCATGACTCTACATCAAACTTTATGTGGTTATACAAGCTCCCAGCCACAGGTCTCAATTGCAAGTAAGACATCTATGGATCTACACAACAGCCTATCTCATCGTGCCAACACAATCACAGTAAATGCCCATTTAGGTGAATAAAACCACCAATCAAGTCCCTCCCATCTCCTCATTCTCATCATCCTCTTCGTCTTCGTCCTCAGGAATAGGATTATCACAATCCGGAAAGCCTGAGGTATCAATCCTGGTCAAGCCATCTGCCAACACCTGAAATTCCGACATCATTTCACGTAACTGCCTCGCATGCCTCTCCTTAAGATACTTTACCAGTTTGCCAATCTAGTTAATAATCTTCGCAATATTCCCCTTAAACGTCCTAACAACCTTCTCAAAGTAATTATTATATTAAACCTAAAGTGTATTTTCTAACCTTATAACTAACTTATAAACTTAACTCTACTACTACCTTCTAATTGCCCTAAACCTTCTTCCTTAATTACACTAATATATATATTATTATAAAACTTTCTTTAGTTAGGTTAAGCTTTTCTTATATATTAGTATTTCTTAATAATTTTAATAGCTATATATTATACCTAAAAGTCCTTTTTAGCTAAATTATTATTTATACCTTAAATATAAATATAATATAAATTAGATTTTACTATAATAGCTTTATAGCCTTTTTTTTTTATTTTCTTTAAGGTAAATAATATATCTTTCTTTTATTAAGTAATTTAAATAACCCTTATAGGGAATTTACTATAAGCTACTATATAAATAATAATCTTATAGTTAAAAAAAGTAAAGTTAATAAGGAAATTACTACTAAGCTAATAGAAGTCCTTTATATAAATAGATAATATAGCTTTTTTAAACTGCTTTTTAATAGCTATATAATTACTTATATTTCTAAAGGTACCTTTATACTAAATTATAGCTTATAGTATAACTATAGCCTTATTAATATAGTTATTAATAGTTATTATTTAAGTAAGTAAATATTAAGTAAAGATTTTTTTTATTAAAGTTATTATTTTAAAAATCTAAAGTATTTATATTATTAAGCTAACCTTTTTTAGTTAATAAATTAAAGTATTTTATATACCTTTAAGGCTAGCTAAAGAGTTATAATTTAGGTTTTTTTTTTTTTAGCCTTTAGCTATAGTAATTAATTAGTTATTATAGTATAATATTTAAGTTATTAGCTAGATATATTATTTACAGTTATAGCTTATAGCTAAGACCTTAAATTAGTAAACAGAACTTAGTTTCTTAAAGTAATCCTTAACCCACTTAAGCCAGTAGTTAGTAAGCTAAACGTTAGCACCAGGATGCCTCTCGTTGTAGACATCCTCAGAAAACTTAAATTACACATATACATCCTTGAGAATCTTGTTTAGTCTAAGGTAGTTCGAGTTTCATCCAAACCCATATACCCAAACATGCTCAACGATGAACTGTGCGAAGGTTGGTTTGTTATAACTGAAAGGCATAGGATAATAACCCTTAACACAGAAGAGTAAGGTCTTGGTAACATATTTGTTGTATGAAAGTGTTGAGGTACAGAACATTTGTCTTTAGCTTGACTATTGCGTACTAACTGTATAGGGCGAAGGAAGAATGGTATAGCCCGAAGACCATGACATGAGAAAGAAATTAGAAAGGACAAAATAAATTACAGTATCTAGAAAAGCTCTAAGGTATAAATGACAGGCTGGAGCCAAAGTCCTCCCACATCCGGGTGTTCGCCTTGTTACCTACTGACATCAGCAATTACAATTGCGTGACGACATGCCATACTTGGCCTCCTGCAAGCTCATTCCGATATCTACTCCTTCGCAAACACTTGGTATTGTCCAGCACAAAAGTTATCAGCTATCGGCGTTACGGACATTCTGAGGACGGTCATTAGGATCAGGCAGCCAGTTGTCAAGCCACGCTCTTCGGTCGGGACTCAAAAAACGCCGGGCATCGAATGTGTTGGGTGTTGGGAAGTGTCTGTTCTGGAGTTCGGGCCACAGCCAAGCTAAGTTATCGACCGTGAAAGTGTCCCGTTGATGGAACCAAACGCCCTAAGGTATGTAAGGTCAGTGATCCGCCTGCCACGCAAACTAAGAGTAAGAGTACATACAACGTTGCTTACGAGTTCGGCATACTGATTTGGTTGGCCGGTTGCGGTTATCCTGTCAATCTGTCCGTTGGCTACATAATCGTAGCCCATGTACCAACGAGAAGCAGGTATATGATTGCAATTAATGGCTGATGAACGATCGTTATAGTCTCTCATACCAGTATTCTGGTTGTTGAGGGCACCCTGGTCGTTTGGTCCACCGACTGTGACAGAATATCTGAGAGAAGGATTCGTCAGCATCATAAAATCTCAAGCAACCTTTGTCAACTTACTGGTATTCTACTCTCGCATGACCACCACGGTTGACAGTACCCTGACTGTGGTACACATTGAAAGCCACGACACCAGGAAACCAAGAATCCTCCTGTCCTCTTAAGGTGTTCCTATCCAGCCTGATATGAAAGTGGAAGACGATCCATCGGTCGTGCTGGGTAGTATGTGTTCTGTCGGAGTAAGCGTCTCTCACTGATTGATCTGGTCTGACACCGGGGTGCGGGCCAATCCAGAAGGCTGCCTCAAGGATAACGTCATTGGCAGCAGCTGGATTGAGCCATCGCAGGTAATGTAAGCTCAAATCACCATTGAGAACACCTCGAAGAGCAGCCGCAACGCTTGGCTGATTGCCGTCCTGCGTCCGATCATCCAAGATGATATCGTTTAGCCTTCGAGGCTGAAGAAAGTGTCGCTTCGAAGATGCAGAGTCGGTATCGGATGGAATCTCACACAGAGCTGTTGTCGCAGCAGACAAGTTGGCCATGCCAGTTCTTGAGCTCGCCAGGTTACAGAGCGCCTCCGAAATCACGTAGGAAGGATCATACACGGGACGTCCACTCCAGTCCCCCTGATAAAGCATATCAGTGTAAGTCGTAACGTTGGCAGCGCTATTGCTATACCCAAACTGTTGGATACGCATTTGGTAAATGTCATCCATGTCCTCTCGCCGATTCTCAGCTGTGACCCAGTTGGTCATGATAGGTACTAGTGCATCCAAGACTGGCCCCTGGTCTGTCGCACGACTTTGCAGCAAGTCGCGCGAAAAGAGTTCATTGCTGGGGCTGTACTGACTCTCCCACTCTGCAGGACAAACTGGGTCTGCGAGAAACTTTTGCAGAAGATGATCGAATTGTTTTGCTGAATCATCGCGATAGATGATAGTAGATCGCTCGTCTTTATCAGACTCCTGGTCTCCAGCACAGCAATAAGCCTCGTCTCCGGAGACACAACCCTTGGCGTTGGCGGGGGCGGCTGGGCCCCAGGGCACAGCTAGTGACTGCGCAGCGATGCGAGTAGACCCATGGGGACAGGTATTGCTACAGGCCTGTTCGTTGGGAAAGGCAACCTCACGGCCAACCCATTCGCAGTTCTTAAAACTCTTGGGTGTTTCGTCGCAGCAGTAGTTGTACTTACCGGATTTGCAGGCCTGCTGACCACCCCAGCCGTCGCGGGATTTCGCAATCAAAGACGAATATCCCGTAGGACAGGTATCGTCATCGAAACAGTCGTCCGTCCACTTGCACTTCGACCAAGCCTCAGTGGACTCTGAGACGTCACAACAAGCGGATTGCCACCCCTTCTTGCAACCCTTGCGAAGAGTCCCTACCTCGGCCTCGCCAGCATTACAGCCAACCACGCAATGACCGGAGTTCCTATGACCTCTCCAGCGACATACTGGAACTTTCGAAGACTTGGGACAGCACAAGGTCTGTACCTGTTCCGAGCCCTCAGGGCAATGTGTCGCGTCCAGCATGATCTGCGACTTGTCGTCATCACGAATGATCTCGGTGTAGCCGCGAGGACAGGTCTGACCACAGTTGGTAAAGTAGCAGAAGTCGTTGGATTCTACCTTCTTGTCGGGAAGCTTTATAGTCAAACCAGTGTTGGAGTCAACGTTGATCTTGATGCCAAGAGCTGCTGCAAGTCCCTTGGAGTAGGAATGCCTGTCGTCGTCATAGTCGACAGCCCAGACCAGCACACCACTGAGGCACTGAGACTTGAGAAAGTTGGCCTTGAGCTTCCAAGTATCTTTGTCATCGTAAGAAACCCATTGGTCGCTGTTCCATTGGATGGTCTTGATGGCGGCATCCTTGTAGAGCTTCGGCCTGAGCTTCTTGTCGCGAATAAGATCCGTGATCTCACTATTGAACAAAATCCCAGGCTCACCGCTGCACTCTCCAGCGTCACCAGCAGAAAGATACGCACAGCCAGGCTCGGAACAGGAGGGGCTTGCAAGTGTAACAGCTCGACCATAAAAGGCCAAGCCGAGTACAACCTTGGACGGAGAGACCTTGTTGCGCCACAGAAGATCCAACGATGATTTGATCTCAGTCAGGTTTGTGTGGGCTCCAACAAAGGCACCGGTCCATTTGTTTCCAATGTCCCAGGCGCCATGTAGATCATAGCTCATAACATTGAACCAATCTACCGATGGTTCGAGGTTCTCAAGGTCAAAGTGCTGGAGATACCAGTAGCTCGTCGGAAGAGTAACAGAAAGGCCATACTTGTAGTCAAGAAGAGCAGCCTTGAGCCTTTTCATGAATCTTGGGTAGGCTTTGAAGTCAGACTCGCGGCCATTGCGGTCGTGATCAACCGGGTATTCCCAATCAATATCCACGCCGCTAAACCCCCAGGTCTGCATGAAAAGGATCAAGGAAGCAAAGAAAACTCTCTGCCGTGTCTCGTCGGCGTTGACCAAGTCTGAGAAGGTTGTGGCCGTTGGCGAACCATTATCTGAGAAGGTCCAACCTCCGATGGACAGCCAAAGCTCCTGGCCCATGTCTCGGGTCTTGAGTGCAGCGAGCTGAGGATAAAGCTTGACATCCGAAGCCCCAGCAGGAATGACCTTGAATGAATCAGGGTCAATGCTGCCAAAAGCAAAGTAGATATGTGTGTAGATGCCTTGGGGGAAGGACGAGGGAATCATGGAATTGCACCTGCGCGATGCGCCGCCCGAGCCATAGTAGCCAATGACACGCTTCACTGACTGAGAGCCAATGTCACAGGACGGCCTCTTGACAGTCTCTTTACCGCAGAACTCTTCAGTCGTGCCGCAGAAGCCAAACTTACTGCAGCAGACATTGAGAGGACACTTGGTAGCGTTGAAGTATTGCGAAGGCCAGTTTCCTGGGTTGCATTCAGCCTTGTAGTCACAGCTATTGATGCACTTCGCCTTGCTGCAGTAGTCTGGGCCTGTGCCACAGACATTGTTGGACCCGCAGCAGCCTACTTCGCAGGCGGTAGACTTGTCACAGAATACATCTGCAAAAGCGAGGGGGATAGAGGTCAGCAACAGAGCAACCACAGTGGTCGCCCAAGTTGACCTCATAGTGAGAATGAAAACCAAGGTCTTGATCAGACGTAAAGACAATGGCCTCAAATGATTGGCAGAAGAAAAGTACCAAAAGAGTGGCAATAAATGAGTGACTTAGTATAAAATGAAAGAAGATAGGTGAAAAGAATGTGAACAAGCAATGTGTCGAGGATCGCTTGAGGTAGGTTGAAGAATAGAGGCCGTAGAACGCTCATTCTTAATGGCAATATGTGTCTATTGCCACGAGAACCCAAGTCCACCATGCCCAGTGGATCTGACAATGCCTCGGCGTTGAAAGTTCCATCTCAACGACGCGCTTGACTCGGGAAGTCAATCTCGTGGCGAGCTAACTGGAATTAGTTTACAGGCCGCAACGGCCACTGCGAAAGGGTCTTTTCCACCCTGGTTATCGGACCCGATATGCCGAAGACTTCTTTTCTTCTGCCGCTTTGTCGTCTTGGCGCCACCTTGGCCTTCTGCTGATGAGACTATTCTATGCGCGTTTTGTTGGTCCTTACTTCCTCGCCCTTGCCCTCGGCTTCATCTCGCCATGTCTATGGATATCTGTTGGCTCTATCGTGAAAGAACACTTTGCAACAGGGGGATGCTATGTGGAGCCGTGGAACAGCACAGTTCCGTTTCAGGCGGAGAAAACGTCCGACATGCTGTTGGTTGAGAGCGTTGCGCGAATACTCCTCTATGGTTGGGTCCTTCACGTCAAATGGAGCAAGAGTGGAGTACCAAAGATCCATGCTCTTAACTTTTTCACACCCCCCAGCAGGGTTAAAGCGCTAATAGAGCAAGCATACTTTTAACGCTGAATTCTCAGTTAGTAAACTCCACTGCTAGTGGCAGATATGCCCCCTTGTAAAAAGTTACGTTACGCTTGGTCAAGGACGGCATCCACGGGTGATCACTGCGTACTATCAGATCACGACAGGGCCGTGGTGGTTCCAATATTCTGTGGATACAGCGGGACCTCATGCCAGGCACCAAACTCGCTTCACTCGCCGAGTGACAGACCAACAATGCCAAGCCGGCATCGTGTTCCATGGACAACTCTTTACGACTGGACTGCCGATTTGGGAACAAATTACCGAGCACATCACTTCAGAAGAGGTTCGGTCCATTCTATACTGCATGGAGGCTAGGCCAAGCTCGGTTCTTTATCAAGATTGTTTTGCTGGTTTTCCAGCTCTTGCTGTTATAAGCCCATAAAGATTACTTACCACTCTTCTATAGTTGATGTCTATTAGCAGATATTAATTCTAGTCATTCTTTCTCAAACTTTTGTCACTCGTTTCTATCTCCTTTCACTTTATGATGAGGATCTGTCTGGGTCGCAGCCATAGCCTTCTGGCTGGCTTTGCAATCGCCGCGAGATTGGCCGATGCCGCGGGGATCGCCATGTTTCCCCAACACTATCTAGCTGACCGAGGACTTCCGTCAACTTGTGAGGCTACTCTGTACCAGTCAGTGAACTGCCCTGCCGAGGCTGGTGATCTGATGTCATATGGATACCTTGAGGACCAGGCTATGACCAAGCTGGTTTGCCGTCAAGTTTGCGGGAGTTCCATTGGTCACATGCGCACCAAGGTCGCATCTGCCTGCGGCTCTGCAGAACTGACTCCAGGCATGCGGTATGTCAGCCTTGTTGATAAATTCTGGAGCAGCTGGAACCAGTCCTGCTTCACTGATCCAAAGACTGGTAATTACTGTCAAGGTTAGCTGTTTTCTCCAATATCGTTTATTAGCCCTCTCTAATTCTTTCAGATGACATTGCCGCGTTTCCTGAGTTCGACTCTCTCTCTGAGTTACCCAAGCCAGATTTGTGTTCTTATTGCAATGTTGAGCAGTATGCAATGATGCAGGCGGACGCATATACTGGAGCGTATGATGAGTATGCGAAGGCCTCCTATGAGTACATCGCAAAGGCTTGTGACCTCAATGTGGAAAACTTCAACGCCACAGACAGTGCATTCAACATCACAGTGCCTGATACCACAAGTAACATTTGTGTGTCCGGCAACACTTACGTCACTAAGGATGGCGACAGCTGTGACTCGATCGCACTAGCTCAGGGTGTGTCTGCGGCCACCATGTATTACATTAACTCCAACATCTTCGACTGCAAAAAGATCGCTACTGGCACAGAACTCTGCCTTCCCCTCACCTGTACAAAGATCTATAAGGTCAAGCCAGGAGATACATGTCTTGACATCGCCATGAAAGCAAATATTCTCCAAGATAAGCTTCTTTCATTCAATTCCCAACTCAATTGGAACTGTACCAACCTACAGGACGCGGATCCTTATTGGGGCAGCACCTTATGTTTATCCACGCCGGGCGGAACATACTCTGGCCAACCACTCAACAGCACTGAGCCCTTTGACCCTCAACCCATTGATCCTCCCAAGGGTTCCCCAGTCGCCAATGGCACTACCAAAGACTGCAGCCACTGGATCGCAAATGACGGCAGCCTCAGTTGCACGCAGATTTGCCTCGCGTACGATATTCCTATCAATCTGTTCACAGCCGTCAATCCGTCTCTTAACAAGAGCACTTGCGATACAGACTTGGTTATCGGTAATGCTTATTGTCTAAAGCCAGTTGATGGTTGGGATCAATCTGACGGCTCCGAAACTGCTTCTCCTACAGTGACAGCTACCAAGTCAGCCACAAGTACCAACTCAGTTACGTCCACCGAAACCGCTGCACATCCCTCAACTGGTGAGAAGGTGCCCAGTCCCACGCAGCCTGGTATTGTGGATGGATGCAACAAGTGGCATTACGTTGATAATGGCGACGGGTGCTATTCCATTGCCAAAAAATACGATGTTGAGTTAGCAGACTTTTACAGCTGGAATTCGAAGGTTGGCAATGACTGTTCGGGTCTCTGGCTGCATTACTACGTTTGTGTTGGCGTTGCGTCTTGAGCTCGGTCCTTCAGGATTCGAATTTGTACAGGATGCGGGAAGAGGGGTGTAGTTAGTCAAATACGTACGTACGTAGTAGCTCGAGCTTCGGCCTGACTCTTGGCCCAACCATAGCACGGTGTGATTGGTCTACTCCACTTATTGCAGCTAGAAATGTCATCAATTTTATTAAGACCCATCCATAAATCCACGCAGACTGTAAATCCCACTCAATCCCTCTCTCTTCATTCTCCAACCAAGCCAACTCCACAAAATGGCTTTTCCACTCACTCGTCTCAATGAACCATCTTACCGAGAATTTGTTCGAAGCCCAAACGACGACCATGATGAAACGGAATATGTATCCCGCACGCCAATGACAATGCTTGATCGAGATGGCTCTGTTCTACGCGAGACTGAAGACTTTCGTCTTCTCTACCGTATCGTTCTCCAAAACGACACGCTTGCCCTCAAGCAATATTTGACTGTCGCGCCTTGGGCTGTCGACAGCATGGGTGCGATAGACGGGGCGTTCCTTGAAGGCAATGATTACTTCTTGCTCGCCACCCAGACCGGAAATCTCGACGTCCTCCAAATTCTCTTAGAGCACTACAGGAGAAATGAAGATTCCACCGTCGAGGTTCGATTCAAAAACCGAGGCTATCGGCTACTGAACGAGGCTGCACGAAGAGGCCACGTTGAGATGGTGCAATTCTTACTTGACAGCCAGCCGCTGTATGCGGGGATCTATGAGCGTGATTGCAAAGGCTATACAGCGCTAGGATCGGCTGCCGACATTTATTCCGTTAGGTATTCCGACCCGGCCGACTGGCGAGAGATCTGCGTCGACAATAACGAGAAAGTCATGAATCGTCTCCTGGACTACGGTGCCAGCGCTTCTGATATTGTCCTCCCAATGAACGATAAGGAAAGAACACCTGATACTGTTCTGACTTTGGCCGTGCAGTGGGCGAGCCCCAAGCTCATCAATCGACTCATTGAAGGTGGTGCTGACACCCAAGCCAAGGTGACGAAACACGCGTTCGATCTGGGATTCCGGAACGAGGATGGCTACATTTCCGACATCAGCGCACTTTTCATTGCTTGCATCAACGCCAACTTCAAGGCTGTTCAAACTCTGCTTGGTAGTACAGCCGCTGAACAGGCAGATATGGTATCCTCTCGCGACAGTCGCGGAAGCCTTCCTATCCACTGGGCGACACGAAATCAATTGCCAGATGAGCTTCAGTACATCCCAACATCAATTCTTCAGGAAAGGGTACGCAATATCGCAAGTGTTGTTGGATTACTCATAGAGATCAACCCGGCGAGTGTGAATATCCAAGATGAGGACGGAAACACTGCCTTGCATTACGCAACCGAACATTTTGGCCGGAGTGGCGAGTTATATACAGACATATTTCAACTTTTGTGTCAAAACGGCGCTGACGCTGGTATATGCAACAAACAGGGCGAGACGCCATTGCATACCTTGTTCCGCCGCGATGGCTCCAACATGCCTGTCGACCCAGCCGCTGTATCCACCTTACTTGATCACGGCGCCAATGTTGCGGACGTTGACAATGCCGGAAACACGCCACTGCATATTGCCTGCCTCAGCGTCAACTTCAGGGACGCTGCCTCAGTCCTGCTTCAGCATGGCGCTGACCCAACTCTGAGGAACTCTAAACAAGAGACGCCTATTCACATGGTTGCTCAATTTAATTGTCCTCCAAGGGCGACCCGCAGTAAAGCTGATGAGGTAATGAGGGCACAAGATGATATGCTAGAGAGACTGGTGACATCTGGAGGAGCGCAAGTGATGGACCTCCACAACGCAGCTGGGAAGTCTACGCGACAAATATACCAAGATTCACGCGCGAAGTGGTTGGAGGGTGCTCGTGGAAACGGAAATAGATAGAAGCAGGGGCCGTAAAGCCGCTATGAGGCACTGAAGATTGCAAAGACAAATCTCACTGTAAATAGTCGTCTTTCATACAAAGCAGTTCGTACGAAACGCACGTAGCTAGAAAGGGACAAAATGCAAGAGCGTATCGGTCCAAAAAGCGAGAACACTTGGTCAGTGCAGTAGAATGTATAGCTAATCTCTAAGAGCCCAATGTCCCTTCTACCAACGTACTGCGATACCATGTACAAATCCATCTAAACCCCAACGCATACATAATACTTTGCCCAAAGCCCAGTGCATTTAGCTCCAATCGCCGGATTCCACTTGACCAATTGATCCATGGTGATCTTGTAGTACTTCTGAATCGAGTCGCATGTCGTCGTGGAGGCGACTGGATGAAACTTCTTACAGTTGCTTACCATGCCTGACTGGATAGGCGACGGCGTCGAGATACCGTTTGGAGACTTGGTGGTAGTGGCAGCGGGTTTAGTGGTGGTCTTGGTGGGGGGCTTCCAACCGACAGTGGCAACACAGACCCAATAATTGGTCAACAATGCCGTGCAGTCCTTACCAACAGCGGGATTCCACGAGAGGAAGGTCGAGAGTGGGAGGTTGTAGTAGTTCTCGATGGAGGTGCAGGTAGTGGTGGACTTGATCTGATGGAACTTTTCACAGTTCTTGACCATCCCATCCTGAATAGGTGAAGGCGTTTCAATCCCGTTCGCGGGCTTGGTCGTAGTGGGTTTAGCGGTTGTCGTAGTGGCTGGCTTGTACCCGTCGACGCTAACACACACCCAGTAATTAGCCCAGAGGCCACTACAGTCCTTTCCAACGGCCGGGTTCCACGCAAGGAACTGCGCAAGCGGCAGCTTGTAATATGACTCGATCGAAGAGCAGGTGGTAGTCTTGGCGACCTGGTGGAATTTGTTGCAGTTCTTCGCAATGCCTTCTTGAATGGGCGAAGGGGTCTCAATGCCGCCAGTCGCTGTTGGCTTAGGCGACGTCGCAGAGGGCTTCACAGTAGGCGTGCCAGGGACGCCGACACAGTAGTAGTAGTTGGCCCAAATACCGCTGCAGTCTTTACCAACGGCAGGATTCCACTTGAAGAAGGAATCAAAGTCGAATGTGCCGTAACTAGCCACGATCTTTGCACATGTTTCACCTTTGGCAGCCTGGTGAAACGCGGTGCAGCTCTCAATGATCCCCTCCTGGGTAGCAGTGGGCTTTGTAAGGCCTGTTGGCTTGGTTGTAGACTCAGCTGTTTGTGTTGGGGGAGAAGTAGGCGTCCCAGGTACACCAACACAATACCAAGTGTTAGCCCAGATGCCACTGCAGTCTTTTTCAACAGCCGGATTCCATTTGTAAAAGTCATCAAAGTCAAATGTCTTGTAGCCAGAAATGATCTTGGCGCACGTATCTCCCTTCTTGGCCTGGTAGAAGGACGTGCACGTATCGATAAGCCCAGCTTGAGTTGGACTAGGCTTGGAGTCCTTGGTAGGCTCAGGTTCGGCGGCTTGAGTTGTCGTAGTCTCTCCCTTGCGAGGAATACCGTTGTTGACCTCGACGCAGTATGAGTGGCCAAACTGCATGCCGCTGCAATCATCTTTGACACTGGGGTTCTATAACACGCACGTTAGCGACGACTTTCTCCCAATTTGCCTGTCACGTACGTATTCGACAAATTGCGAGTGCTTAAGATTCCAGCCCTCTTCGAGATAAGTACAATCTTGGTAGTCCTCTTCCTTTGTTTCCCACCAGGTGCAGTCAGATGGCTGCCCAGGGTCAACTTGACCGTCTTGTCGTCGAAGTCTCTGGCCTCGTGATGCAGTGACTCCAACGGCCAACAGGCCGGGAATGAAGACAGTTGATAAGTGCATGATGGACAGTGAAGCCAGTGACAATTCGAGATTAAGTGAAGGGTCTGAGTGAGATGATGTTAAGTCGTTTCTTGCTGTCATTAAGATATTTAAGTCAATCCTTTCCACCGCGTTTTTTCGTCACCAACCACCGTTGACTGCACTTTTCACTTCTTGATAATACCTCACCAAGTTTGTCAATCACAGCCGTTTCTCTGCATGGTTCATCGTGTAACAAAAACTCGAACGATTGAACAAGCCAATGCACGGTTGCCTAACTCTTGCAGCTTCACGAGAACCAACAGCCATTGTGCAGGTTCTTTTGCAGAAAAGCGGATCATCGGGGAGTCATTGCCAAGAACCCTCAATGTCATGAGCTGAAACCTCGGCGCAAGCTTGTCGGGCAGATTTGCGTCCCTGCATGTCTTGTCGAACTCCGCCACTCGGCACTACGAAGACTTCTGTCCGGAACAGACCGAGCCGAGCCAAGGACTTTAGGAGGGTATTTTCATCCGGGTAGGGCGACAGACTGGGGGAACGCTGTGCGGGTCATTGATGGGTCTGTCCCGCTGCGGCTAAGCTCGTCCGGTTAACCTAGCCCTTGACCTGTCCATCACACCCATGAAATCCCCGCTTCGTTCACGCTGAATGTCACTGGTTGCATGAACCAACAGTCAAATCGCGAGACACCTTCCTAAACTGGGCACAATCACGGCGGTCAAATTACGATCTGACTCAAGATTCATCACCCGTATTTTTGGGACCTTATTGTGAGGACGGGCCAGGAACTTTTCTCCGGCTAATTAGCTTGAGTGGGTTTTGACCGAGGCTCAGAAGTTTTGATGTTCTCGCCGTAAGGACAAAGTGTCCCAGCCAATAGAAACTGGGCGTTTTGAAGTTGTACCAGAGGTGTCCTGGGCGAATTACAATGAAGATGCATTATGAAGGTTTTTGGATGTCACCAATGACCATTCTTCTAAACAGCCCTGTAAACTACACTTATGTGGCTGGCGGGATGATCTGCATCCTTCGGATGTTACCGAACCCAGTTTAGCTTTAAGTAATCGACAATCAGGGTTCACCAGGATCCGATTTCTCTTTCTCGATGAAGTCCTGAACTCATTCCAATCTGCCGAGGTTCATTCCCCTGCACTACTGCCAAGACGGATACGGCTGAGAAAAATTTTCAGCAGGATGAATTCCCTCCGCGGCGTATGTAACGCTGTGTTGGTTGAAGCATATGTTTGTTGTTGGTTCTGTTAGTCTCCAATTAGGGGTCCACGGCTCCACGGGACTAGCGGGGGACCAACTGATCCGAGCCCGCGTACGGACTAGAAGGCGTGAAATTAGTCACTAATATTGTTAAGAATTAAGATCCTGGCAAGCCGCTTCGGCCTCTCCCGTGGTTCAAGGAATAATAATAGTGCCGAATGTGGACCTATGCCAGTGCTGGCTGAACTGACAAACAGTTTGTTAGATCAATGGCAGAATTGTCAGGAAGTGCATTGGTGAAATAAGCGACCTGCCGAACGCGGCAATCGTGACCGAGCCTGAGACTACGGCCTTTCAGTTTTGAAGCATTCACAAAGCTTCCCACTACCTCCACCTATCGCCCCTTAACGCAAAGACACCAAGCACTAGAGGTGATAGCCTTACTACGATGCCAACGGTCGCAGCCCAGGTATGATTAAGCTTGTATGAAGGCCTCTTTAGCACCCGGGCGAAATCAAGAAACTTTTTAAGCGGATATTTTCTGAGGACTCTAGGCATCGTACTTACTTGGGCTATACTATGTAGCGAACTTACGATAGGAAGGATTTAGATAGAGATTTGGTAATGCTTTTGGATGCCTTAGATCAAAAGGCCAACCTCGCACTATGATATCTTAAAGATGAATGGAAACGATACTGAGAGTTGTAGATATCGGATATTATGCCATGAAGCCTCAGAGGAATACATACCGGCAATAGGGGAGTTAGACCGTTTTCGGAAGTTCTGGCGCCCTATCGTTAGCAATCTCAATTTCGACAATGCCAACCTTTTCGATCGTCTATTCGAGTGCCTGGGTAGTTATACAAATGACAGAAACTTCGTTATTACTGAGAAGCTCCTAGACGTGGTTAAAGGCGCTGTATGTTCCTCAATACAAGAAACACCGAGAGGAATTCGACATCATGCCATGCCTAGCCAAGACCTTCTAGGTAATGCAGCACACGAACCCCATGGCGTACGACAACCGTTTGAAAAAAATGAAGTCAAATCCCGACGAAGCCATGTCAATTATGCGCGCAGCCATCGCTTCATTTGACTATGTGAATACCCAGACCGGCCCAAATGTTCACGGCAAAATGGCGAATATCTTGAATGACATGTATGGACAGTTGCACACAGCCCAAACCATGTGGAAGCTCGCGCGTCCAGGTGTCAAAGCCGTCATCTCAGTATTCTTTAGGGAGTGGCGGACCGACTGGTACGAAATGGCAGTTGTTAACGCCAAAAGTTTCTTACTGGCGAGCATAGCTGAGATGAGAAATATTTAGGAGCACACAGATGACCCTTCTGCAGATCAGGTGTTGGAAACGCTCAACTCACTGGAAGCCAAGATTCCTTTCCTTCACATCCTCACAGATTGGGATATTACACTTCAGCCTTAGTGGCGAAAGAACTCATTTCGGGTGATGTTTCTTGTTCTCGGGCTTTTTTCATAGCTTCGAGTTGATTCACTTGTGCTTTGGCATTGCTCTTGGCGATGACAATTCAATGCACTTGGGACATGTAGCGAAGTCGGTTGTTCGCGGGTTATTACTAAATTTTGCCGTGGCTGTACGAGTACTGCTATCGGGAGAGTGGTTTTAGCTTGCATCAGATATACGGTCGGGCTAGACTGTCTTGACAAAGAGACATTCGGTAATCAGTTATGTATTATTTGTGAAGTTAACTTGCTGTTTTGTGACTATGAGCATAATAAGTGGCTTTAACCTATGCATGGTTTCCTGTGTACTTTTGATTAGTGTAGTGAATGCATTCTCGTATCTCGGAGCATTCACTTGTCGGGTCGGTGTCCCAGGCACCAGGCCATATGTACTCTTCTAGGTCCTCTTCTGGACCATCGAAAGATAGCACCATATGATATTTACCGTCCCTTCTCATAAGCGAGTGCCAAAGGGCAAGCAGATATCCCGTTGGTACTCTCATCCAGCCCCAATTATTCCAGCCGTCCTCCCAGTCATATGAGACTGCCTTAACGACAAACTCGCCTCTTTCGATGGCTTTAAATACTGCTTTGTCAACAATAAGAACGAATTTGAACTGATGCCCTGCCATGGCTTGTTGTGTCTCGGGTCTATCACGAAGACACATTTCGCGGATCTCATGGACCCCCAAGCCGTCGAGTGATGAATCCTCACGAATATCAAGACGGAACAAGTCTTTTATTCGTTTGATATCGTCCGAGTATTGTTCTTGGCTTTCGTAATACCAGGTTTTTGGCAGGAAACCAGCCCGTTGATGCATCAGCTCATCTTCAAACGGCATGTCTTGATAGTAGCCAACTGCAAGCATAGTTTGCCGCTTTAGCGCGTCAAGCAGCGTATCCCATTGCTTATCGGACTCGGGACTATAGTGTGTGCGATAGATGGTGTAACCCCAATGACCGTAATACTTTGAGCTTTCGGGAAGGGTTCTATCAAGCTTCGCTTTGCGAATAATCCTCCCCTGACGCGTGCTAGGAGGCTGCCATAGCATGTTGATCATTTCGTAAGGTCTGGCCATGTTGTCGAGGCGTTCTGCGTGTCAAATACAATATGAAGAAATGAAAATGTGGGAGCGGTTTTATTGATGTTGTTACCTGTAGAGGGGAAATGATGGAAGGTAGGTGTTATTGTTTTTTTATCGTTATGTGGTGGCCTCAGGCACTGCTAGCCTGATCCCTGTACCATAGATAAATACTGGCTTCTCTTGTGCCTTTAGTTTAGAGTTTCCATGCTTTTTGCTCAGAGCCTTTTTAATGTTTGAGTATACTAGCCAAGGTTAAGCCAAACAAATTTTACAGGGTGACAGGGTGACACTTGGCTGGGCGGCCGCTTCGTGGCGAGTCTGGCTATACATGCGAATTATGAGATTTTCAGAAAGCGGTGAATGCGGTTGAAAAGATCATGGGCGAAAGGAAAACATGTGATTCCTAGTGTATCCGTAATGTTATGCTGTGTCGGTGGAGTCCTTCATACTAGCAGTAGTCCTATTTGCTGGCCAGTAGGGTGCTTCACTCCAAGACCGCCATAGAAGGTGGTTGGTCACAAGGCGAGAAGTACAGAGCAATCAAGATGCTCTGATGTCGCTTCTAGTACCAATAGATGATGTCAAATCATTGATTACAACCCCAATTAGAATTGCCACAATGGGATAGATACTTTATATTATATAAACTGGCGTAATCGTCTTTAAGCCATCAGCAACTAATAGTCGTACCTGAATCGAGTGAACTTGGGGTCCCACCCTGGTATTGCAGTCTGAGCTTCAGAACAATCGCCAAGTGGCTCAAGGCATTCAAGTCCCTTCCAGACATAAGTGTCAAGGTCGCGTTTGGATAGTTCACATCCCATCGCACAATGGATAGTACGAAACCCAGAACTCTCAAAGAAAAGTGACTCCCAGAGGTTCAGTATGTCACCTGTTGACATTCTAACCCATTCCGGACAGAATCGATCCTCATGTTCATCATAATCAACAGCCGTGATTACAAAGACTCCGCGTGCAACATCTTTCAGTACCCTCTCATCGGCAACCAATACAAAGCAATGTTTGGCCACTTCTATATTTTCCCTAGCCGGGGGAAGCTCTTTGCGACAGATTTCTTGGATTTGGGACATGTCGAGACCATCGAGCAACAATGCATTTTCCCGGGTGGTGAGGCGAAAAAGTTTCTTTAGTCGATCTATATCCTCCAGGTACTCGCTTTTATCGTTATATTTTCTCCAATTTCTTTTGATATCCTCATTGAACATTCTGTCATCTTCGTGGTAGCCGAGTGCAAGCAAGGTCTGTCGAGTTACGGCGTCAATCAGTGTGTCCCAGTGTGTATCCGAGCCAGGGCCATAGAAAGTACGGTAAACCGTAAAACCCCAGTTTCGATAATACTGAAAATTCTCCGGCGCTTTTCTGTCATTGACCAGATGCTTGACTATAGGCCCTGTGTTTATTCGTGGGGGTCGCCATAAGAACTTAATCATTTCTGAGATGTCCGCCATATTAGCGCTTATGATGATATCGGTAGTTGATGTTATGTGAGGAATTGTGTCTGTTGTCTGCACGGAGAATGCTGACCCGACAACAGGGTGCAGCGTGCGTTTTATAATAAGTTCTTTTACAATGTTATTACGGCTATAATAATACCTTACCACGTTGTCAGGCCACATTTCGAGCTTGGCTTGATCCAGTAATCGCCGATTGCAACCAACATGTCAATCGCATCCATGATAATCTGAACTCCATATAATTACGTACAAGACTGGTGAACGTTATCTTTTATCCGGTCCCTGGTATATCTCTAGCGGCTTCGACACCAATTTCATCTGTGACGGGACAATAGCACGCTTCTGGAACTTTTTACCAACCGCTCGCCAGATGTCCAATGGGAAATGACTCAATTAAGTCATTTGAATGTGTGGTGCGCTATTTGCGGAGGCCCAGTCGCTTGGTACAACATTACATCCTATTATAATCACCCAAAGGATTGCTATAAGTATGATCCAGATGTTATCGGCCCAGCTGACGTCGAGTGGGCAAATCAAACCCAGGTCCTAGGCTATAATCCTTCTGCTGCTGAAAATTCCAAGTCTGTTTTTTAATTTATTTCCCATACAATATGCTAACTAGATCAGGTTCTATGTATCAGGGCCAGTCAGAGTTCAGCGGTTCTTGAACCTGTCTTCTGAAACGCAACAAGATCCTATCCTTGAGGGTATTGATGTGCGTTCTCTGAAAGTTTACAAGAACGAGAAATGTCGTGAACGAGTCATTCCCTTCCATCCAAAATGCTACGAGACTTTGGCATGGTATTTGACCGGGAGTCCTGATACTACCAAGATCAACAAAGGGGCACTCTATAGAGCCTTCGACCGATTCTCGGTGGTTAGAAAGATCCGGCCACTAGAGCTAAGATGTCTTTCCCTAGATTATGGGGATGTCAATGAAGCTCAGGGTTGGTACTGGATATGTATTCCTGGGGGAGAGTATACGGTTTCCAACCCACAATATAGTACTGAACTGAAAGATGAGATTGCTTCTTTCATTTCAGGTTCCCTGTTCAACAGTGAAGCTCTACAGTTCTGCCATGGAGCTAAGTCAGGGTCAAACCCACTAGAAGCTCTCCCCGAAGCAGTCATATTTACAATTTCGCAATTCTTGGACAATACAAGTCTTCTGAATCTCCTATGCGCCTCGTGGACGACATTCTTGACCTTGAGGGACAATGCTTCTTTTTGGAAAAGGCGCATAGTGACCCATCTGCCTTACTTTGTCGAGCTACACGAATGCTTAAGAGCAGAGTCTCAAGCTTTGAAGGGTAGGGATTTCAGGAAGATTTTCCTATGGGCCGAGTTCGCTTCAAAGCCACGATCGGGAGTCGCGAAACCCATGTTCTCAATCGCCAATCGTCGAAGAATTTGGAAGGTCTGTGAGCAGATTGAGAGTCTCTATATTCGAGAACCACGACGCCAACCCACCGAAAAAGGTTACATCGTATGCCAAGCTGTCAAATGTGGGCTCTTGGTACTGGGTGATACGCGAGAGCCGGGCTTGTACTTTAGGTCAGCAAGTTTCTTGCGGGGTTGGCACGAACTCCTACATCCGTGGACATTTGACCTCTTCTGGAACTCGGAAGGAGATTTGTCAGCTATAGCTATCAGCTTTGGAGAAGACCAGAGAATCTTCGGACATGAACCGCAGGAAAGAGGCTCATATCAGACAACGGGATCCTTCCCAGGTGGCGTCTGGATCAAGGGCTTTGTCTTCCATATCTATGCCTCATCTATCCTTACACCCTGGCAGGCTTGTTCCTGGAATTATTCGTCATGCAGGGGCGTTACAGTGAGTCAACGGGTAACTGTAAACATCTCCAACATACTCACGCAATAGCAGGTATATCTCAACGATGGCTCTGAGCATACGTATGGCCAAGACGATCCGCACTTATTCAAATTGCCATTCGCTGTTGCAGAGAAAATGACCATAATTGGTATTAAAGGTACTCTTACTGTAGGTATCTGCAGGCTTTTAGAAGTTTCAACTGATCTGGATTCGAAGGCACATAAACGATACGGTGTTGATCCTTTCATCGAGAAAATGTGGCTTTTACAAGCCCGCACCGATGGTGGAGAAAAGCCTTCAGAAGTCCCCGAAGCTAGACCCCACGAGGGGTCTTGTTGGGCTGGAAATACCTACATGTTGAAGAGCCTACTCGCGCCTGACTCTGATATGAGATTACAGATGTTGAAGGGTCGCATTCGGTATAGTGGGCGTTGGCACAGCCTTGTTCCCTTGAATACCCTGATTCTCGCGAATGATACAGGCCAACTATCCCAGATTCGCAGCATTTCTGCATACCTTATACGAGATAAGTACAGCCTGAGTTACTCGGGAGCTCACAGTTGTGACGTAGGCAACTTGCGCCTTGTAACTAATAGGGAGACTCGCTACTTACGAGACAGAGATGACGACGGATCACTCTGGCCTGAGCAGCGTTGGGATACATTCGAAATTGACGGCCAAGGCGGCGAAAGAATTGAGGAGATCAAGGTCTACCATGGCCCCTATCATGATCCTGCGCCTACGGCAATCGAGGTAAGTGGACCAGTTTGGTGGAAATCTAGCTAACCTTTAATCCAGATCCATACCAATTGGGGCCGCTCAGTTCTATGGGGTGTAGACATGAAACGGGATGAAAATGGGGGAGAAACGAATGAGCATGCTCGTCTTCCAATTAAACGTCCTACTAATCTCCGTGCTGACGATGGCTTCGCTATCGTTGGTCTCGTTATGGGATGCGGAAAGGTTTTTGGTCGCTGGCACTCAGACGATGCAATCATTGACCCTCTGTGGGACCGTAAGGAACTCATGATCGGCAAGAATTACATGGACGAGGAAGATGTCAGGGGGCCTTGGACCAAGGAGCAGTATGAAAAGCGTAACGAGTCGACGTTACATACAGGCATGAGCAAGTTTGGCATTATCACGAAAGGGATTACAGATGGTATCTAGATAGCGCCAGATCAAGCACGTATGGGAATCCAGACAACTTATTCTTCCACTATCTAAACACGCGCAACGTTATCGATATAGGAGTTGAGTGCCTATATCCCTGGCAAGTTGAATGCTGCCCTGTCAAATCCTTCTCTTGTTTACTTAACAACCAATCATGGCAGTAACAAAAGTCCCAAAGAAGGAACCGCCAATCCCTCCGAGCGCACCGGCAACCTCTTTGAGAAGATTTGGTGTAAAGCAGTGTGCTATGTCTCCATTAGTCAAGCCTTCTTATTATCAAGATCGAATGACTTACAGTTACTAGTCTTTAGGCTAACTTCAATCTCCATATAGATGGTATCCCCAAAGTTCTTGCGCATCTTGATGTAGTTGCTGAACTTGGACATCTTACAGCTCTGAGCCTGGAAGTTTGGATTCGTGGGGAGATAGTATCGCATGGCTGGCTTTGCAGTCTTGGGGGTGACTGACTTTTGAACAGCAGAGGCCATGTACCCTCGCGTGTGACGTCCGAAGTACTCGCCTCTGACTGAGATACGGAGCCATGCATCCTTTCTACGGCCACCACCAGCCATATGCTTGACTTTTCGGGTGTACACGACGCTCTTGTCGCAGTCTCCATTTCCGCAGATGGAGTGGATGGCTGTGCCGAGGGGGTTTCTGATAGAGGCTTCACAGCCATAGTCAACTTGAGTCTTGCCGAAGAAGAGTCTGGTCTCTTTAGGTGCACGGGTATCGAGATCAAATTCGGTTATGTTGCCCATCTCAGGAGCCAGAGGTTCTTCCCATGTTTCAAGGTCGCGTATTTTGAGATGAGACAGTGGGACCATGGGAGTAAAATCATAGTCTTCAATTGAAACGTTCGCAGGGACAAGGAAGCCCTGATCGAAGTCAAAAGGCTCTTCATCGTGGATGTCCAGTGGGCTTGTTGCTGGCATCGCCAGTACAGGAACAAGAGAGATGAGAATAATCTTGAAATAATGCATAGTTATTGGGATGTTGTGATAGATACTGGTAAAGTCGAGGTTCTTACTCTTGAACCACCACCAGCACGGTCTGTCTTATTTATACATATTCGTTACAATGTCTTCTGTCACTCCCTTGCGCCTGATATCTCAAGAGTTTCCTCATTTGGCGGCCAGGCACTATCGCACGATCACGGAACACTTTTGTCAAGATCTTGGGGGCCATATACCATTGCATGTTCCTTTACCTTTAGGCAATATCCTATCAACGTGATTCCATCATGTTGTGCAACGCAGAACCCGAAGCGACCTTCTGCTTCAAGGCTTCCGAATCCTTCAAAGTAACAGCTAAGCTCACAGGTGCGTTCTCGAACCTCGCGGACTCCAAGTGCTGCACGCCGCTTTGACAATAACTTACGACTTGACATATCAAGCCATACCGCCGATGAATTGCAATTTGGACCCCAATAGATAAGGATGAGTTGAGGCCTCTGAGGCTATGTTGAAATGTAAAAGCGCAAATATACGGTAGCCAAGAAGGCAAAGAGTCTAAGGCCCAATGATGGCAGGGTTAAAAACATGCCATGTAACCTGCCAAGACTGCCGGACCTGTCTTGGCTCTCTCCGCGGGATCTAGACTCCAGCCGTGTTTTGGGGGCCCGAAGTTACTGCCAGAAACAGGCATCAAATACTCTTGGCACTAGATGAGACTGCTACTAACTTTCGAGAGTCTTGCTTTTGAGTACTCCTGGAGAGCTTAAGTTCACATCGCATCATACTTCGTTGTCAACCCATTGTATTACCAGAAGGACTTGATAACTAAGTTTTCTGTTTTTGGACCTGGCTGATTATATTTTACACTCTCCGAGGTGTTCTACATGACAAAGGACGCCTCTTTGCCAAGCGTTGTCGGCTTTCAGCCCCTTGTTACACCGCCTCATTTCACAGCAGTATGCGGAAGCGCAACGCAGGTCAGTGATTGTCGGCGATCGAAGGTACTAGCCCTCGTCTTGGAAGCCGCAGTCTACCAATGAAAAAGACTCGCCAAGCTCCGATATCATGCGAATCATGACATGAATTACTGACTTTAATTGAGGTAGGTTTGAATTCCTACGAACATAAAATGCAGCTAGTAGCAACATTCCCTGTGTTATTCGAAGGCTTCCACTATCGCAACTACATAAGCTTGGGGACTTGACGGCAGATATGCATAAGCATTGACTCTGGCCCAGATTGAGACTTGACGAAGAGGTGAAATGCGGTATCTAAGTATCTTTGCGGTACGCACAACAGAGGGATATATAGGAGAGGTTTAAAAAAGCCTTGGAAGGCAAAGTGCAACCGTCCTTATCTTCTATATATATAACATCAAGTTTCTGAGGTAAACTCCATTAGAACTATGGGAGGATTGCGGCCTATAAGGTTAAGCTTTAGGCTGCAAACACAGGTAATAAATAACAACACGATATTTTTTTTTCCTGATATAAGCTTTTACCTATAAGCTTTCACGATAACCAATAAATCTTGCTACAAGCCCTAGGGCAAGGGAAGAGACCAAGAGGGCAAATTCTTGGTATAATTCACCATTTCTGTGGATCGCCACCTGCTATGACCTTCTATTGTAATTTGCTTTTTCCTATGACCTGCATACGTTGGAAACTTACTCAGCCTATAGCGCCTTCATATTATGTCTCAAACTTCTGGCTCTTTATGTGATGACGTAGGATAGATAGCTGTTATATCTGACTCAGCTCTTTCCTGTATGGTGACTGATCTTCATAGTCAGCTCACTACGGAGTACGGAGTACAAAGTAAGGGATTGCTGGAATCATCGTTCCTGGCCAATCGCATCTTAAGCCAATCAACTGCACATAACTAGGCGCTAATGATTACTGATCTGAGACGGGAAGTAACACTGATTTCCCTTTTGGGTAAATGAAATTTGCTTGGACTATCAGATATGATGCGCTTATGGTTAAGCGACCTGCAATATCTCTCAGCTGCGTGCCTTCTGACTTTTGTAGGGTTGCTTTTTCTCACGGTGGTGGTGCGCCTGCCCTTGCGTAATAATTGACGCCAACGCAGCATGTTGGATACTTTGTGTGTGTATATAAGAGCCTAGTTTCTAGAGTTAATATGTCGGTGCCAAACCTCTTTCTCAATTATACAAGCTTATACCTCCAGAATGCATCGTCCAAATTATACAACCGTTGTCCTTGACTTGGGCGGAGTTCTAATGAACTACAGCTCCAAGAACACAGTCGGTCTGACCTCAACTCAGATCAAGAGTGCTCTCGACTCTCCATACTGGCATGAATACGAGAAAGGTAAAGTCTCCAAGCAAGAGGTCTATGAACAAGTCTCCCGAGCCTTCAACATTGATCTTGAGACTTGGACCGAAGCCCTTGAACAGATGAAAGATGGAATGCAACCAAACGAAGCCCTCATTTCTGCCATCAAAGACTTAAAGACAGCTTATTCAACAGTCAAAATCTGTTGCTTGTCTAATATCCCAGGGCCAGAACTTGGTCTCCTCAAAGATGAGATCCAGAGCTGGGGCATCATCGATCAATTCGTCGCCTCTTCCGATCTGCAGCAGAGAAAGCCAGAAATGGGTGCCTATAGCGCGTTTCTGGGTAGAATACAAGAATCGGCAGCAAACTGCATCTTCGTCGACGATAAAGTCGGCAGCGTGGTCAATGCGCAAGGCCTAGGATTCAAGGGCATCGTTTTCGGCACTACGGATGAGCTCATCAGAGTTCTTCACAATCTACTGGGCGACCCTGTTGCTCGCGCAAAGATTTATTTGAAGCAGAATGCAAAGAACCTTTTCTGTACCATGAATACAGGTGGCCTTCAGCCGGACAACTTCTCTCAGCTACTCATTTTGCATCATACAGGAGATCGGTGAGTCTTTGGAGCAGACCTTTTCATTATTTCTTTGCTTATTCTCGTCATAGGGATCTTGTTGTGCTGAAGAACGAGGGCGATACGTGGAATTACTTTCATGGCAGCCCTACGTATGATGGCACGACATACCCGGATGATCCTGACACAACAAGTTTAGCATTGACGATGCTGGAAGATATTTCCATGGAACAAAAGTTCAAAGCGAGGGATGTTATATTATCACATGTCAATGATGACGGGCTCCCACAAGTGAGTTCTGACGCAGTCAACTTTTTCTTCTCAATTCTCATGATTTTCTAGGCTTGGTTCAATAAGAACCGCCCACGATTCTGTCACTGCGTCTGCGCCAATGTCTTTCGCTTCTTCACAATCAACGATTGGTCCGATAAACTGCCCGGTGTCTACGAATATCTCTGTCGTGTACTGGAGAACAGGGCTTTTCTCCACGGCAGTCGTTACTACAAAATTCCAGATTGGTTCTTGTACATTCTCTCAGACGTCTGTGCCAGACGTCCATCTGACGAAAAGCTTCAGAGAATGAGAGATTTACTTGTTGAATGTGTAGAAGAGCGTATGGGATGCGATGAAAATATTCTCGGGGCTGCAATGAGAGCTTTGAGTGCTCAATATTTGGGTTTGAAGAATGATCGAGATCTTAGGATTTTACTCGAGAGTCAGCAGCTTGATGGCGGATGGGAGTTGGTATGGCTGTGGGGTTATGCGACAAAGCCACTAAAGATTGGAAGCCGAGGTGTTGTCACTGCCATGGCAATGGATGCGATTCAGCGGGCATTGATCTGAGGCATTACGAAACGACGTTATAGAAATTAAACTGTAGTGGAGAGCCAGGTAGTAATTCCCGGTACTGCAAGGCGTATTGAAATGAAGCGATTTGTAAACCGGCCTTCTCGCCGATTTTAAAAACAACTACTATGATTTAAGCAAATGAGGGGAAAGATGTCGTGTTTGCCAAGGCCACGATGTTGTCGTTTTAAGTGCGGAATATTCGGGATGACATTAAACCGAGCTAACAATTGAGGGGAAAGTCAGGATCAGGTGACTAGATCTCGGAGGATATACCGACTTCTCAACGTGAGTTATTAAACTCTTTCCAAAGAGACAAATGCATCGGCGCAAACTCATTTGATCATGTTTGAAGAGAAGATCGTTGACTTCAAACCCTCCCTCGGGTCAATCCCGTTGGTCGGTGCTTCGATTGTGGTGGACCAATCAGATTACCCTGGGGTTATACGCGCCGCAAGGGACTTGACTGAAGACTTTGCTCGCGTGACGAAGGGAGATGCTAATCCGTTGATCGTGATATCGTCTCATTCTGATTACGAGAAGATACAGACAAAGAATGTCATCGTTATCGGCAGTGTTGCTTCAAGTGGGATTATCAAGACGCTTGCACAACAAGGCAAGCTTCATACCCAGGCATTTGGGGGAAAATGGGAGACATTCAGCACGAGTATCATCGATCAGCCTTTGGGGAAGTGTGAAAAGGCTCTAGTAATTGCTGGAAGTGATAAGCGAGGTACCATCTTTGGCATCTACACCCTTTCGGAACAGATTGGGGTCTCGCCGTAAGTGATTCCGAACTACGTCAATTCAACGCGATTCGCTGACACGGAAAAGATGGTACTGGTGGGCCGATGTACCACCAAAACACCATAAAGAGATCTACGCCATTGAGAAACAGACGGTCCACGGCGAACCATCTGTGAGACACCGCGGTATCTTTCTCAATGATGAAGCACCTGCTTTAACAGGCTGGGTGAGAGAGAACTTCGGAGGATACAACTCCAAGTTTTACGTCAAAGTCTTTGAACTTCTACTCAGACTCAAGGTATATAACCAACTCAATCAACAGCGATGCATCACTAACGGCATACAGGCCAATTTTTTATGGCCAGCAATGTGGCCCGGCTATCCAAACCCCGGCGCATCCTTCTTCACAGACGACCCACTGAACCAAAGGCTCGCAGACGAATACGGCATCGTCATATCTACATCTCACCACGAACCCATGCAACGACTCTCGAATGAGTGGTTTGCCGAGAATCCCGATGGAAGCTGGAATTGGTTGACGAACAAGCAGAAAATCACCGAGTTCTTTGAACACGGCGCTAGTCGAGCCAAAGGCTGTGATTCATACTTCACTCTGGGTATCAGAGGAGAATACGATAAGAAGATGTTGGCTGAGGATCCAGCTGCTGTGGTGCAGGATGCTATTGAGACGCAGAGGCAGGTTGTTAAGAAGGTTTATGGGCGGGAAGACGCTGTGCCACGTGAGTTTTATCCCAGTTGAGGCTGGGTATTGGCTAAGTCGCGCAGAACTCTTCGCGATCTATAAAGAGGTTCAGTCGATGTTCGAAACCGGCCGGCTTAACGTCCCCGAGGATGTGACGCTGTTATTCCAGGATGACAACTTTGGCACGATCCGTCGGCTTCCGACAAAGGGAGAGGCCAGGAGGAAGGGCGGGGCCGGTGTAAGTTCCTCTCTTCATTTATCAGCACCCGCTAACTATCGCCTAGGTATATTACCACCTTCAATATGTCGGAGATCCTCGCAGCTATAAGTGGATCAACACAAACTCACTAGCAAGTCCCCCTAGATACCCTCATTCAAGATCAAGAGCTAACATATTACAAGGGGAAAGTATGGCATCAGCTCCAGCAAGCGTATCATCACAACGCTCGCCAAATCTGGGTCTTTAACGTCGGCGACTTGAAACCTCAGGAAATCCCAATCTCCTTTGCAATGGCTCTAGCTTGGGACATTAACAGTATCAAACACAATACTCTCCCACAGTTCTTCCGTCAAGCTGCAGAACGAGAATTTGGCGGTAAGCTCGCGGATGAAGTCGGGTCAATCTGGCATCGACATGATCGGCTGCTCGCTTTAAGAAAGCATGAGCATATTGAGCCTGATACTTTCTCCGTCTTACACTACAGAGAAGCCGATACCGTCTACAGTCGATGGAAAGAGCTTCTTGACGATGCTGAAAGAGTCCACGCTCGTGTTTCTGAAGAAGAAAAAGCCGCGTCTTTCCAGCTTATTCTTCATCCCACCAAAGCGTCATATATCTATAACAAGGTACGCTGGAGTCAAGCGCTAAACAAGCTGTACGCTCGCCAAAGACGGAATTCGGCAAACACATACGCTCAAATCGCTCTGGACGCGTTTGACCAGGACTTTACTCTCTCGGAAGAATATCACAGCCTTTTAGACGGGAAGTGGAACCATATCCTCATGCAGCCTCACTACGGCTACGAAGATACATGGCATGCTCCCTCGCGAGACATGATTGGTGGATTATGCTTTGTTCAGAAACGTCAGAACTCCAATCCTATCGTTGGACAGATGGGTGTTGCTGTAGAGGGCCATGAAGGCGTGAGGCCAGGTCGGATCAACGAAGAGTCTGAGCGGACGCATCCCAGTCGACGGGATCTTGTTCCTGGTTTGACTTTACGGCCCATGAGTCGGTATGGACCTGAGGCCCGATACTTTGATGTCTTTACCCGGGGAGTCCCGAGGATTAATTGGTCTGTTTCAGCGCCTCAGCCTTGGGTTCAGCTGTCCAAGGTCTCGGGAGTCTTAGTACCCGGGGAGGATGATGCCAGGGTTGAGATCTCGATTAACTGGGATCAAGTGCCTGGTGACTTCAAAGAGGAGGTCCTGATCGATGTTCGGTCAGAAGAAGGTGACTTTGAACAGGTTCATTTGCTGATCAATGGTAGACGGGTACCAGACTCTTTCAAGGGCTTCGTTGAGCAGGACGGTTTTGTGTCTATTCCCGCTACCGACTGTCACCTCGAGACTCCGTATCTGGCTTTACCCGATGCTGGCAGGCTAGAAACTGGCTCTTTGACTCTCGCTCCAGGTGCTGACAGTGACGGTTCGACACCCTACATTCAGTACCCTTTTTACCTTTTCAGCGAGACTTCCAAGGCTACATTGGTACTTTACTTCGGTACCACTCTGGATCTCTCCTCAGAAGACATTCTGACTTATGACGTCCGAATCGACGAGGAACAAAGCCAAAGTTATTCTCTGCAGAAGAGAACTCCAGAGAGTGAGAAGAATGCTGCTGATAAAGGATGGGCGTCGGCTGATGGCTGGTTCTTTGCCGCGTCGGATAACGTATGGGTTCGTAAGCATGAGGTCACTTTGGCAGCCGGTGCACATACGCTACATCTCAGGTTGGGACATGCGAATATGCTGCTTGAAAAGATTGTGGTTGACTGCGGTGGTGTAGCCAAGAGCTACTTAGGCCCGCCCGTTGGAACCAAGGCTTGGGACTCAGAAAGAAAATGCCGATTGTCACGAGTCGGATAGTTACAATGAATTACAATGCCATTATATTTTACCCCGCTGGCTTTTGAATGAAATAGTCTATGAGTGAATGTATATATGCAAGTTTCCAGCGCCCATTTTCCAGCCAGATGCTATGCGCAAAAATAGATACTTGAAATCAAATACGCTCCATCTAGCAAGTGAGAGTGAACTTGAGCTTGCGGTCCGAGTTCGCAATACCGAAGTACTTCTCAACCTCAGGCGTAGCCAAAGGCGCATCAAAAGCAGTGAACCAGAAACCACTAGCATCCTTCTGCTGCCACAACCAGCACCCAACATTGTTGTAGTAGCTCTGCAGACTAGCGGTAGTAGCAGCGGCCTTCTGGTAGTTAGGTCCCTTAGTAGGCCAGCCCGTCTCACCAACCCAGACAGCGGCCTTGCTGTTGACAGCCTTGACGTGCTTCTGCACACTCCAGTACGAGTTCTGGAAGGTCTTCTTCTGCAGAGCGTCCTTGATGGCTACGCCCTGCCAGTAGGGGAAGCCGTTGGTGATGGCAATATCGCACGCCCTGGTGACCACGTCGTTGCGGCCGTCGACCCACGCCGTCCATGTGTCGGTGTGCCCGACCTTGAGGTTCTTGTTGAACTGGCGCACCATGCCGCGCACGTCGTAGATCTGCTGCGCCAGCTTATCGGGCGAAATGTCCTTGCGGTACAGGTCCTCGGAACCGACGGAGATGGCGGCGATCCAGTCGGTGCCGTACTGCTTGATCACCTTGAGAAGAGCGGCCTTGTCGCGGCCGAAGTGAGCGTCGTCGGTGGCCCAGACGCCGACAAGGATCTTCATGCCGGTCTGCTTGGCGGCGGGGACAGCCTTGACCAGTGCTGAAACTCATCAGTATGTCGATCATGTTGTGTACAGGGGTGAAACTCACTGTTGCAGTCATCGGCAGAGTAGAGGCGCACAGCGTTGAAACCCTTGTTCCAGCTCTTGATCGTCTGGAAATCCTTCTTCCAATCCGCAGTATACTTGCAAGCGCCATCAGCCCTGTTGGCACCCATACTGAAGCCCTTGTACTGCCCAGCCAAAGCCTGACCAGGAAGTAGCATCAAAGCCGCGGCGACGGCGCCAATAGATCCGAAAAGCTTCATATTGAAAAGAATTAGGTATAACGAAAGTGATGAATAAGCGAGTGACGGGTATAAACAGCCAAGAGATGGACAAGAAAAAAAAGTTTGGGGAAAAGGAGCGGCTGTTTATTTTAAATGAATCGACCCCCTTTTCCTTGCAGGGGTAGACTTGGTTTTTTTGCTCGTATTGATCCATGTTTACGAGGCGTTCTAGACCGGTTCTTGGTAAGCGTGCTGCTATTTTTGTAGATGCGCCGGTGATTCCGTGGCGCTAGGGACGGGGTTTTATGGGGATTGGTGAGGTTTGGGTTATTTTAAAGATCAGATGAACGTTAATGCGTATTGAATGAATTAATATCGTTTACGTCATTGCCGAGATGGGAGGATTTGAGATCTGATGACATGGGGGTCGCTGTGCCGTGGTTATGCAGATACGCGTTGACGCGACAGGTCAGGAGAGCTATCTTATCTGCTTATCTTATCGGATCAACACTTTTGTTCATGCTCATCAGCCCATACCCTAAACCTCCGTCTCATGTCAATCACAAATTTTGATCTTTGGACAGACAGTTTACACACATGGCACTTAATAATAGTAAGATAGTTGCAATTAGTTTATGAGAGTGGGACATTTCGCGCGTCAGTGTTGCAAAAGGGTCCGTCTGGTTGCCTTTCAATTTACAAATTTCCGGACTTAAGCAAACCTCAGTAAAACCACTTTGGCACATTATAACTGGCGTTATGAAGGGATACTCAATAACCACATGTTTGAATTAAATCGCAAATTAGAAAAAGACCATGATATCTCTACCGCATTAGCAAGAAACTCATCAGCTTCCTCTCGAAAATGAATGCTATTGTCATTCATGTCCAAACATAGAGCGCGCCAAGTTTCGAAGTCTCATCTGATGCAAGCGCTTGAGCATAGTATTTCTCTATCTTGTGCTCCTTCCATAACTGAATTATAAGGCCCTTAGAATTCTGTATCCAGGTCCATGCTGGTCATGCTTTTGTTCAGCACCCGGTGCCAAATTATGTCTGCCAGATAAGACCCATGTTGTCAATCACGGGGCTGCGCTAGCGTCATTGAGCGAAGAGTCAACAAGGACAACGCAAAATAATGGCTTAAGCATAGAGAATTGAACACTTTGCCTTGCACTAAGGCGAGTATTGTAGAAAGTCAAAGAATAAATCTTACGGTTTGATTCGACGAGATCTGCCATTGAATGACAAGGTTCGCTGGTAAACACAAAAGTGGTGGGGCATCTTCAAAGCTTCAGGCCAATGCTCAGCGTTATGCTGATCTGCAGGAGATTCCTCACCTCTGCTAAATGATTGAAATAGAATATTTCCAATATTATCAGATCAGGTGAGAAATCTTAAGTGGACTGATTTATTCAGCTGCTATTGTTGTTGTGCACTGCCATGCACTGATGGACTGATGCTGATGAGCGGTTTAAAGGAAGATGCCCCACTGAATATAAAGGTCTAACCAATCATAAAACACACATTCCAACCACTGGCTGTCACTCGCAGGCGGCGCTGGAAGGGAAATGCACAACAACAAACGGCTAGAGAATTATCCGGGCCAAAGGCTAAAATTTTCTTTCTCCACGCTCACGTCAAAAAAAGATCACCGATCCCCCGCCCTACCAACCTCATCATACGTAACAGCATTTTGATATATCCCAAAATGGCCGCCTTCGATACCTACCAGACAACCCTCACCGGCCGCTACTGCAGCCAGGAGCTGTCCCACCTCTTCAGCCAGCGCTCCCGCCACTCCACCTGGCGCAAGCTATGGCTCTACCTCGCCGAGAGCGAGAAGGAGCTCGGCATCAACACCATCACCGACGAGGCGCTCGAGCAGATGAGGACTCATCTCACTGTTACTGACGATGACTTTGAGGTTGCGCGCCATGAGGAGAAGATCCGACGTCATGTGAGTTTTGTTGATACAGTGTCATGTCGTGGGGATAAGCGAGCTGACTAGCGTACTAGGATGTCATGGCTGTAAGAAAAATGCTTGAATGACAATTTCCCCAAGGCTGATTGAGATACAGCACGTTCATGCCTTTGGCCAAGCTGCCCCTGCTGCAGCTGGTATCATCCACTACGGCGCGACGAGCTGCTACGTCACCGACAACACGGAGCTCATCCTCATGCGCGACGCTCTCGATCTTCTCATCCCCAAGCTCGCCAAGGTCCTGTACAACCTGCAGAACTTCGCCCTCGAGTGGAAGAACGAGCCTACCCTGTCCTTCACACATCTCCAGCCTGCGCAGATCAGCACCGTCGGCAAGCGAGGTTAGTATTTTTTCTCTAGAGGACAAATCGTGTTCTGACGGTATGTTTAGCTGCGGGTTGGGCGCAGGATCTCTTGATGGATCTTAATGAGTTTGAGCGCGTGCGAGCTGAGCTCAAGTTCCGTGGTGCGCAGGGCACTACTGGTACTCAGGCCAGTTTCCTCGAGATGTGAGTGCCTCGTTCGGTGCGGCTGGGCTAGTTCTGATGATTTTTAGTTTTGGTGGTGATCATGAGAAGTGTGATAAGCTCAATGAGCTGCTTTGCCAAAAGGCTGGCTTCGAGGAGTGCTACGACGTAAGTTGATGATGCTATTTTTCTGGTACTTGACTAACAGCTTTCAGATCTCAACACAGACATAGTAAGCTTGACGATGCAATTGGCTCTCTTTGTTGATGCTAATAACCCTTCAGCACCCGAAAGGTCGATTGTCTCATCGCCAACGCCGTCACAGGCCTCGGCACCACCGTCACGAAGATCGCCTCGGATCTGCGACATCTCGCCTTCATGAAGGAAGTCGGCGAGCCTCGAGAGAAGGGCCAAATCGGAAGCAGCGCCATGGTCAGTCATACTTGTCTGTGAGCTTGACAACATACTAATGCCTTGCCAGGCCTACAAGCAGAACCCCATGCGATCCGAGCGAATTGCCAGTCTCGCCCGAGTCCTCCAGTCCAAGGCCGCTACCTACCAGAGCACCCACTCTGCTCAGTGGATGGAGCGATCACTCGATGATTCCGCCTGCGTGAGTACTCCTGTTTTGTTCAATCTCTGGCACATTCTAACAGACTAAGCGACGAATCGACATTCCCGAGATGTTCCTCCTCGCCGACGCCGTGGCCATCACCCTCCAGAACGTCACAGAGGGTCTCGTCGTCTTCCCCCTCAAGATCCACTCCAACATCATGGCCGAGCTCCCCTTCATGATCACCGAGAACATCATCATGCGCCTCGTCGCAATGGGCGTGTCCCGACAAGAGTAAGCGCAACCTCAACCTCGCCATCAAATACTGACCAACCTAGGGCTCACGAGCAAATCCGCGTTCTCTCCTTCGAAGCATCGCACCAGGTCCAGAGCCTCGGAAAGTCCAACGATCTTGTTGAGCGGATCAAGAAGACCGAGTTCTTCAAGCCTATCTGGGCTGATCTCGATGGCATGATGAAGCCGGAGCTGTACATTGGTCGCAGTGCGCAGTTGGTTGACAAGTTCTGTGGACCGGGAGGTAAGCTGGAGAAGAAGCTTGCGCCTTATCAGGATTCTATCCAGAAGGCCAAGGCTGCTGAGTTGAATGTTTAAGGAAGAGTGAAAGATAAAAAGAAAATGGAGGTTAGGGCTGGTGGTACCCAGTCATGAAAAAAAGAAGCAATAAGCCAAGAGGCATTGAGTCAAAAATTTATTATTTTGTCGATTGAACCTGAAACGTAACTATCATGTTTTGCTCTGGACGAACTCGGGGTATCAAGACCCGAGCGGTACTGCCGATACGTAAATTGTACCAATCGGCTATCCTAGTAAAACGGAGCGTGGAGATACGCACTAACCCCAACGGCTCGACATGGAGTTGACGCATTAAGCTTTGAAAATCCGGGGTGCCTTGTCGTGCCCCCAAACTTTGGTAGAGACACGATTATTGGCGGAATTATTTCACCGAGTTAAAATGATTGGATGAACTTGCCGAATATGAAGGTATATGATTCACTGAGGGGGCACATCTATTCATTTCATCGGTCAAGTTCTGTGATCATTCTTATCTCATCATGAAGTTCCTCCACCTGACTGCAAGCATCCTAACCCTCTTCGGAGGCGTTGAGGCCAAGAAGTCTCCATTCTTCATCTTGACTGGCGACTCTACCGTTGCCACCGGCGGAGGTTGGGGTGATGCCCTTCTGAACAGCACCAAGAAGCCCGCTGGTGGTATCAACATCGCCAAGAACGGCGCAACGACTGTATCTTTCCGATCACAGGGCTTATGGGACACTGCTCTCGAGAACGTGAAGAGTCATAAGAAAGATCACGAGGCTATTGTCACGATTCAGTTTGGGCATAATGATCAGAAGACTCTT
The DNA here is from genome assembly GCA_022833035.1 of Fusarium marasasianum. Taxonomy (NCBI): domain Eukaryota; kingdom Fungi; phylum Ascomycota; class Sordariomycetes; order Hypocreales; family Nectriaceae; genus Fusarium; species Fusarium marasasianum. Next base: position 484,769 of record JAJEQZ010000017.1, read on the forward strand.
ACGCTGGAGGAGTACTCGGATAACCTTGCTGTTATGATTGGCGAGGTCAAAGAGGCTGGAGGAACAGCGGTAAGCTTGACCTTGTAATTCTGGTGCAGTAACTGATTTTGGCAGATTGTCGTTACTTCCCTTACCCGTCGTACGTTCAAAGACGGAAAAGTGATAGAGAATCTTAGCAACGAGCGTGATGCAGCAATTGCTGTTGCGAACAAAGCTGGCGTCAAGTATCTGGATCTCAACACTGCGAGCACCAAGTATGTCAATGCTATTGGACAGGAGAATGCCGACAAATATAATGAGCTTGAGGGAGATCGCACTCATCTCAACTTCTCTGGAAAACTAGTGTTTGGAAGGATTGTGATGGATCTGTTGGTTGAGAAGAGACGTGATCTGGCACGGTATATTACGACGAACAAGAAGTTGAGTCAGCTCATTAGAGATGGGATTTATGCTACTGGAGCGGAGTGATTCTAGGATAGTCGAAACCTAAAGATGACAGTGCGGCGGTGTCTTAAGGACAGTAAAAGAATACAAAGAGTTTCGAAGTCATCTCAGGCTCAGATACTGAAGGCCTTTCCAAATCTGTGCAGCCTCTACCAGATCGGCGTCGGCTGTCCCTTTAAAGCTGTCTTGGGAGGATAAGACGCGACTACCGTCGTCAACCATATAGAATACCCAAACAAGATAAATCCCGCAACATATATGATAGGCTGATCAAAGATCTCAGGTAATACAGCAGCGCCCAAGCTGAATGGGGCAAACGTCCATATCGCGCAGGCCACATTGGTAAGACAGAACCCGATCGACAGACCGTTTCGTGAGCCACGAGATAAATACTCGTGCGTCGGCCCGACGATCATAAGGACATTGGTAAGCGCTCCGGTGAGCATGAAGCTACCGACGCCAAGAAATTCGATCAATATCCAGACCACTGCAAATATGGCGAGCCTGCAGAAAGAAAGTGTATGTCAGGATAGATGAAGTAGTCGGTTGTTTTCCGAACAGAGGCGAAAATGTGGCGAAGCGGTCTTTTGAACTTTGGATGGCATACCACATGCAGAATATCTCAAGAACTGCCCATACTGCTAGTGAAAACGAGGTTGATACGAAGAACCAGTGGTAATCGTACCGGGGTGCCGCCTCGGCGGAGAGGTAAACAAAAGTTGATTCTTGGGCGACGTAAAAGGTTTGCATCCAGAGGGGTATAGGGCCTTGACCTTCGCGGACGAGGAGTCTTATAGCGTATGTGTATTGCAGAAAGCCGATCATGAAGTATGCGCTTGTTGCGATCATGACAGGGGTGTTGTTGAACTGGAGATTCTCCGCGATGCGGCCATAGTAGTCGATATTCACGATGAAATGTCTGAAATAGATGAGTGCGATAAAGCTTTTCGTATCGTATCTATCGATGAATAATCACGAATTGTTCGAATATTTATCGTATTAAATACTGGATAGGATCCTGATTTATATTCAACCGTACCGCACTAGCGCTTCAGAAGATCGAGTCGCAAGACCAACTGCCGAAAACGGTCCAGTGTCATGACCCGAAAATCCTGGTCTCGGTACGATCCAAGACCCCGGTGACCCGTCATACCTTGGGGAGACAGCTCAAGATTGTGCTCCAGGCCAGGGGGGGAAAATTACTCAAGACCTTGACTCCAAGTGATAAAATTACTCAGATAAATCTAGTCTAGGCTTAAGGGGGCTCTTTGCTAAGTTCATTTAGAGTCCTCAAGTCTTGAGTTTTGTTCCTTGAGGCGAGGTAAAAGACTCAGTGATTGTAGGGGGTTTGTCCTCGTATTTGTGGATGTCGGAGAATTCTGATTGGTGCCTTGTATTTCACTCGGCACGCGTATTGATTTACGATAATGGACCGGGACGAGATGATTATTTGACGAGCGGCATTTTGAAAGAGCGATGAAAAATGAATATTGTCAATTTTGGTAAACATGGTATACAAATGACCCCACCCTAACTTCAACTCACAGTGTCCCCAATTGGAATGGAGCAAACAAGTTACAACCGTGACCCTATGACCTGAAAAGAGAATCAATATCCAACTCTTCAGTTCGACGTCGAACCAGAAGATTCGTCGAGTAATCGCCAAGAAGCTTGAACCCCGAGTGAGATGGCCGTGGCCTGCAACCCTCTGGTAGCTTCCAGTCATACTTGAGCAGCATATGACACAGCAGGATCTTAATCTCATTCGCAGCAAAGAAACGTCCCGGGCATGCGTGTAAACCGTGTCCGAAACCAAGATGCTCAGCGCTGGTGCTGACAAGATGAGCTTTCTTGTCATCGCCTGTCTGACGCATCTTGACAAAGCGATAGGGATCGAACTCAAGTGCGTTGTCGTAAGTGTCGGAATCCCACATGTGCGACATGTTTCCGATGATCTTGTCGCCCTTCTTGAGGATATCGCCGTTGGGGAGCGTGACATCCGCCGTGGCTACTCTCCTGAATGCGCCTTGACGAAAATGTTAGAGGCTTTGATGGTAACTGGGACTACAACTTTGACATACCGAGTAGAATTGGTCGTAGTCTCTGGGACTCTTTGACCACGCTGTCCATCAACTTCAAGTTATACATCGCTGCCTTGGTCAACCCCCCCTCAGCAGTCAAGACCGTAATAATCTCCTCCCGAAGCTCCTCAAACAGCTCCGGGTGTTGACAAAGGTTGAGAAGCGTCTCGGCAAGTAAGTCAGATGTAGTATGATACGCCACGATCGAAACAGCAATCTGCTCTTTGGTGGGATCATGCTTCTCATACTCCTTCTCAAACCATTCAAGAGAGTCATCGAAAGGACACGGCTTCCCTTCAGCCAGCGCCTTTTGTTTGATGGCGTTTCGGCGTTCGATATGTGGCTTCAAACACTGTCGTGCTTCGTTCAGTTTCGCGCGGATCGCCCAGCACTGAGGGAGGAACCAGTGGATGTACGATCGGAGCCATCTGGGGTATTCTCGTATAAGGCCTCCGTAGCCAAAAGCCATCAGTGTGTATTCGCTTGAGGTCCTGTTCCATTCTTCATCCCGGCAGAGCTCCACGCCCATGAAGATTCTAGAGGATACACGGGATACGACGCGGATGAGGTCTGCCTGGGGTCGGATCGCGTGCCATTCTGGGCTTTGTCAGTCATGTCATCTTAACTGCAAGACGAAGGAAATACCTATGGAATCGGTGAGACAGTCGCGGATTGCTAAGGATGATTCTTCAGAGACGGGACCAGTTATCCTGGCTAGAAGACCAAGGTTAATAAAAAGTCAAGAGAGAGGAGCTCACAAAACTAACTCAAAGCCTTTGTAATATACTTGTTGATGACGGTTGGCATTTTAGGATCGAATCCAAAAGGGTTAAACCCGGGGATATATTCATGAGCGTCCTGTTCAGAATTAGCATTAAGCCATCGTTTTGAACACACGAACGCACATCTTTAGCCGAGATCAGAAAGTCGAGCTGTCGGTTACTCTTCAAAGCATCGACCCACGAAGGAGGAATGACTAAAACGTTACCCAACTCGGTGTAAGCCCTGTATGGTTGATCTTTATAGACTGTTCGTGATTTGGCAAGGAGACTCTTGCTGTTGGCTAGGAACTCCTTGACCACTCGCCTATTGGTCAGTTCCAAGGGCTTCTTGGGGATAAGAAATGGGTATTTGTCTTCATGAGCGAAGAAAGAGAAGTTCACAATTAAGATTGTGATGAGGGAAATCGCAGAAAGAACCGCATATTGCGGATTCTGGAGTACGGTGTCGATGTATGTCGACATCTTGGAGAACTGCCGATGGTGGGATGATGGATCTGAATCCTTCACGGCATTGAAGCTATACTTATACCATCCACGAGGTATATATCAAAGGAAGGATCGACATAAAATGCTACTCTTCTGTACATGGCCTCAATCTCCATTTCACCGGAGCTTTAAGACGCGAGTGCCGACAGGGGGTACGAGAATAACAGCGCCGCAGTCCATCATGTCAAAATCAAGTAGTACGAGTAGCGCAGATCAGTGCCTGGGCTTCTGTAAGGGTGATTATGTCACCCCAGCTGGTGTCTCTCGATTTTCTGATACCCCGAGAGCCCGAGTCCCTTCCAAAATGCCACACATCGACAATGCATAAACGAAATGACGCATCATATCGGCTGGAAAGGGCTCAACCCCGTGAATATCCCCGTTTCAATGTGACACTACAGTTGTGCAGCCATGCAGTGCATGAGCCAATAGGATAATAGGTGTATACGATTATAACCGAGATTTTCGCCATACGTTTCCTGTTTAGATGGCCCACGCCTCACGGACCCTCGTAACCCACACTTTTAACGACAGCCAAGCATTGGGGCGCATGGAGGGTCCGTGGAAACTCCGCGGACGGAGAACGGGGTGTATTGAAGGAGATTAGGACGAGTCATGCGATGACGATGATAAAGGTTGTGAAACGCGAGGATAGTGGAGAGTTAACGGTCATGAAAACCGAGGGGAAATGTCGTGGAGAGTGAGACAAGATCACAATAGACGATAAGCTTACTGCTTCCTGCATCATTGATAGGGGCTTTTACTTTGAGACGAACTCTATCGAGGCCAGCGCAAACTCTGAGTCGTCTCAACTGTTTGATAAACTTCAATAACTCCAAAGTCTATCTACGTCGGATCATCACGGGGATAGCTATGTGATTACGCCGCAGCACTGCAGCTGTCTAACCGTATTGGCTATGTCAAGGGTGATCGCCTACCCCCCATCGGCAGTTTCTTTCCCCCTAGCAGCGAGCGGTCTTTGCACGGCCCGCACCGCGTCGATAATCGGATTTCGGCACTGGAAGGGGGTGCGAGGGCGGAATTGATTGCGCTGCGTTGCGCGGAGGAGAATTACGCAGGATTTTCGCTAAGCCACTGGATACCGCATGCCGATTATATAATTGCATTTTAATTGGGCGGTTGCACCGCCTTTGATGCTGAGTTTTAATGTGAATTGGCGTATTGATCCTCTGTTGTATTAGGTTCGTATGAAACGCGAATGACGGAATGCATCTGCTTACATACCACGAAAGGAGACGGAAACTGCCGTGCTGGGCTTTTGGAATGTTTGTAACGACTTCAATCAATACGGAATATCTAGCTTCTGTATGTTCTGGACAGGTAGATTTTAAAAGGTTCCACCATGACGGAGTCTAACAGACGTACAGCGAAGCGCAATTGCCAAGTCAGAATCTTATCGATCAGCTCACTGGCGCCGGGGAAGATAGTATGCAGAGATTATAAGCATGATGACCAGCCAGATATACTCCCAGCCTGGCCCCGAGGGAAACTCAGAGTTCAAAGGTCTCGCTCAGAACGCCAGTTCCATGCTTTCGAATCCTAGACAGGGTATGAACTAGATAGCTAGCAGCACTGAAGCCTCGGCGGCTAGTTTAGCATCAGTAAGTAGCCTTATGCGACAGAGGTCTTTGCTACCAGATGCCTTACGTGTGCTCTCACAGACTAATGTCTACTTGTGAGGACCACGAAAAAGGAGAGGCCAGCACTGCCGTCTCTTATATCTGGATGTCCGTTTCTGGATGGATCCCTGGATCAAACGCCATCCTCACACAGCAGAGGGACTTGGGAATGGCATGGGCTGAGTACCAAGGACACATGGCACATAAGAGCACTGACGCCAAAAAGACAGCCTATGGTCTTGTAGGTGCAGTAAATCTACTCTGGCTACAGAACTAAGCTATTTGCCATAGACTGCGGAGTGTCGGCGTGGCGTTACAGTAGATTCAGTCAACGCTTGCGGCAATTGGGAATGACCTAGGCCAGCAACTCTGATGGCTACTATGGATGGATCTGTTAGAACATCTCTGATTGTAAATTAGGCCGAGATTCAAGCGGGCATCACCAAGGCTGTGAATAGTTTCAGGATACTTTGTCTGCAGTCCAGGCACTCGTCACGACTGACTCGAATATTCAGCCGAATGGAATCACTGCGAATATCGACGCGCCCAGCGTCTATTCAGAATAAACCTAGACGCCACATAGTGAGAGCAGGGAACGTAAATGAGATGAGAATTGCATTAGCACATTAGCAGAATGTTCAAGTGTAATATTATGCAGTTGTTAAATTACGCTCGGACTTGTGTCCCAGACTCCAATCCAGCCTTGTATATCAGCTCACTATCACTGACCTCAAGGACAACAATTTCCAAGATAATCAACTTGTGCCGAAAAGCCCATGGCCTCATTCCACATTCCATTCACCCGTCCCCACTTGGCATCAAACCCCGTAACCATCACCAAAGCCTCCAGCTCAGGGCTTCCATTTCGCAGTAACTCGCCCTCACGAATTGCAAATATAGCCTGTGCTGCAGTAATGCATCCACTTTTATAAACGTCGTTCATCTCGATAACGAGGGTTTTCATGGCGCTGCGGTGTCCCAGGATAATATTTCTCAGTGCCCATATATCTTGATATAGTTTGGAATGTGGCGGCGCGCTGTTACCATAGGAGTAGAGCCTGTAGCCTAGAGTAGCTAGTTCCTCCCTTAAGACGTTGAAGCGTCGCTGGAGATCGGGAAATTGGGTTACGAGCTGGAGGGATGTGCGGAGGGAGGCTTTGAGGCTGGGTGTGACCTTCATGTTTGCGGTAAGAAAGGTTGCTTTGCGGTTGTTTTGTGTTGAACTCACCTGCAGTTGCTTTGTATTTTGTGCGCAGGTAAGGAGTCAGGAAGCGCAGCAAGATGCGGCCACATATTTATATGTCTGGAGAGAGCGTTGGAGTCTATTTGAAACCTTTTCAGATGCAGAGAAACTCAGCTCAAAGCTGCTAGACTTTAACCTTTTATTTAGCAGTGGATGATGTATAAATAAGATTTCACAATAATGGAGTATTGATGAGACTGACGAACGGGATTATAACGGCAGTAATCAATATTGCCCAGGCTGTCAGTCAATGATCTAGCTATATAATAAGATAATTGTGGAGAGCCCTTTTCAGCTCCTGAAGTCTATCACAGCGTTTCTTCCTTTTCGCTTATCTTGATCAACCTCATCATCCATGTCCATCAGGGACTTACAGGGGTGAGCGCCAGTGGAGACTTCTCAAGGCGGGGCAAAACGGGAGGAGAAATTCCATACATCTTCACCAACCTCGCAATGGACGTACAACCCTTCACGCCCTTTCCATATCAACCCCTCAAATCCGATGAGCTGAGACTGCTACTTGTTGTACCTGACGACACTGATTTAATTCGTGTGGAGCTTAAAACCGTCAAATCCCGCACGTCGCAAAGGTTCTGGGCCTTGTCTTACGTCTGGGGCCCAAGAGAAAACCCCGCTACTATCCTTCTCAACGACCAGCCCTTCAGCATCACGAGGAACCTATACAATGCTCTGTATCAGTATCGCCGTCATGTATTTGATGGCTACAACAGTGACAAGGCAATGATCTGGGTAGATGCCATTTGTATCAATCAGAATGATCAGGTCGAAAAATCAATCCAAGTTCCCCGCATGTCAGAGATTTACGGTCAATGTGAGCGTGTGTTGGCTTGGCTGGGCCCGGCTGACAGTGATGAGGAAGTTGGTGTTTCCAGACTGGCCGAGAGGTTGAAGCACTTCCACTCACCTGCAGATTCTGCCAGTCAAGACCTGTCTGAAGATGAACGAATCGCAGCATTCATGCAGGCTGGGCGTTCTGATGAAAGCTCTGCAACTGAGGTTGAGTCTGTTCGGGACGCCTTAAGGTCTATCGGCCATCGCCCATGGTTCCGACGGATCTGGATTCTTCAGGAAGCTGTCCTGGCAAAGAAACAGCCGATCTTGCTTTGTGGACCTCATGAGCTGGGGTACGAGATCTTTTTCAAGACTTGGGTCTTGATGCTGAATCCATCTGAGGATGGTCAGCTACTTTACTCATTCATGGCTGAGAATCCAGTCAGGTTCAAAGCTATCGAGCTGGTGTATAAGAATATTCTACAGTCCAGAGGTGAAACGGCCGCGGAACCAGCAAAAGGCTTTGTGAGTCAGGAAAAGCAGTGCGCTCTTGACATAATTAAGCTGTTGAATGAAACAACAGAGCTGGAAGCTACGGTTGCTCATGATCGTTTGTATGCTCTCATTGGGCTCTTGGCTTGCGATCCTCTACCCCCGGCTCTTCAGCCAGACTACACGCAAACCTTTGAGGAACTCTGCTACAAGTTCACCATGTTTATCCTTGAGCAGACCCAAGATATTCGTGTATTGAACTTAGGGACTGTCGGCAATCTTCCGGCTGTGCCGTCATGGACACCAGATCTGCGAAACAGCTGGACAGCAAGGTCCAATTTGACGCTCAGTCCGGGGAAGTGCTTCAATGTTTCTGAAGATGGCAGGACTCTAAGCATGCCCGCGATTATTCTTGGCCAATGCGTGTCTGTTTACAAGCCCGTTACGCCTGATACCGACACTGGTCTAGTAACCCCAGCAGAATTCCTGCGGTTTGACGAGGCTATAGTCAAAATGGCAGCAGCTATCAGAAGAGTTACTCGCATGGAGGTCATGACCGAGTGGCTCAAGTTCCATCTGTCGGACATATATACCGAAGAGAGATTAACTCAAAATCCTATCATCGTGCAGAGAGTCATGATGGCTTATGTTTGCATGGTTCACAACCAACCACTCTCCCCACTCGGCACGAGATTCGGAATGGAAGAGCAGTTGCAAGGTGCTTATGGAATGGTAACAGACCCCATTTTTCAGCAGAGTATGGTTGGGTGTAGTAACTTTGTGCTACAAGATGGGACAGCGGGGCAATTACTTCATAGCGACACGGTGGCCGCTGTTGGGGATGCTGTATGTGTATTTCCTGGGCTTTCAACTCTTTTCCTTATACGAAGAAGTGATGATGGGACTTGTCGGATCATCGGCCAGGTGTCCAAATGGGAGAGCATTGGAGCAAGTTTGCCTGCCGAGCAGCTTGAGACCTACCGTCGGTCTTTTGAAGCTGCGCATTTAGGAAGAGAAGTTGAAAATGTCGTTAGAATAGTAAGTATCGTGTGAAAATAGAAGGCAAAGGACCGTTACAGAGCGGTAGTGGCTGGGTCTCTGGGGAGGATAATATCGTACCGTCATCAGAACCGATACAAGCTGTGTGCAGTGATTAGTGAAACATGTGTAATGTGGCACAAGTATCAGATTCAATAGTGCCATTCAGGTGGGATTATATGGCCATGCTTGCGAATGATTACCCGAAAGACTCATTGGACCACACCGGGCTCATTCTTTCTCGGTTTTCTTCCCCTTTCCGAAGGGAGAGGCACTGTAGCGTATGAAGCCATTCATAATTACACAAATCCGATAATACGGGAACGATGGGGGATCATATTATTTCAAGCCTTCTAACGCCATGATCAGGCTACGGTACTGTGGCATAAAAACCACCTAAGAGCTATTCGATGATCACAGTGATACCAGCTCGAATCCTGCAAGAGTGCGGAGATAATGGGATTTGAGCCAACAGTGGAAGAAAGGTACCGAAGTTACACGAGAATTTTATTTGGGTTATGTTGCGAAGAATCGCAAGGCTGAAAACAACAAGAACAAGTTGGGGGTTCGTATAACACCTGCCCAGATCCAACAGTTGCTTGAAATTTTCGAACACCAGCCCAAGGCATTCTATATTGTTCTTCACAAAATCCCTTTCTTGTATCCCTGAGATTCCTCCGGCCATGATTGAGACAGACGAAACAAGGCCGTCTACCACGACTGTCCAATACCGAAGCCGGGAAGAGGTTACGACGATCACAGATGACGCAGGACCAGTTCTAGTATCCAATTCCGCCAAGAAAGCCAGTAGCGGCCACCATATGATTGGGAACGATACACATGAGACCCCATTCTTACACAAGGAACTACGCAGAATCTCACAGGCTCGGGAGATATCTGTATCGTTCGACCGTTTGGTTTCTCAGAAGAAGTATGAGGTTGATTTTCGAGACGCAGCAGGAAAAACAGCACTCCAAGTTGCCCTTGAGCTTGATCTTATAGTGGAAGCAAACTCCCTTGTCCTCGCTGGAGCGGATGTCACCTTGAGTGACTTCGAAGAGCAGAAACTTATCCATGCAGCATGCCTCGACGGTCAGACTGAGGTGGTGGAATCGCTGCTTGGGAGAATTACGAACATCAACGGCACACATGTCGACAACGAAACTCCACTGTCCGCAGCGTGCGAGATGGGACACCGGGATATTGTTAACCTAATGCTTGATAACGGGGCTGACGCGAATATTTCTAATGATGAAGGGTGGACGCCACTCCACTGGGCCTGTTTAGGGGATCAAGAACAGATTGTTGAGCGTCTTCTTCAAGTGGATAGATTGAATATCAACGCCATTGAAGCGAAAACGAACCGGACGCCACTCAATCTAGCCGTGGAAAGATGCTATTACTATATTGTTTATCTACTCCTTGGAAACAATGCAGATCTCTACATCAAGAATTCCATGGGTTGGACTCCTTTGATGACGGCAACGAGAGAACAGGATTTGGAGATTGTTAGGTTGATACTTGGACACAAGGACGGATGGAGAGACGGTTATCTGGAGATTACTGATGAGCATCACTATACTCCTCTCCATGTAGCCAGCATGCAGGGGTCTTGCGGAATTGCCTCTGAGCTGATCAGCGCTGGCGCGCATTGCGATGCCAGATTCCGATTCGGTGACGCTGACCCTGGCAGGCCAGAATATCCTGGATACACACCATTGCATCACGCCTGCTCCGAAGATCAGCTCGAAATCGTTGGTCTTTTGTTACCAGAGGTACCATTACCAGGGGTCGAGGTTGATGCCAAAGCAGCAGATTGGAGAACTCCCTTGCACGTTGCAAGCCTAGTGGGGAGTCAGCGTGTCGTCAAGTTATTACTTGAAAGAAAAGCAGATATCAATGCTACGGACGATGAAGGGAGCACTCCATTGCATCTCGCTAGTGGTTACGAGCCGGGGTGGAGAAAACGAACAGCAGAACGGGATCTGATAAAACCTGATCGCGACTCTTTCGAAGATTCAGAATCCGTGAAACGGTGTTGGGACTCCTCGCCCAGACAATATGTATCTGTCATTGAGCTTCTGATGCGACATGGAGCCGATCCAACCATAATTGATGAGTACGGCTACACAGCCCTGCATAATGCGTCGATATCTGTGTACAAAGGGAATATTGAGAAGCTCCTCGAGCTGATGCAACCAGATACTCTTTCTTGGAGAGACTGGAAGCAAAGCCCAATTTATTCTGCGCTTCTGGGTGAGCATCCGCTCGCTGCCATGGAATCTCTGCTCGCCAAACAGGAAGTCAAGGAAGCGCCTTTTTGGAAGAATGGTGGGAAACTTCAAGTCATCGAAATGGCGGCGAAAATGATTAAGCCGTTTGATATTCTGGGTTTGCTATTTCGTGAACTGCCGAGCGAGCGCGAAATTGTGATCACTGGATCTGATAATTGGGGTCCGATTCAGTGGGCGGCACATGAAAGGCTTCCAAGTGTCTTGTCCAAACTTATCGATGACTCTGTTCGTGATGAAGACATCGGTAGGATGGTCCATGAGGCATTACTGGCAACGTCGAAGTCAATAACGCCTCAAGAACTCGAGCACGAGCCATCTTGCGAACACCTTGTCCAAGTCATGTGGGTTCTTATCACGAACTCGCAGCGAACGCCCAAGAACATGGAAGCAGTCAGAGTTGCCTGGAACGTCGTGCGGAATTGTTCGGCTAGTCAGATGGGGGCAACAACGTCTCGCAATGCTGAGCCTTGTGATGTATTGCGGAGGCGAGCATCCCATCTTAGAGATCACAATGAAAGACAAAATCAATTGGTCCGTCACGATAAAGAGCCGAGTCCACTCAAAGATAATAGCAACCTCAAGGCAAGCCTACATCCGAGAGATCATGAACCTTGGCAAAAGAAAGAAAGACGCGAGAGGCAGTTCGGAAAGGAGCCCGGGGTTGAGACAAGCAAAGCAGTAAAAAGACCTACCACCTTGGGCACTTTGCAGGACATTCTAAAGGATCCGCCGTTTGCACAGATATCTCAAACGCACAGAGACGAAGTGGACTACAAGCCTCCAGTGCCTGGACTAAATACCAAACGGATAGTCCAAGCGGCTGAAGCCACTGTTGTGTCATTCTTTAAGACTAAGGGAGAATCGGGCAGAATTAGGAGAAATCGACCGATAAAGGAAGTTGTTTACGATCCAGGACCTACCGAAGTAGTGGGAACGGCAATCAGGAATCTGCTTGATATGACTAAAAGAGGATCGATGCGTTTCAACAGCAACTTATACGCCAAGGAGAACCTCAAACTCACCTGGGTTCATTTGCCTTCTACCAATGTAAGTAGCAGTACAGATCTGAGTGAGACCGCCGCTGACTCGAGATAGATGGTTTGGATGAACGTTGGTGTCCTATTTGCGATTTTAGAGCTGAATGGGAAACATGTGAGCAGAAGTCATACTAACATTATTTCCCAGGACCTTCTCACCACAATCATGTCACATGAGCGTTATCGTACTCGCGACTACTACAAAGTCAGGTCTTTCTTCCGTGATAGTTGGGTTGAAGTTCCTGACAAGGAATCTCGTTCGCGAATGATGAGACCCCGGGCTGTGATCAGACCAGAGGAGAAGTCAACGGACGTCCAGTCAAGAGAAGAGGAGGCAACGGAATCACCTGCACTCACCGAAACGGACAAAGATGAGGATGGAAGTAGAGGTTCAGAAGCCACCGAGAGCGAGACTAGACTTGACGACTCGAGGTCAGAGGATCAGAGGATCTACGACGACTGGGACTCAAAGCCTGATCAGCTTTCGAAGAAGTCTCACGAATTTGTGCCCGCGTCTGCTATCTATGTTTGTTGAACATCTATCGAAGTTTCTAGACACTAATACCCTCTTCCAGATGCCATACCTTTCCTATTCTACTCATTATAGAGATTGGGATTCGAGACTACTCTCACACGAGTGGGATCTAAAACAAAGACATGACCAGTACGAAGAGCTGTTGGATACGTATAAGGGGAAGGATAAGCAGCAACACGGTTCGCCAACTCTTGATGAATGGTACTACCAATTCGCTCAAGAAGACAGCGAGGCTGTAAACGACCAGAGCTGTAGGAATGAGAGCCAGGTTGTGAGCAAGTATCTCAGAGAGAATGAGAGAGAAGAGGATATGGGCATTGATAGAGAGCCTAATCAGTGGACAGTCGTGCGTGTTAACCAAGTCTGGATCTGGACTATTTCAACAAGTAGGTTATACAAGGCCTCGAACGAGTCTTGAGCTAACGGAACCCCAAAGACTGGGTCATTACAGCTACTTCATCACCACTAGGTGGCAGCCCGGACATACTTGTGGAAGAGATTCTAAATTCTTTGAGCAAGCAGGGAGAATACGGTGGCAGTGGTGCACAGCCTGTGTCCGCTTCTGAACTAGTGCCAGCGATAATCGACCATTGCATCGGCTCTTATGAGAGAAGGCCTAGCGCTGGCAAGCGTCTATCAATTGGGCAAACCTTTTCTCACTATATCAACAGAATTGTAAGTCATTATCAGACCGCGCCAGGTCAAAGATTGACAAGCTTCTAGGGCAGGAAGGAGACGACTCTATTCGACGACTTCCGTGCATGGTCGCCAAACGAACATCAACAGAGAAAAACCCCGAACAACAAAGGGAAACAGTCTTCTACAGCTGAAAGCTCGATTGGAGGGCCGAGCCTATCAACTACAATAGAAGCCAAAACGACACAGATGACCATCCAGACTCACAGCCATGGCCACGATATCAGTTCCGCGATCAAGAAGGCTAAGGACCTCTACTGTGACATCAAAGATGTCCGAGATGAGCTCAACATCCTCAAGTCCGTGGCCCAATACCAACAGATCGTACAAAGAGGACTTAGCAAAGACGTGGATGAGTCCCGATTTTCTTCATCATATGTCGTCAAGGATCTGCGAGAGCTTGATTCCATCGCCGAGAGAATACAGTTGGCGGTGAGTTAAACTTTGATCTTGACAACATATGAGATTCTGACCAAAAGAAAAAAGATCAACACAACTCTTTCACTTCAGCAAAGTGAGGTTGCGAATCGTCAAGCGACTGAAGCTACTAGACAAGGAAAAACTGTCATGACCTTTACTTTTGCGACTGTGTTGTTCGTAAGTTGTATCTCAAGAATAATGCATCGGGTTTCGGAGGATACTGACGGTTGCAACCAGCTTCCACTATCGTTCCTATCTTCCTTGTTTGCTTTGGACGTTGCCTCGTTTCAAGAAGCTCCGGCTTGGGCTTTCTATGTCATATGTAAGTTCTTGTTTTCAGTGACCTTGAGGTACTCTCCTACTCACAATTATAAATGTAGTTCTTGTGTCTATCGGCATATCGACCATCTTAGGTCTTGGCGTCTTCTATTGGGAGAATGTTAAGCAAGTCAAGGAGAACATCATTCACATTGCCACGACTGCATGCGAACACCCTTTCAAACCCGCGTTAGACTTACTGACTGTTTCAAATGACACTGCAGATACCAAGAGAAGGGAAAATAAACTTAGTATTATCTTGAAGACTAAAGGTCAGGAGCGAGGGATTATGAGTCACTTCAGGGGCCATGAAAGGCGAATCAAGATCGATGACGTTGAGAATACAATTATAAGAAGGGCCAAGTCGTTGTGAGGCTTATAGCGCGATTGACTTCAATTACTTTACAATTACATTAAGCTAATATGAACTTCTGTTAGATATTGCATTACCTATATTAGGTATCGATTAAGTACAGGTTTCTTTTGCTACTACTTTGAAACTCCAAAGTAGGAAGCCCGGGATCTTTTATACTTCCTAAACATATCTCATTGCCCCTTGAATTGATCCATGAACCTAAAGTGGGTTGAAACCGCTCTTTTAATTTCTGTAGATTATCGTTCGTAAGGACCTCTGTGTTCCAGTGAAGGATGTAGTCAATGGCTTCTTCAAAGTCGCTCTTCTGATGAGGAAACATCATACCAAGCAACTCTTTGCAGGACAATTCCACCTGCCCCCGTCTTATAAACATGCTGAGTTGCCAGTTTAACTTCGCCGTCATCACTCTGTCCTCTCCAAAGTAATCAAGACGTTGCCTCTCCTCACCCCACTCAAATTCGATCGGAATTATCACAGCTGAGGGATCTTCGTTGTCTTCCGACCGATGCCTGGGACCAAGTTTGATCCAGAATCTTGGATTCGCTCCGTGGAGAAGAAATGAAGCTATGGTTGAGATGAAAGGCCCCCGGTCATCTGCGTCAATACTCCGAATGAGTAAATAGTGCCAACAAGATATGCGCTCCACTACTGAAGGACCATTCGGATCCATACCCAGGTCGAGATAGGCATTCAGGATCGTGTTGAATCCTTTAGCGATGCGATTACGCACCGCACGCCTTAACAGGGACACGTAGCATGTCATCCAAATCAACATGGGCAGCGTAACATGTTCTCGTACTCCGTCTAGGCCAATTGAATCTGTCTGCAAAACATAATCGGTCATTCCGTACAAAGCACTAAAGAGTCCCACCTTAACCGGAAAGCTGACTTGTATCGTGTGGTAAATCAAATCCCCCCTCATCCAGTTAACATCGACGAATTGAAATTGGGCCTTGGGGGAGAATCGGTGCTCGGCTACCTCGACTACTTTGTCTAGGAATGCCGTGAATCTCGCTGAGTTCGCGGCCGTGTCTTTCGCAGCATATGCTCCTAAGAGGGTACAGATATCGTAATCTAGGCTTGGAGGCGGAAGCACTTGGATTAGATCTTCTTGAGGGAACGACAAATGATCTTCCAAATTGGATGTCCCGTGATTGTCATGATAATAATGTTCGTTCATGGTGGCAGCTTGTATATGCGCCAGAAATGTCTGACACATGGCATCTAAAATGTCGAGGCTTTCCAACTCGGCGATCAGTTTTTGCCTAGTCTGGTCGCTTTTGAGGAATTCAACAATGGATCGGTGCGTGAATTTGACGGACTCTTTCAGAGTTCTGTCGATCTGTCGCCCTCGATTCAGATGCGCCAAGTGTATCTCCAGGAGCCCTTTGCATTTGCCGTAGATCTTCTTCCGCCCTCGTTCCAAGCGTTCCGTTATTTGGCCGTCTTCGAGTTGCTCTACTTGTCGATTGAGAGCGAAGTCACGATTCCCAATGTACTCTTCCAGAAAGGAGATGCGGAAGATGGGCCAATCCGAATCGGGAGGGAACTCGAGAGCAACTGCCAAGATCAAGTATGCTTCTTTTCGATCACACTGGTGAATAGAGCTCAGAAGGTGTTGGAATAGGTCGTTCAACTCAGTTGGAAGCGCTTTGACCTTGTTCTGCAACTGCGACAGTCTATCTCCGCTCAGGAGACCGTCCTCGATGTCTTGCAAGATCAGCTTGAGCCACAAAAATACGCCGTCCGATCTATCCACAAGATTAGACTCAAAGCGTGCTAATTCATCAGGAGCTGCCAGTTTCTGGAAGGTCTCGTTGTTTTTCAGCCTGTCCTGCACAATTCGTGACACGTCAGATCGTGTCAGCTCGTGCAAGCGGAAACTTGGGAAACTCTTCAAATCCTCTTGGAAAATGGGCCATTCTCGGCTCGAGACGCACATCTTCACATCTTTAGGTCGTACTGAAGTCCATCGCAGCAGTTCCTTTATTAGTGATGCATGGTCTCCTTGAAACTCGTCTAAGCCATCAATGAAGAAGACAAGCTTGTGGTTACGATACACCTCGTCGCGGCAAATCAAATCGGTAAAGGCCGTCGAGATATCATCCGAGGACTCAAACGTGACTGCGACCTTACTGAGGGTGGCATCCCAATGCTTCGGAAAGGCTAGAGGGATAAGTTCCGGAGCATTGGACAGAATAGCATAGAGAAGACCGCGAATCAACCCCCTCAGACTCTTCTGCAGGGTTGTGCCGGGATTCCAGAAGAAGAATTTGCCAAACACAAGTGACTTGTCTGCAGTCCAGACATCAAGATACCGTTTCGTTTCCTCCTGTCGACACAGATATTTCATCAAAGTCGACTTTCCTGAGCCTGGCTTTCCGGAGATATGGAAGATGCCGTTGCCGTGTTTGATCCAGTCGACGAACTTATCACGAGCTCCAGACCTTTCCTTTGGTTTGTAAGATGTAATGTCAGAGCTGTGAAGTAGGCGACCATCGTCGTCACGGATGTGTGGGTCGAACATCCACTCAAACGTCTTGTCATGGGCCTCGGCGACATCATCGTATCTTTCATCCATCAAATCGAATCGCAAGGCAGTAAGGATGCAACTTTCTCGCACCTTCAACGTCGCGCGATCTGACAAACTGACCACCTCCCGAATCTGTTCCAGAGCCTCAGTGCTGAGGAACTTGACCTGTAGCCCAGAGCGAAGGGTATCTATGTTCCGGCGAAGAGACGTGATCTCAGCTTCGTTAGACTGGCCATATTTTAGCAACTGGTTGAGGCGCTCTAGAGATTCGAATCTGCATTCAAGGGTTAGTCAAAAGAATGTAGCGTGGGAATATCATCCCAAGTATTCCTCATACCGTGTCATTGTTGAAAGTAGCAAGTCAAGTTGCTGGCGGGAACTTTCAAGCCTCTTGTGAAGATCATCCTTCTCTTTCTTCTTACTCCAGTCGCGGAGTGCTGCCTTCATGCTGCTGCGTACTGAATTCCGCTTCTTGGCCTTTAGGTCTGCAAGTAGGTTCTGAAGCTCGTCTGAGATGCTGCTACATTCTGTAACAAGCTCTTTCAAAGCTATTTCATCTTTGCTCAGATTTCCGCTTGGTATCTTGCTCTGCATGTTGGCCATAGTCGCGGTGAATCGCGTCGTCATGACACTGAGGCTATCATTTTCGGCGGTGCTATTGGACTTGGAGTCGTAGATTCCCTTCGTTTGGTTTACCAATCTGAATCCGATATCAATGAAAGTCAGAATGTTGCCAGCCAGGCCGATGGCAGTGAAGGGATCCATGATATTTCATCCTTCTCAGCTACCGCGCAGCCGAGATTAGGTGAAATGTAGTAATCAGTATGTATATGAGGTCGGTAGATTTCAGTGTAAGATTTCAAAGTGAGGGGTTTTAGAGGGAACGTGTTGTCAGATTAAAAGATGCAGTATGTATATACCGGGGTTATACGTCCTCTACAAGGCAGATCATAGGGCTTTCTCACCCACGCGATGGCCGCTAGAGGATCTACTAGCTCTGCCATAGAAATAGTATGTAGGGAGAAGTACCTTGCCTTCGGTATGGCATCCATTATATTTTAGCCAGCCAAAGTTGCTTACGCCGTATTAGGATTCTGCCAATTGCATTACTACTTCTTTCATGTGATGTGATCAACATGGTCACCTATTGGCTCGTATTCAAAAGTACCCACAATGCTGCAGGAGCTGAGCTGTTGTGTTTCTCAAATATCGAATGCTTATTGGACGTTAGGTATTCCGTGCATTAGCCGACCTTGATTTAAAAAAAAAGGCTCCGTATCTTACATATATATAAATGCTCTGGCGGATAAGTGAGATTGTGATATTTAATTGATGTCGCTGAGGTTCGCTCGAGGTCGGCTTTAAAGAAAACTTCATCTCATAGCCGTGAGATAGCTGATAGATTTGGAGTAGTGTGTCTGGCAGAGAAACATAGAAATACTGTCACAATACCTAATTTGATCGATGCTATTGTTAGGGACATAGTGTAAAAGAGAACTTGAAGGAGGCTGATTTATGAAAGTGATTTACTTTAGGTAGGTAAACACTACTCACAATGTTACTATCTGTTCGATCTCAAAACGGGTTTCTTAGTTGGGATATATCCAATATCGGCGTGAGCTATAGGTTATGCTAATTAGATGTCCGTAAAGTTATGCCTCAAGCCACAAACAGAAATAATAAGGACACGATATCCTTTTTTGGCAATATAAGGTTTTGTCCAAAAGGCTTCCGCAATGAACAATACATCTTCATCGCAAGGCAATCATCAACATTGTCCGTCATATACCAAATACGGGCACATTTCTGCAACTTCTCGTGTTGTTAAGTAAGCCAATCAGATCGCACAGAACCAAGCACAACCCACTTCATTACCCACTTTCAGCTAGCTCAAGAATAGCTAAGCTTCTCTAATCCCTACTCCTTGCAACCCAGATACGCGCTAGAGCCCAAATCCGCCGCCGGGCGACACGTCTTGGCATGACACTAGCTACAGACGGCGTCAGGTTATCATGAGTTCTGGTCCGAAGCGGCTTAAAATCCTCAACCTCGCTCCTCTTCTGCCTTTCCCCAGTATCCTTTCATCTTACCCCAGAAATAACAAAGATGTCTCAGCCTCATCCTCTTATTCCTCTGTCAGTTGACGAGACAAACTTGGCCCGCGATGTCATCCGCGCTGCTTATCCTCAGAATGTCCTGAAGTTCCGGGTCATTTACCTTGAGGAGCCGGCGAAAGAGATTCTGGCGCCTTATCTGGATCTTGAACATGCTGGGAAGATTACCAGCTCTACGCCCAGACCAGATCGTGAGGCTCGAGTTCACTTCGACACAGCTCATGGTGGCAAGCCTCCCCAGTCACATGAAGCTATTATCGACCTTGCCACAAGAAAGATCAAGCAGATTGAGTCAATCCGCGCTGATGCTCAAGCAGCTTTCACAAGGTATGTCAGACCTGTCCTTAAGATCCAACGCGATATTAGCGACTAATCTGGACTTTTAGTGAGGAGCTCGATGATGTGCGAATCATCTGCCGAGACTCCCCCGTCTTCAAGGAGCGCATCGCCAAGTTCAACCTCCCCCAAGGCTTCGAAGTCGTCGTTGAGCCATGGCCATATGGTGGCCTCGATGCAGCTGATGACCCCAACC
The DNA here is from genome assembly GCA_022833035.1 of Fusarium marasasianum. NCBI lineage: Eukaryota > Fungi > Ascomycota > Sordariomycetes > Hypocreales > Nectriaceae > Fusarium > Fusarium marasasianum. The sequence goes on from JAJEQZ010000017.1 coordinate 504,622, forward strand.
GCCGACACATGCAAGCCCTGATCTATGCCGCCGACAGCAAGAACCGCGAATGCAACTTCTGGGGATACCCTCTCCCCATCATCCCCGTCATCGACGCCGAGACCCACGAAGTCATCCGCATTCACGAAGTTGCTACTGGCGGAGGCAATGATCCTCATACTTTCGCCGAGGGTGATTACGCCAAAGTCAACATTGATCACATGACGTCTTCAGAATATGTTCCTGAGCTTTTACCTGGCGGTCTTCGAAGGGATCTGAAGGAGCTCAATGTCGTTCAGCCTTCGGGACCTAGCTTTAATGTTGAGGACTCGAATGTGATTAATTGGCAGAAGTGGAGCATGAGGGCGACTTTTAACCCCCGTGAGGGTGCGGTGCTGCATGATGTTCGATTCGATGGTCGAAGTGTTCTATATAGACTGAGTATCAGCGATATGACTGTTCCTTATGCGGACCCTCGACCTCCGTTCCACCGAAAGCAGGCTTTTGACTTTGGTGATGGAACGCTTGGGGATGCTTGCAATAACCTCCAGCTTGGATGCGACTGTTTGGGTGTCATCAAGGTGAGTGATGTACATCATACTCAAGAGTTTATGTGTGCTGACCAGGCTTTAGTACTTTGATGGTGTATTGGTTGATCACAGCGGTACTGCACGCACAACTAAGAATGTTATCTGTCTGCATGAGCAGGATAACGGTATTAACTGGAAGCATACCAACTGGCGTACTGGCCGAGCTGTCGTAACCCGTCGGCGAGAACTTGTTGTTCAGTTCATAATCACGCTGGCCAACTACGAATACATCTTCAACGTAAGCTCCCTCCCGTTCAACCACGACTAGCTGTCTAACTCAAAATCAGTATATCTTCGACCAAGCAGGAGCCATCACAGTCCAAGCTCGCGCAACCGGCATCGTCTCCTCCGTCCTCATAGAAGAGGGCAAGACCGCTCCATGGGGCAACGTCGTAAGCCCCGGCATCCTCGCCCAGAACCACCAACACATCTTCTGCGTCCGCATCGACCCCGCCATCGACGGCCACAAAAACACCCTCGTCCAAACAGAATCTCTCCCCATGCGCATCGACGCCCGCACCAACCCCAACGGCAACGCCTACCAGGTCGTCACAACCCCAGTTACAGCCTCTGCAGGTCTTGACGCCAACCCCTTCACGGATCGGACGTTCAAGGTACAGAATATGGATAAGCTGAATCCGATCAGTGGACAGCCTGTGGGGTATAAGATTCTTGCGCCGGTTACGAGGCCATTGCTTGCGGATCCGAATTCTACGCAGGCGAAACGGGCGAGGTTTGCGCAGAGACATTTGTGGGTTACTAAGCATAGGGACAGTGAATTCTATGCTGGTGGGCGATATACGCTGCAATCGGTCTCAGAGGTTGAGGGTGTAGCGGATGCTGCTGATAGGAACGATGATATTTTCCAGCAGGACATTGTGTTATGGAGTGTGTTTGGTCTTACTCATAACCCCAGAGTGGAGGATTGGCCAGTCATGTAAGTGCCAAACGCCATCGTATTGAGATTTTGTCTTGCTAACCAACACCAGGCCCGTCGAGATTCTTGATCTTCATATCAAGCCTGCCGATTTCTTCACGGCAAATCCAGCAATTGATGTGCCCGGTAGGAAGAACTATACTTCGCAGCTCACAAATGCCGAAAATGCCGAAGGGGCTCCATGCTGCGCGGATAGTAAGCCTCGTCTATAGAACACCTTTAAAGCAGAGGGGAGCATGTACTCGTATGGTGCCGGTCTCTTTTATTGCAGGTTGTTGAGCGCGAAATGAAAGTACTGGTAGATTAACCGTTGAAAATTTATGATTTCTCTGTTATGACACGTATTTCAAAGAGGGAATTTACATGGAAACTACTCTATTTGTCATGACAGCTCTATCTTTGTTTGAATAGCGGTCACATTCTCTGATACAGGCCGTGAGGAATTCCCCCCATGTTGCATACACTTAAATTACATTTTCGACTGTCGGATCGCAAAGCAGTAATAATTAGACGTGGAGCGGAACCAGGTGAGTGTGTTTCTGAGTCATCGCGCTCTGATATATACAACTAGCTTTCTAATGTTCACCGTGGCGAAGATAATAAAGCCGTTGTCAAACCTGGCCTGGACCGCGTGGCTCAGAAGACGGCCGACGGCCGACGGTCACGACCTTTCTCTTTCTGGATTGGGTGGACGGCGAATGCGGGGAACTAACCCCGATGTAGCATTCCCAAGCGACGGACACTGGCCTTTCATCCACGGGGTATGACCTGACATTTACATCTTCAAAAGCTGCATGCGGGGGCTGTTGGTTGTTATCTCAATACAGCTTTCGTATATTGGGAGAATCCAGTGGTGTCTTAAGAGTCTCGGCACGTGGGCCGATCGTGAGTCGCTGTCCTCATTTTTGTGCGATGCATTCCCTGTCGCCTATTCACGTTGATGACCTCCCAGGCGCTACACATGTGGGAGACTGGGGGTTACAACGTCTAATTAAAACGAACTGATGCTCTTCATGTTATTGCAAGAGCACTAATATCATGAAATGCGTCACTTGCACCGTGAGTCTCTTGACGATGACCCAGTGAAGTGTAGGAGAATTGTCTTTTTAAAGCGCTTCACTGGTCAAAATGGCAATCCGACCATCTCGAACAAATTAATAAAATACAATTGTAGCTTAGTTCATACGCCATCTAGACCTCTGCATCTATCTTGTTGACCTTTGAGTCATTATCATCTCCAATCTTAGTTCCGCTGGCTTCTTCGATTCCACTGACAAACAGCGCGTCTTCGTCAAAGGTAGGACCCTTGAAGTTATGTCGTCCATCGACGAACCATTGGATCGAAGAAACAATTATGATGACTGCAAATGCAACTACAGCATAGTTCATGTTGGAGGCTGTAACATCGCTAACAGGAGGGAAGAGAAGGAAGATGGTGATGACGATCGTGTAGGCAATGCCAACCTAGATGAAGGGTTAGTAAAAGTCTAAAGATAGATTATTTAATTTCGGGTACTTACAATATTACAGATCCAACCGAGCCACTCTGGCACCGCAAACGGTCGGTTGTCCAATAGTCCCTTTCGTCCTTGGAGACAGTTGATGGCAGGGGTGACGGCATATGAGATAGCGAGAGCGACAACAGAAGCTGACAAAATGGCATTGAGGGCACTGGTTGATCCAAGATACACAAGTCCAAAGATGATGACGATTGCGTTGGTGAGCAAGAGGGCATTGACCGGAATGCCCCATCGCTGGTCAACCTTGGCAAAAACGTGGGAGAAGGGCAAGCCTCCATCACGAGCAAAGGCGTAAACAATACGGGTACTTGTGGCCATGATGCCTAGGGTGCCAAATACAAGGCAGATCATGGGGAAGAGTAGTAGGCAAACAGTACCAGCCTTGCTGTTGGTAGCCTGTAGGTAGATCTCGACGAGAGGTCCTGTTGGAGAGGCGACGACGGCGTCGACGTCCTTGATGACAAATAAGAGGCAGACAAGGAAGGCAAATCCCGTGACCAGACCCATAGCGACACAAGCAATCATGATGCGAGGTCCGCGAATACAGGGCTGCGGAATCTCTTCAATCATATGCGCAACAGCATCGAAGCCCGTAAGCCCAAGGCCGCCTTGCAACAGACCCAAGAGGAACGCGATACCACCAGGCCAGCCAGTCGAGTTGATGAATTCTCCAAAGACAAAGCTAGCTGGCTGAAAGTCAGGGGCGCTAGTAGCCAGGACAGTGATTGTCGTAGCGAGGAGACCGCAGACAGACCAGATCAGCGCAATCTTTGTCATCATCGGTAATCCCGAAGCCAGGAATAAGTTGAGGAAGAAGCCAAGAAATGTGTATAGGAGGAACAGTAAAAAGTACTGCCAACGTGTCGGTGCGAAGTCGGGGTCGTACATTGTAATAATGCCGAGAAACAATTGTCCGCCCAAAACACCACCAGAAGCAGACAGAGCGACCCATCCGCTGGCATTAACCCAGCCAGTAACCCAAGAAACAATAGCTACCCATTTAGGAGGTGATATGATAGCTGCCCAGTGATACTGCCCAGCGCTAGTAGGGTAACAAGAAAGAAACTCGGCGTTAGACACAGCAAGGGACATACTACCCACTCCAGCTGTGACAAGTCCCCAGATAACAGCTGTAGGTCCACCGCTAGGCAATCCAACAGATAAACTGGATGCAAGCGCAGTCCAGGAATTAAGAATCGAAAAAGCAAGGCCAAGCATAGAGACAAAGGAGAAATTTCTCTCTAGCTCCTGCTTATGGCCTAGCGCTGCGAGTTGCGCGGCATCGCGTGCTAAGTCAGCGTCGTGATTCTTCATATTACTGAGAATACAATGGGGAGAAGATTTGAGGGTGATGATTTTGACATGGAGAAAGGGGTGAAGATGGATTTTGAGGTCTTGGATGATGGTCTAGAGACGGCGGATGGAGATATGCTGTTAGTTAGGCGAGTTCGTGTGATTGGCTGGATGTAATCGGCCGTCGGGGGACGATAAGCGTGATAGTGATTGTGGGGAGAATCCACTCAGTTATCAAAGATTGCGGGGGAGCTACAGAGTTTCACGGAAAGTAACAAGTTAATAAAGTATTGACTATATATAATAATTAACATCATCGCGCAGTGCTTATCTCGCCCGTACTAGGTGGGCCTGGATTCCTCGCAATGTCCTCAAGGGGTATGTTCTTCAGCCTTTCCAGTAAATATAATCCCTTACTATCTCCATGACTTGGGTCCGAGAATGAGCGGCTGTCGGAGGAGGTCAACGAGATAGCATCGGAGTGTGGGGTCTCAGTCTGAAGCATGGGTAAAGCGGGCAAGTTCTGACCATCTGCCGTCTGCTGCTCAGACACCGTCTCGACAGGCTTAGTCTTTGGAACAACTTGCACATCAGGTAGATACCAAGACAACCACGCAGACAAAACCATCAGAGGCATCAGAGCAAGCAGCCTTATCCCAAGACTTTTCTCCTTATCCCCATGCCTTGTCGCAAAGATGATGACGCGGATAATGACAGCGCCGACCTTGCCTGAAGCTGCGGCTATCCCGTTGAATGTTCCTCGGTAAGTAGTTGGGAAGATCTCCGCGGCTAGCACAAAGATGAGGGTGTTGGGACCCAGGTTGAACAAGAATTGAAGGATGCCATAGCATACGACGGCGGCGTAGTGAGGATTGCTGGCGTCAGCACCAAGGAGCGTCCCTCCAGCTATAGCAAGAAGAACTGTGATGGCTAGGAATGTGGCAATCAGAATCACCTTTCTTCGGAAGAAGTCGATGATAAGGATTGACCCGATGCTACCAGCCAGTGAACCAATAGAAACAACAAAAATGGATCTGAGGGCGTTTTGCTCGATCATGTTGGAGATGGTGTTGTTTAAATTCCAAAAGTCCTTGTTCCATGGGTCGTCTCCGCATCCTTGAACGCCATCACCGGATGCCCGCCGAAAGTGTCGCATCACTCCTGTGGGAGAGCTTCGATCATGAACCAGCGTGGCCAACGTATTGCTCAGGTCCATCGTCAGGCCGTACCACGGAACATCCATGATAGCCCAGAGAAGAGATATGAGAACTAGGGGTCTCCATCCTTGCTTTGGTCCTGTTAAGTAAGCCCACGCCTTTTCGTACCAAGTATACCACGGCTCATCCTCTTCCCTTCTGCCTGTCGAGAGATCGGTCTCTCCACCAACCTCTTGAATGCTCTTGTTTCGTCCATACAGCTTCATCGCATTTGAGACACCTTTGCGTGGATCCTTCATGATTCCAGCGTAGAATCTCGGCGTTTCGGGTATGGTCAAACGAAGCAATATGGCTATAGCTGCAGGAATAAGAGCAACTCCAACTGTCCATCTCCATACTCTGTCTATCGCCAGTCTTCTTGTTTCTTCGTCGTCACCCGGGTTTGACCCGCGCAAGGCACCCAGACTGACAGTGTAGGATAAAAGACGCCCTAGTGATTGCATGGAAAAGACTGCCGAGAGCATGACTCCCCTGGACTCGGTCGATGCCCACTCCGCGGTGATAATACTGGATAAGGGATACTGGAGATGATTATTAGCTCGGGATCCTTTAGCAAAAGGTGAAAGCGAGATTTACTTCTGCGCCTATACCAAATCCGAGTAAGAACCTCCACCAGGCTATCCATGAATAAATATTCATTGAGCTTCTTGTGCTTTTGACGGCTGTATAGCCTTCTGAAGCTTGCACCATGCCGATGGTAGCGACGATGAGAATCGTCAACTCAGCTCCATACCACTTCTTTCTTCCCGATCTATCAGCAAGGTGTCCCATCAAGAGCATCCCCAAGATCGTGCCGGTCAGAGTGAGCTCATCGATGATAAGTCCAGGGTCTTGTCCGAGCCTGTCGCAAGGTGGATAAACATAAAACAGGGCAATGGACAATATGTTAACAGAAAAGAGAGAATAAGAGGACGCAAGGAAGCCTGAGGCAGCGACGAAAAAGACTCTGATCTTGAAGCCGCCATCGTCGACGATCTTTGTGATTTGCTTTTCGCGCTCACGCGTGCTCTGCATGGGGGTTAGTAGCCGTTGGATTAGATGGTGGATACTTACGTAGTCGATCTCGACTAAATGTTTTACTTCCTCGTTGTAGTCAATCCAGAAGCGGCATCGTCTTCTAGACTTCTTTGCAGATGTAGACTCGATATGCGTGGGCTGGGGATCCATGGTGAAGTTGATGCATGATAACTATGATGAGCGACAATTAGAAGGGCAAAGGGTCAGCGATTTAAGTAACGGCTCAATTGGTACTTAGGCTGACAGGGTTCGTCGTCTGTTGTATTCCCAGCCGCAGTCAGTCCACTGAGTAGCAGAGCGCCTTGCTTACATATTTATCCCTCCAATCACAGAGCCTCACAAAACCCCGTGGATAAGACATTGGACCATCGCCATAGATATTATAAGAACCCAACAAAGTGGCTGCATTGGCGCCGCATTGGTTGCCGCTTCTAGGCAGATTATATCGGAGGCGATAATGTGACCAAGAAACGGTGTCCTCGCCCCAGATCCTGAGACAAGACGATCGCTCCCCTGATTCTCTCACGGACCCTCACGGAGTTTAACTTTGACAATTTTATCACACAGACCCACCCTTATTACAACGACTTACAGCATGAACGTAGAAACATGGATCCTGGGACTGTCTTAGCAGTTGTCTCGCTGGTACTGCAAGTTATCAAGCTAGCAGACCAGGTAATCGAGAGCTTCGAGCGGCTCAAAAACGCGCCACAAGAGCTTAGGGACTTTCGACAATCTGCCGTGCGGCTGCAGCGTCATCTTGAAGCTCTCCAAAATGATGTTTCATATTATTCTTTGGCGGACATCTTGCATGAGGATGATGTGCACGAGATCGAGGAGACACTCACCTTGTGCAAAGAGCTTCTTCAGCAACAGGTTACCTCATCGAAAGGCCTGGTTGTCACGACTGTCATCCGAGGTGTTTGGACATTTCGGAATAATCAGAAGCTTGTCAAGTACAAGACTCGTATAGACGCGCATTATACCCAAATTCTGGTGCCCTGCTGGTTGAGCTCTCTGAGGCAAGACTTTTTTCCCAGTTTTCCACCAACATGTTACTTACGAGGCTGCTTTTAGTGGCAGAAATAATCCCAACCGCCCTGTAATATTATGCGAGGAAGAGGATGCGACAATTGTCCCAGGAACCTACAATAATACCCACACAGACCCAGCGCAAAATGTGTCGTCATCGCAATACCAAGTCGCACCAGAGCACATACAAGAGATAACCAAGAAGCTTGAGAAGCTCAAAACTGCTGACGATAAAGAAGCCACCGAGCAGACACTTCGAAACATTGACTACGAGCTGCGAACATGTTGGACAGAGCTAGGGCTAGTGGAGGAGGATACCAACGATGTCGTCGACTATCCAATGCCAAGCATTAAACGTATGGCTGGCTTTACTTTCGGCTTGAGTATGAAGGATAATTGATTAACGGGTGTACGCACTGCAGGTCGATCAACACTCAGTTATGAAGAGGCACCCACTACGTTGTACGTAATTGTAGAGGTAAAACCTCTCTCACACTGACCTTTGCTAGAGAGTTGGAGAGTGCACCGCAACAGCATAGACGACTGCGCCTCAGACGACTTCATATCATGGCTCGAGATGACGAGTCCCGCATTCTGCAATACCAGAATGACGACTGTACTATACACGTCACACACGTCGGTACCGTCGTCCACATGCCCCCCAGAGAAGACTCTTAACTGACCCGCTCAGTGCCCTATGGTTCTATACCCTGGACTCGCAACAAGTCCTCCAAGAGAATTTCCTTTCTCAAAAAACATCTCGTCACCGTTGTCGACAGCGAAGGCTACCACATATATCGTCTCGATCCAAAATACAAGTTCGAAGCACGTGAAGCTTGCGATAAGTTCCAGTCGACGCTTCGCGAGAGAGAACTCTGCGGCGCTTTCGAGGCCGTCGAGATCAAAGTCGATGGTCGAATCGTTGCTCGAAGGCAAATGCTGCGGTTCTGGCATAGAGTTGAGCGCGATGGCACCACGACCAACACTTTTACTTACTACATATCATCAGGGAGTTCTGCGGGAGAACATGATGAAGTCAACCTAGCTGAACTCCAGAGTTCTGTCACAATTCCACGTATTCGACGACTTTCCTGGGACGTTGGAAGGAGAGTCGAGTCTAATTCAGTTGACCTCATGCCTTCTGTACACGGGTCGAGGCAGTTTCATCTAAAGTTCGAAACCGATCAAGGTTAGTTCCATCTCACCAGAAGTTCTACAAGGCTAGACCTAACTGTAGGCTAGAAGCCAAGCAGTTTAAGGAGATGTTCTCAGTTATGCAAAATGGGGGCTTCTCACAACCTCCTTCACTTATCGGGGACTGCTCAACCAGAGCAGAGTCGACTGTAGTGGGCACGCCTATGGTAGGACCCAAACCAGATTTGACTGCGGTGCCCATCATTGCTCTTGATACAGGTGCTCAAGAGGGACTTTTTGAGGAATGGAACACGGCTGTTTGCCAGGCCGTAAATCATCAATCTTGAAACAGACATTGAGGAGTTATCGGGTTCGGGGCTGGAATGTTAGTGGAGTTAATTGAAGGTACTGAGGATCTGCTAAGTTCTGTCTGCTGATTTAAGCTCTCAGCCACGAGCCTCAACTGAGGATCTGGGAGTATAGGGTATTTTATACTCATTTAATCAACAGGTATTGATTCCAATTTAGATGTTTCCTTCTAGATCAAATAAAACAGAATTCTATTAATAGACTGAACTTTAGTTCTGGGATATTGTCCTGTGTTTTATTCTATTATAGCTGACGGCTAATAGTCTTGATCTACTGAGCTCTAAGAAATTAACGGAGTTGCCTTGATCAATCCAGCGCATCTCTCACTCGCTCGGAAAGCTGCTCAAGAGAACCTTGTCATTAATCTTAAACTAAATGATCCTTGTGCTTAGATTCTTCACCATAACTTATCGAATTACCTATCTCAGGATAGCACATCTATTTTTTTTACGACTCTTCCCAATGTATATCCTTCTTCACTGCAATCGTCCCCAACGGAATCTCATCCACCGCCACCCCTTTCGAGTGTTCCACTGTTGTATTATGCTGATTATGATACGTCTCCGGCCATAAAACAGGCTCCTCAGCCGAGTCGTTATCATGCAGCCTGCGAAATGGTCCATCCTTGACAGGGCCTTTCTGTCTATCCGCTGACTTTTGGCCACTGCCTCCAATAGTGATGATTCCTTCTTTACTGCGATCTTGCGTGGTCTTGGTGATGAAACGGCCAAAAAGGACGTATAATAGTGGTTGCATTGTTGGGAGACAGGCACAGAGGAGTCCGACTGATGGTTCGATGACTGTCCAGATCCAGGGGGTTGAGATGAGCTCTGTGCATGTCGGTTAGTATGGCATTGATATGTGGCGGAAGAGATGAGGTACTTACTCGTGAAGTCTGCTTCTTGCCCAGCTTGGAGGAGGGCCACAATGTACTTCAGCCGGATGCAACTAATGATCACAATCCTAAACAAAATGAGTACATGTCGTTTCTTCAGATTCACTCAGAACTTACAATCCACCAAGCAAAAATATTCCCGCGATAGCAATCTTCTGCGATCTTGGCACCTGGACCTTCGACACCTCAAAAACAGGCAACGCGATAATCATAGCATCCATAACGATGTTCGGGATCGAGTTGCCAATAAAGAATTTATTCTTATCCAAGCAAGTGCCCCCTTTCATGAACGGTTTCCAGGCTTTGTCGACCGGCGAGCATTGGAAAATGGATGCAAAGATGATGCCTATCCACCAGGAGAATGTCATTCCGCCGAGGATGTAACCGCCAATGCGCATGGATTTCGTTGGGAAGATTCGGTAGTACATTAGGAGGATGCCGACTTTTATGGTGCAGAGGACGGTGCCGTAGACGAACTCGGTTAAAACTAGACACTTGAGGTGAAAGCTGTTAGCCTCTCGAAGTCTAGTGACGAATAGGGTTGCCGCGTACTAGCTGAGCTCTTCCGAGGCGGTTTGGGTCTTGCATCATGTTGACGGCCAATGGTTTCCCAACGCCGCCATAGGTTACAGCTAGAATCAACATTAGCGGTCGCAGCATCCAACTCTGCAAGGGGACTTACATGCAATTGCGACTCCAGCAGTAGCCCAAAGCAATGGCTAGGGGTCTCGTCAGCGCTACGGGGTAGAATAGAATTGACGAAAGTGAAGTCTTACCAAGGACAAAAGTATCATGAAATCGTCACGTTCGAGAGGCATTCGCTTTCGGTGCCGGGCCCATACCCTGATAGCCACGACACCGAGAGCAAAGGGTATCGACACGGCACTTACTATGATGAGAGAGGGCCCTTCATTATGGTTCAGGACCTCAGGTGGAAGAGAGGGAGCTGAGTTATTGCCAGACATATTTCCGACGGTAATAATGATGCTACTGTAAAGAGACTAAATCACCAAAACCGCTGGGAACAGACACGGGGAGCGAAGCGTGAAATACGGGTTGGACTTGCCATTAAACGACGACAAAAATAGGAGTAGAATTAGGGAAATAATCGAAACAGGTGATTTCTGACTCGCTCAACCCTCACTGCAACACAATGCGGCAGACGCGGGTCCACGGCATTCATAGGAACAAAGCCCACCGCGAATGCGACCCTATAACCCGCAATCAAGGGTCCGGTACCAAACCCGCGGTGTTAGCTTGCGGAAGCACAGGGGTTCAAACTCTAAGTCGAATGTTGGCCCATGGAAGGATTTTCAGCCGCCGAACCTCACCTCACTTCCCCTGAACCAACAGTCAAGCTTTTCCTTCTGTGGACATAGGTACAGGGATACATTACGAGGGATCCACGTTTGTGAAGAGATCCACATGGAGTGCTTCATCAGCTGTTTTTTTCATGCGCTGATAAGCACGACATTGTGGCTAATTATAAGAACTGTGCTTGGTCCCTTTTATGATATGAAACTGCCAGCCACATCAACGCAAAAGTGCCATCGACATCGATCATGGGCGACAAACCAGTCCTTCTTTTTGTCCACGGAGCATGGCATCCTCCAAAGTGCTACGACGCCATCAAGACCGCACTCACCAATCTCGGCTACGATTGCGTTATCCCCAAGTTACCCTCCGTAGGTCCTGAAAGTCACGGCGTAACATGGGAAGCAGACAAGGCCAAGATCATCGCAACAGCAGAACCTTTCTTCAACCAAGGCCGTGAGGTAGTTCTCATCGCTCATTCCTACGGCGGCATCCCCGCGACTGCCGCCACGGAAGGTCAAGGCACAGAAGAGCGTGCGAAACGCGGCTTCAAGGGTGGATTCCACTCGATCATTTTCTTAGCTGCGTTTGCTATCCCGGTCAAGGGCTGGGATCTCATCACCACGTTTGGTGGGGCTTATCCGCCGTGGCTGCAGGCTGCTGAGAAGTACACAAAGGTAAGAAGGACCAAAGCGTTTGCATCATATCGCTAATGATTTGCAGAACCAAATTACTGGAATGGCGGAGGGAGCGAGGGGGAGTGTGTACAGTGGGTGCAGTGAAGAAGCGATAGATAAGGCTTTGGAGTTCACGGAGCCGCATTCTCAGGATGCGTTTGAGACGAGTCTGGACTTTATCGCTTCGGATATCACTATCCCGAAGACATATATCATTTGCGAAAATGATCAGCTGATTTTATTGCCGCTTCAGGAAAAGCTTGTTGAATCAACGCCGGGAATGAGATCTGCGAGGCTGGCGGCAGGTCACAGTCCGTTCGTGGAGAAGACGGACGAAACGGCAGAACTAATTGTCAAGATCGTTGAGGATCGAGTGTAGATAGCATGACTCATGAAATAGAAACGAAACTATCGGTCCTAATTGACGAAACCTGAGCTCGTCCTTACAGGGCTGGAGTGCGTGACACATCGGCCAACATCCGTGCGGATCCGCATACTAGTTAGCCCGCCATATATCGGTCCCGCAGCTAGTGTCCGCAGCCACGATTCATGAACCTCGAGCCCAACCAGAATACCTTGTCGTCCCTATTTATCCTGAAACACCTGCATCGCCTAGTTATTCCCCGTCGCAGCGCCCCAGATCCACGCCGCCCAGCTTCCCAACACATACACGAACAGCGCCACGAAACAGACCTTGCTAATCATTCTCGCTATCTTGCCGGCAGGGCCCTGACTCTTCTCCTTTCGCTCGTTGATCAAGTCTCCTCGTAAGATTCTTCGCTTTCGTGAGAATTGCAGGATTCGTAGATCGGGGGCCCAGAAGGTGCCGAGGAGCATTGCTAGAGATATAACGGTAGATGCGGTGGCGAGGAAGACGTAGACGATAGTGACTCTGTCGTAAGAGCCGTCGTCTTCATCCTGAATGACGCCGGTGATGATGCGGATGATGATATTGGTGCTGGTTCAGTGTCAGCTCTCATGACTTATATGAAGAGGTATTAGACTCACGCGTTGTTCATCGTTACCTTGGCAGCATAGGCAGTACCAAAAACGTCTTGATGCCACATACTAGTTCGGATACCCTCGATAATCGTGACAGGCCCGAAAGTCTTGAAGATGGCGTAGAAGGCATATGAAGCTGCTGCACCACTGGTTGTACTGCTCCAGTTGATGAGCCCCATTGATAAGAGCATACCAGTTCCGCATATAGCCATTTGCGTTACACGGTGGCCGTAAGTATCGATAACTGCTCCAATGAGAGGACTCAAGAAGAAGCCTTGACTCTTGGGTCAGCATTTTTGCATATTAATCTTCGCCAACATATCTTGACTTACCCGCATATTGCGACAAGGAGGCATACCAACCCGCAGCCACAGCATCTACTCCAAAACGATGTTCGGCAAGCTCAGTAGCATTTTGAGAGTAGATGTTAGAGCAACTCGTCTGTACCATCGAGAAAAGCATGATGGTCCAGAAGACCCACGGCAATTGGATGATCTTGTTAAGATGGAACTTCTTGTTCTTCTCGACCAACGGCTCACCAGTCGCTGGGTCAGGAGGGGGACGGAAACGCTTATGAGCAATTTTCGTGAAGACGAAGAAGACAAGCGTGCACAGGTTTGTGAAGAAGGCAACGCAGGCACCAATCCAAAAGACCCAAGCGAAGTTTCCGGTATTCTGATGAACACTCAAGTCAGTTCTCGTGTCTTCTTCTTGGAGAATCGGAAATCACTTACCTTAGAAATGACGTTGGCTGTAGAGCTTCCGACGAAGCCACCAATTCTTGCAATGCCGATTTGAAGGCCTATGGTAGTACCGAAGCCTCCACCAGGTGCAAACCACCCTGCGAATACTCTATAGTACGCGATCTGAGTGGCGATGTCTCCTAATGCTGCGGTGACTTTGCCGAAGATCATGAGAGGAAATGACCTGCATGTCGCTGCGCCCGCAATAACGAGAGCTCCTGCTGTCATGATGAGGTTTCCGTATAGCATGGCGCCTTGAACTCGTTAGCTAAAAGGACCGAGATCTTGCTTGACGTAACGTACCCGCGCCACCGATGCGGTCCGTGAGAATGCCCGAAACCATCATCAACAGCGTGACCAAGAACTCTTCACTAGCTTCTAACAGAGCGAATTGCGTATTGTTAATGTCTAGTTCCTTCTTGATGGTGCTCTTCAGTGAGGATGTCAAACGAGCAGACCAAGAAGCGCCAAAGCTGATTAGGCAGATAAGCAGGACGGAACCAAGTCTCCAAGTCATAGGGACAATGGGCCGGTTGTCGGCATCTTCAAAGATTGAGTCAGAAACAGCATCCTCAGCCTTGGCATTCTCGAGAGTCGGATCAGGAGCGATTTCTGTCAAAGCTGAAGAAGCCTCATGCTTCTTAGGACTTTGATCACTCATCGTGGAGAATTCAATCAATGGACGTAGAACTCCTCAACATTTACGAAAAGGAACTCAGAAGAAGAAGTTCTTCTCAAGAGAGAAGACCCCATCTTTATACCACAAATACTCTCATCTTGATTCATTTCCGCTTCAATGGTAGCGTTCCGCGGCTCATCCTCGCTAGAAGCACTAACTTTTAAGCTTCTTTCTCAGCCTCCCTTGGCACGCTAACAATACTTTTAGGCGTCATCGGTGTGCTGTAATAGGCCAACAATGTTAAGAGTTAGGTCTGTTGCGCGAATTTATATACGCTAGAGCACTAAAGTTCAGCTAGTCTTGAGCTTCTTTAACGTCATATGGATCATCTGATAAGGGACATCTTATCCGATGGATCAGATAACGATTTGAGAAATTTCAGCAAGGGCTCGCGTGCGTTTAGTCGTCTTGGCAAAGAGGATCGAACGAGAAGAAGCCGGGTCAATGACCAGCCTAAGCCAGATTCATGTCAAAGCGAAAATGTTCGTGTTCTAGAACCTAATCTACACTCCACTCAAAAGCCGCTTACTTGTTGGCTCGGTTTATGGTACACTAACCTTCTCCATCTCTCTCGGCATCGGCTACTGTAAGCTAATAGTTCGGGAAGCCCTCAACGCGGCCGGGTTAAAGCCCAACTTGGAACCTTTCTCATTTGCATATCCAATTTCTTCACAAGTAAAGACCTATAAATTATCTTCCAATGCCTCTAGGTCATAATATTACCTAGCCTTTGTGCTACTATCCTAATCGTAAACTCATATAGCTCCTCCCGTTTAGTCAAGATATCGGCATGAGGGTTTAGCTCATATGGCTGCTATCATATGTGCCAGGCTACCCTTGTTTGATACAAGCTGCATGACATCATTTTCGGATACTAGTAGAGATTTGCGGCTCTGATAAAGCTTCTTTCTCCATATTTCACTTAGACGTCTTAAGTTGTAAGGTCCAGAAAGAAGATAGTTGGACTATTGCTATAAACGTTGGTTTTAGGGGTCGGACGTGTTCTGACAAAGTACTGTTTGGTACACTGTTATTTATGTATAATGTGTATTATTGATGACTTGAAATTGGTTACAATAACTTGAAAAACTGTTCCTGGAACTTTGGATCATGGGAATCCTTCTGCTCCTCCCAAGTGGTAACAGCCTCCCCTTCCATTATCCCATGTACATATGCGTTTCCAAGGAATAGATACTCATCGCTAGAAGGAAAATTTGGGCGGACTATGTACGGCGTATCTCCCCCGAAAAGAATGCATACGCAGTCCCCAGGCTCTAAACAACAAGGGCCAATGCCAATATAGCCCGTTTCAGTGACGAAGAACCTTCCACCATCACAACCTTCCAAATTCACCACAAAGGCCATGAGATCTTCAGCAGTGTCACCTAGGATTCTCTCAATAATATCCAGATAGGGTAATAAAGCTTCCATATCGCCTGGGGGGAGTTGGGCCAGCCTATAGCTTATGAGCTCCCATACGGCAGGTTCTCCAAAGATAGACTTGTTTTGTGGCGCAGAAAGATAGGTTTGGACTGCCATATTTAAAAGCTGAAGTAATGCTTTCTGACAGCTTTCATTGCAATTCTCGTCCTGAAAAGTCGCCAGAAAGGAAATAAAAGCCTGCGCTGAGAAGGATTTGAGGTAGGAGTCATCTGTTGGGCGGCTCATCATCAGTCCGTCAATGAAAGACCTCATTCGGCCTCCCATCATCGTTAAGACAATTGGTGTAATTATGTCCGAACCGTACTGAGATTTCAAAAGGCATTCGTGATTGACAGCCAGGCTGCCCATAGCTACCATAGCTTGAACTACATCATCATTCATATTGTAAATCTGTTTGACCTTGTCGATGTGTAGGCCCCTCAACTCCAAAGATTGAATGTTAATAGATGATTTCATCTCAATCATCTTATTATTTGAAGATTTGAAGCCATGGCTCCTCAAATTGGCAGATATAGGAGTGTTCTGGTTATTCCACGTCGGCGCCCAAAGAGGACGTCGTTGTTTGTCATAAGGATCTTCTATGTAGGCATGGTTGAGGATATGAAGGTTCATTGTTTCCAATATAACCTTAATGGCGAACTCTGCAAAGACTGTTGATTGAGTCTTGTGATAGTCTGGTATAATACCGTAAGTCCTTTCTCCCGCGAGGCCGATCAACGCAAAGATCTTATCGCGGGGGTCAGTCGCATGACAGCTTTTTGTCAAAGAAGCAAGGCTAAATAGATCTCGATCTTTTTTCCACCTTTCACCCGTGAATTCCTTGGAAACCGGATTCCAATCGACTCGTGGGCAACGAGGATGCGAATTATCCTTCCCCACAGTCACCATATATGTCCTGGGGTCTGGAACAAACATTCCAAGGAGCATGGTTGCCACTCTGAAGGACACGAAGTCGACTTTAGAGATAACGAGGTCCCCCCACAATAGTGTATAAGTAGGTGCCATTGCAAGTTCTTGCAGGATCCAGACCCTAGAGAAATACGGGACGTTTAGCATAGAGTTCAGAGCCCCCCAAGCTGGCGACTCTCTAGCAGGAAGTCCAAGTTGCTGAAGATATTCGTTTTCAGGAAAATACTGTGGTTCTTGGAATTCGTGTAGCCTCCTTTTAGCAAGAGCTGAGATTATTATCCCGACTGCGGATGCCTCTTCGACGTCCGCTGGGCCAAGCCATGCGTTGACAAGCGTAGCCCCAGAGTAGATATCCCTCATGATAGAGACTTGTTCGGAACGCTCATCAAGAGAAGCTTGGTCAATGCAAATCTGGTCGACCCACAGACATCGTGAATCACCGACTAGCCGAAGACGCCTTAAGGCTACGTCAAGGCTATCAGTTATCATGAATGTTTGATCATTGCACTTCATATGCTGATTTTGCACAGAGGAACCCCACACATAGCTTAGCGCCTCATACTTGGGAGCTTGCTGGCGTGAATATGTCCGAAGATTGCCTTGAAGGGGGTCGCTATCTTTTCCGGGGCAGAGCTCAAAGACACGGAAGAAACCGTTGTTTGGCAGCTTATCGTACTGAAATGCCATTTTGGTCTTGACTGGGTTAAACCGAAACGCTTCGTGAGGCTTTTTCTTTCAATGGGTAATCGGGAGATAGGCCAGCTCTACCTATGTCCTAGAAAAGGAGATAATCAGTGCTTGATGCGGATTCAGTTTCGATGAGCAACCACAGCTGGAGGAAAGACAGGTGAAATGGCGCAAATTTGAGAACGAATTGGTAAAGGTGAATGACAATTTGAAAGTTCGAGTTGTCAAGGCTTGCATTTGTTTCCTGCAACCAAGCCCCGCACCTTTTGAGAAATGTACACAGCTGGTTAGTCAGCCAAGGCAGCAACATGCACCCAGCCGATTAGGGATTGGGGGCTATAGCCCACGCAAATCAGGCAGAACCAGGCAGTGTATGCGGACGCCGCTTAGCATAGCCCACTCAAGCACAACTCAGGATCTACAGAAGCTGGGATGGTTTTATCTAAGAGCGAATCTGCCTTTTCAGCTCCTTGCTGCTGATATGTAGGCTAATCGTCGTTATTAAGTGCCATATGATAGCTTGTATGCAGCCGCGATTGTCCGACCCTGTGGTCAAGCTGATTACGTATCATCAGTCACGCATATCGTAATACCCCACTATGCTCAACCCAGATCTTGACTGAGAAGTAATTTCTGTCTTTAAGGCTTTCGACATTATAGTGGAGGTATTACTGCAGATCAGGGTTGTTCCAGGTCCATCACGTTCTTTTCAGTGTTGGATGAGTATATCCCATCGCCTCCCTTTCTTGAAGCCCGTGTAATGATTTATCTACTGGCTAGAAGGGAGGGGAGACAACACTGACAGTAGGTCGACAAAAACAAGATTGTCTTACTACCAGTGTTATTTTTCGACTCAGCCACTTGTCGTGCCAGAAATGAATTTCCTCGCGATTGAATATAAGGTGTTGGCTACAAAAAAGGCTCAGAAATATAGTTACGATACTGCTACTAATAACTCCTTTATCCCCGTATCCATAATGATAGGGTTGAATGCAGCTTCGTCAGCCTGTAAACCGCCTATACATCATCCGGCTCATCTGGCTCAATGGTATAAGGCACTGGCCAACTCTCGTACGAAAATTCAATTCCCGCCATACGAATGGCCTCCTCAACCGTTGCATCTACCCCCTCAGCGTAGTCAAGACCAACAAACTTCAGATTTTTAAAGTCGCTGGTCGCGACTGCAGCAAGCCCCAGCAATCCCTGTTTGAAGCGGTTGACTATAGTTGACTCCGGCCTAAAGCGTATGGACCGGTTAAGCTTCGTACCGCCCCAGACCAAGTGCAACGATACTATCGACGGCGGCAACAGTCGAGTAATTGCATATCGGTCCTCCACTTTGAGCTGGCGTGAAATGTCAAAGATGAGCTGCGTGCTCAAAAGGACATGTTGAAGCCTTTCAAAGTCTTGAAATGTAGAGTCGGGACGGAAGGAGTTGAACCCTTGATCAAAGTTGCCTCGGAGGTCCAGGTGTAATATCTCCAAACTATGCCGGTAATTGCGCACCTTTTCAATAGTTTCTGCAGAGAAGTTGGGCCAAGTGAATAGATCGAGTTTATGTACTCGCTTTCTATAAGATTCGATAACCAGCGATCGAAGGTCCTTGGCTGCGTAGGAGAGCGACATGTTGAGGCAAATGGAGCCATATATGTCTTGCAATCGCAGGGCCTTGATCTTGGATTGGTCGACGAATGAGTCTCCAACCCTCTCAGACGAAGAGCAAAAGGGATGGCTGAGAAAATCAACTTGTGTCAAATGCGGTGCTCTTTTTAGAATGGAGAATGCATCATAATCTATCTCCAGTGTACGAAGATACGGGAACTCCGTCACTTCTAGAGCTTCGAAAGCTGAATGATCGAACATCACAAATCTGGATTTGTCCTTGTAAATGATGTGATCTAGCTTGGGGAGTAGTGCAATCAGCATTGGGATAAGCTCATGATGCAGGCCCCTGTAGAACTCATCGGTCATAACGGTATGCTTCCGTGCTAGATAGTCGAAGATTTCATCGGTGAAGGCTGAGTTGAGCATGAATATATAGTCTAAATGCTCTGGCCGTCCTGACCCCCTTGGAACAGAGTTGTGATCATTTAGGGCCTCTTCTGCACGGTGCCGCCAGCCTTTCGCAATATCGATGCCCAGATCAGCGGCGCCCTGCTTCAAAGAAAGTACGGTTTGCTCCACATCCGCGTTGGAGTGGTTTGGATGAACGAAGACCATGCGGACCTTCTCAGCGAGGTCTTTGCGCGTTCCAACAGTTCGCATGAATTGGTTCAATCTGTGACCATAGGTATAAAGCTCGGACAGTTCGGAGTCGCCATAGCCAGGTGCGAAGTCATGGTACAGAATATCCTCTGCAACAGTATGCAGTGATTTGCAAGAGGCTGCAAGAGAAAACAAGGCATATTTATCGATTGAATACCATGACTTTTGGTCGGGTTGCTGGGGTTCACGCCACCGTTTTTGCTGGTGCGGGGTTCCGAGACCCTTGACAGGTCTTGAGTCGCCTCGACAATGCAGACAAAAGTAGGAGAAGATTTCGACGAGTACGTCTCGAGGTAGGGAGTCCAAACCGACCATTTTGGGGCTTATATGCGATATGCTGGAAGGTGATCTTAATGTGATCTTAATATGAGGGAATCTTGAGAGAGATTGTTGGAAGCGGTGTGATATTTTGACGAGTGGGGCTAGAGTAAGTGAGACACTCCTAGGCCTGTATGTTAGTTGGCAGCCTCACGTTCGACCTTGTGTATAATACCAAAAAGGAAAATTAGAAATGGAAGAGTCGCATAGACTTATTTTACTATCTACACTTTCATATTGCCATTCAACCGTGGACCAACGGTTTGACCCAAATTCTACGGATGGCGCTCAATTCAGTTAAGGCTTGTGAGCTGAGAGCTTAAATCAGCAGGCAGAACTTGGTGTATATGAGAAATCGCAGGACTTATAAAGTAGATAGCTAATAAATCTGAAACGATCTGTTATTTTAAGGTACTATCTTTGAATGGCGTCTGTAAAGACGGAGAACCATTGCCAAAGACATAATCCTCAATATTAATAATCAGCTTACAAATCCGTGATTTGAAAGCCACCAAAGTCTAAGTAACCATATCGTATAAAGGCGCCATTATGTCTAAAATCAACGATGAATCAGAGTCAATTTCCAATCCAGCCAAAATGAAAGCTCTTGTTCTAAATACCTCCCTGAAAAAGGCAATCGTGGAGGATGTCGATCGCCCAACTCCTGGTTCCCACGAGATTCTTGTCAACGTGCGCGCAATAGCGCTGAACCCGGTAGATGAACTTTATGTTTCGTCACCAATTGCAGCTCAAGAGAAAAGAATTGTTGGCACTGACTTTGCGGGAATTGTTGTTAAAGCTGGATCTGAAATCAGTGATTTATCTGATCACAGAGTAAAAGTCGGGACCCGAGTCGCTGGTTTTCTCCAAGGAGGTACGTACTTCATCAGTGAGTACTCGAAAAGAAACTCATAATTATAGCTTCATCAGTGAATGATCGCCCAGGAGCTTTTGCAGAATTCATTGTCGTCCCTTTTGATCTCGTATGGAAGATACCAGACAATCTGACCTTCGAAGAAGCTTCGACGATCAGCATGTGCGGCTTGACCGCTGCTCAAGCTTTATTTGGTCGTCTTGGCTTGCCATCTCCATTTTCCTCGGCGCCACAAGCGACGTACCCAGGTTATAACAAAATCACCAACCTCTTCATATATGGATCATCCACTTCGGTCGGACTATATGCTGCACAGCTTGCCCGTATCGCAGCCAAGGCATCTGGCATATCTTTACGCCTGATAGGAGCAGCTAGTTCATCAAAGCATGAGATGCTTCGGAACGAGCCTTATAGCTATGACGTACTTGTTGATTATAGAGATGAAAGGTGGGTTCAGAAAGTGAAGGACGCTACGGACGGAAACGGCATCGATCTTGCACTGGATTGTATCTCGGAAGGTCAGACAGTATACGATACCCAGGAGACCTTGGCTCCCTCGGCAAAGTTTGCAGTCATTCGCGGCCCAGTTGGTGGACAGTATGATCCAGCACTACTAACTATCAAACCTACGTATGGTGCTGTCTGGGAAGGTCTCGGTGTTGAGGTTGGATATAACGGTAAGCATATCAGCATTTTCTTTCACATCGCTCAAAGGTTTGACCATGAGCTCACTATCTAAAACAGACGCTGTGATCCCGGCAAATCCAGAGGCGCATGCATTCGCAAAGCAGTTTTATAACTTCCTGAGTAAGCCACTTCCATCGGGCAGGGCGCAGCTGGAGCCCAATTCTGTGAGACTGATGCCTGGAGGTCTTGAGAAAGTAACACATGACGGTTTTCGCCTTCTTGGTACGGGCTTGGTTAGTGAGAGGTTAAAGATTGAGCGGACAGAAGAGCACATGCGGCCAATTAGTGCTGAGAAGTTAGTTTACACTATTTGATTAAGGGTTCAGAGAATAAGAATTCGTGACAATACTTTCCCGATTCGAGAACTTAAGGTTGCTGGAAATTAATTTGTCTTCTGATTTAAGCTATTAGTCACAAGTGTCATTGCCAGAAGCTCAACTTGAAGTATGACGGTAGTGAATGCCGCTAGAAGCGCCACGCGTTCTGAACGCTGACACGTTGTTCTAATGTCTAGGAACGGTACGGTATCTTTCAAGCAATATTATGGCTTCGTTCATACGACTTCTATGAACTTCCACTCTCGGCCCAAGCATCTCTTTATATTGATCCTGGGCGCCCTGTAGCATCTGTAAACCTGTAAGCCCTTCATTATTCTGGATATGTCGATCAACACCCAAGTCCAAAAGATCTTTTGCTACCTCTGACACTACTCCGAATAAGTCATAACGAGGTTTGTTGTCGCTTAGCTGAGTCAGCCATTTCTGTATGAGATAGTGCAATACAGTCTGTCTATTCAAATCCACTTGGTTGATACCATGCTGACTGCTACAGACTAAAAGATCCATTGTGGCTCCAAACTCTGGTATATGAGCCTGTAGGACTTGCTCTGTGAGGCAATGCATAGTTGTTCGACCTAGGTGGTCGGTCTGGTCGGGACTGCAGCCGTATTGCAGTAAGATTCTTGTGCTGTGAAGTGCCAAGAACCACCTGCGACTGTATCTAAATGCTAAACATAAGGCATTATGACCTCTTGTGTCTGTAGCATTGATCTCAACGGAGCCATGATCCACTAGGAGTCGTATGATTTGTTCGAACTTGCTCCTAGCTGCCGGACAAGTGCATGTTTCTTCGAGGACCTTCCAGTGATTTATAATAGGAACATGCCACTCTTTGATAAAACAGCTGATGAGTTCGAGATTTCCACTCGATATGGCATGATTTAGGGCTACGGAACCAACACTTCCGCCTTGCCAGTTGAGATCCCAGCCAAGGTCCTCGATTAAAAAGCGGCATGCATCCTCATTTCCGGCCCTGGCAGCTGCACAAATTAATCTGTCGTCTTGCTTAGACGATATTTCAGTTAGAAACTTCCTGCAAGGTTTTGTTCTTGCCATAAGGTGCAAAATCCGTCTGTTGGAGAAAAATAGAGCCGCGTGGAGAGCACTGTTTGCATATGAGTCGGCAATGGGATTGGCGCCTGCATCGAGGAGCAAAGAAATAATGTTCTCATGAGAAGTTTTGCAGGCAATGACCAGAGCTGTCTTTCCCATGAAACCCCATTTTGCTTCAATATCGTTTTCGCCATCATGTCCCAGACACCACTCCGCCAATCGATCCAGAGCCAAAAAGGCGGACAAATGAAGCAAAGGTACGGCTTCACCGTCATGTTGATCTTCTTCGAGAAGGTATAGGTTTTGCCACATGTACCTCACTTCTGAATCTTTTTCGATGAAGCTCACGCCTTGCTGCATGACCTGAGTAATATCTTCTAATTCCCTGAAGTGAAACTCCCATTGCTCGACAGCATATCTGGCGAATGGGAACTCACTCACTACATCATGCAAGCTTTCATTTGTGATCCCATGGCGGGTATTCATCTTTTCGAGGTATTGGAACAAGAAAATTGTAGCATGGTCGTGGAGCTGACTGTGTGCGAGGCCTGGAACCTGGGAACCGAAAGAGAGCTCGAACTTCATTAGGTAGTCCTTTGCACTTTGGTGTAGAAATGTCACTGTTTGTGAAGCTGAACCGAGTCTGTCCCTACTTGTTGTTTGAAGCAGGTGGCCGCAAGACTTGATTAGTTCAATGCAGATCTCTTCGCGTGTGAAGAGCCGTGTAGGTTTCACGCTAACTGCTTCACACAGCTCGCCTATCATCAAGGGTCTTGTGGCAACCATTATCCAATAGAGGATGTCATGGATCACTTTCCCCTTTTCAAAATCAATATTCTGAAGAATCCTTTCATAAACTGCGTCTAATCCAGCCGGAAGCATATCAAGAGAGGCCTCGAAATCAAGCAAGCCCTGGTTTTGCAGGTCTTGGGACATGTAGCTAACCCAAAGGAACGTTCCCTCAGACTTCTGCATAAACGTCTCCTGTAGCATAGAACGCATCTTACTACTGAGCTGTTTCTTCTGAGCGAGTTCTTGAACCTGGACTGAGATGAATCGACTGATGTCCCCATCCTTGTCGATCATCGAGTCAAGTTCCATCTTGGTGAATAGTAAAAGGGCTTCGGGTATTTTCTCTGGATACCTCCTGCTCAGGCATATGAGCTTCATTTTGGGAGACGAGTCCGGCTGTCGTCGACTTAGTCTCTCAAACTTCCGGAGCAAAAGGGACAGGGAGCTAGGTTCGCATTCGTCAAGGGCGTCGATGATGCAGTATATGGTCCGGAAGTTAGATTGCGCGATTGTGTCTTCAAAAAGCTTCCACAAGGTACCAAATGACTTTTCTTGAAAGAGTTGTTTTGATTGTTGTTTCCATTGCGGCATAATCGTATTCACAAGATTTGGTTGGTGAGAGATGAGTTGATGCATCAAGCCTCTCAGAACGCTCACTGCCGTGTTTCTAGTTTCGATCTTGTTGTCGCAAAAGAAGAAGATGGCCGCGGCTTCTGAGTCTTTCGTTACAGCCGCGAAGTGTTTGGAAAGATAAATTGACATGAATGTCTTTCCCATACCAGGTGGTGCGGAAATCCATAACAGGTGAGGGGGATCCTTTTCCCAGAGCTTGAATTCATCTGTAGATAGGATCCATTTACAGGTTCCCTCACAGATATCGCCCTTGGTATCAAGAATATCCTCACGGTCCAGTGAAGAGTCTGTAACAAACATCGCCCGCAAACACTCATCCGCTTCGGGGCCAATTTGTTCTGGGCCTGTTGAGGGCTGGGCCTTTCTTCGCTCGCTGGGTTGCAACAGTTGAGGAGGCATAGACATCAGAAGTTCTTTGGCATATGCCGCGGCAACCAAAGCGGCGTATTCCTGCCATCCTTTATTTTTGTGAGAATCTGAGTAGTCGCATATACCACGAATCACAAGACAAGGGAAGCAATCCATGACACCAGCTGCCTCCATCTCGAAGCAAAGGTTGTTGATCTTTAAGGATAGAGAATCTCGAGTGAGTGCATCCTTGATGACTTGATTTCCTGAAGCAACACGACCATAGTGAACGACGGGGTTAGCGTTAGGACGTATCTCTCTTGAGACTAGCTGGGTTCGATCACAACTATGGCAGTTTGCTCCAGATAGTATGTGCGTGTATTCGCTGCGAAAGAGACAATCTTCGAGCATCGGATGACCATAATGAGATAGTCGATCCGCAGTATCGGACAGAAGCGCTAGCATTTGCACCTGTCCTCCATTATGTCTGGCTTCGACTTTTGAAACTGCAGTGAGCAGCGCTTGAGGAGGCCTAATCGCTTCCGCGATGTGCTGAAAGTGGCTGTTGGGCATAGCCTTTCCAAGGTCGTACTGTATCGCATACGTACTAACCACAACATCTCCAAGGCGTAGATCAACTGATCCGGGTGCACCGCCTGCGATACCGACCAGCAAGCGATGCTGAAGATGAGGGAAAGTCCGATTCATATTATTCGCAACAATGGCAGCGTTATTGTTGCCGTACTGTGCTTTTGGTAGACAGGCTATGACCACGTTATGACCGTTGATGCTACCGAATTCGTAACAGTTGCTGTCCTGTGGATGCTGGTGCAGTGGCTCATGTCTGCGATCTAGCATAGCTTGAGCAGCTGTCATCTCAAGCGGAAGGGCGGAGATCCACCCGACTATATAGTCATCGTACTGCAAGGATCGGGCGCTATCCCCGCTATCAGCCCGTTGTCGCTTAGGCAGCCAAGACTGAGAAGCCTCGGAGGAAGCCATTTGTACGGCACTGTTGAAGCACTACCGTCGGGTATTTTCGATTCCTGGCAATAAAACGAGGTGCTACCGATGATATGGCAAGCAGAAGAGATGAGGGGAAGAGCTGAAAATTCGACCTGCACAGCCTGGTTTTGCTGGTCAGCCGCACCCAAGGTTGTGATTATTCAATTATCCCCAAGATTATAGAATCGCTTATTGCATACACACTTATGATGCAATTTTCAGAATCATCGATTAACCTAGCGCAGCTGAAGAGATTGAGGTTCACATGAGAAATTGACTACTAGAATCGTCTTAATGTTTCAGTTAATTAATAACGCCCTTTCCCATTTTGTATCTACATCCCCTCTGGAGCTTATGTAGCATGTTAGTAATATGTCAACGCGATCTAACCACAAAACGGTCGACGCTTTTCCATTGAAATTGGGGGCAATTCCAACTATCAACAAGGAATCTTTGGCTTGCGACACAGGACTAGTAGTAATTCTACGACATATTAAGACCTCGGTTCTTCGGGACAATTGACAGCGATATTCTAAGCTTGATCCCCAACCTCTAACCAATTCAGGAAATTAATTCAAGCTTAAAAATCAACCTTCCGACAGACCTCTCAACAACAAGTGCCGAGCCTCAGGCTAATGTGCTTTATTACCGATAAGCTTCATGTTCCTCAGGTGTGATAGGTGGGAGAATACCCCAGAATATGCATCGCAGCGTCCCCTGCGGAGGTTAAACTTCCGCGTGACCCGAATTGGCATCTCGTTATCGACATGGAACATCACGTACCCCTCTGCGCCAAGACGTGCATCCTTGTGCTGCTGGTCGAATTAAGCTATCATCACCGGGTTTGGGGGATCATCGTGGTGGAAAAGCGCACGAATAGATGGTCACCACTATAGATGCTTCAGATATATAAAGACAGCGATGGATCAGTTCCGAGATAGTACTCCCCGTCCAAGATCATCAGACTCTTCAAAATGTTGCATCTCTCTTCCATTCTAACCGCCGGTCTCGCTCTCATCACCGCCGCCAGCGCAGCCTGCGGCGATGGCTCCCCACAAGGCGTAGTCTCCGGCTCCGGGACCTTCACCGCCACCGTCAACGGTGCAAACGTCTACACTGGCACGGACTACCGTCTCGCCATCCAAACGGCCCTCGATCGCATCAGCAGCGGACAGCGCGTAACGGTCCGAGCATCCGGTAGTATCGGCGCCAATACCATCAGCATCACCAGCGGAAAGACGTTCGAAGTCTGCGGTACCATGAACGTCGGCAACAAATCTGGTCGTGGTGCTATTGAGGCTATCAACCAGAACGATGTCAAGATTCCGTATCTTAAGATGACGGGTAATCCGTACTTTGGGCTGAGATTCTCGGGGACTAGAAACTTGGGGCTTGGTGATATCACATTGAATCTTAGTGGTGGGATTGGTATTCGCTTCGATCGCGATGCGGAATGGAATTACGGTGTTTCTATGGGTAATATCGTGGTTACTGGTGCTGGTAGCCATGCTGTCGAAACTTTCAAGATTGACGGTCTTACTATCACGTCCGTCAAGGCCAAGGATGTTGGCGAATGCGGTCTACTCATCCAAGAATCTCGAAACGTCAAGGTCGGTTATGTCGAGGGTATCAACGCTGGCGCTGGCACCGGGTATGCAACCCTCCGCTTCGCCAACAACAACGGTCAACTCGCCAATGGTCAATACACCACCACCAACGTCTTTATCGATAAAGTCTACTCCCGTGGCGGCGGTCGCGGTATTTTCTGCGTTTCCATGTCCGGTGCCACTGAGATCAAGAACATTGATCTTGCTGATAACGGCAACAACGCTATTCTTATTGAGAACTGCTATAATTTTGCTATTCGAGATGGTGTCGTTAATGGAGGAGGCGAGGTTCGCGTTTCAGCACGAAGCGAGTTCCCCAACACAAGTGGTATTTACGTCAAGGCTCAGGTGAACAGCAACACTGTTCGGGAGTCGCCTTGCGCTGAGAACATTTACTGGGGAATTACTGGTAACGCGCAGAAGAACATTTGCTAAGCGATGAAACAATGTTTATGACTGAATGGTAGGGTCAACACGTTCGTTTGCCATGATGGCTTGGAGGCTCCTTTGTATATAGTTAGTGAAACATAACATATATAACACAAATTGTTATTTTGACGGATAACATGGATCTTCTAGTGTAAACTCCGGCAATCCAGCCTGTATCAGTCCGCACCACCAGACCCTGGCCCTATACTCGATACCTCTCATCCCTAGAAGAATATCCGCAGGATAACCATAATCGATACCATCATCCACCTGTAAATTCTGGAGAAACCTCCCAACGAAACTGCCGAGGAATGGTCGCGTAAATATGCCCACTAAAAGCAACCTCTCCTTGCTCATGATATTCTGACCGCCGTGAGTTTCTACCATGATCAGATATCGTAGAGCAGTCCCAAGAAGGAAGAATGCGGCTACTGAGCTATAAGTCCCTGCTGGTGGCTCAAATAGCAGGTGTATGGCGTGCGCGATTTTGTAAGCATAAGACATTGCGATTCGTTGGCTCGGACAACTCAGTATAGGACCTCTGGTATATGGATCCATTGATTCGAGTTCGCAGAAGCCCATTGTTGAGTATATAAACAGGCAAGTCATCCAGTAGTAACAGCTCAGATAAACGACCGCAAGATCATCATCGTTCTTGGGAACCGGTAAGGGCTCCCTGGTATATGTATAGTCGTAAGTGGTGAGCGACTCGCCAAATTTTAACCCCAGCGCTAATATCTCAACCTCACAGGTGTGACATCGAGTCAGAATTGAGTTGTAAAGTTCGATGCTTAGAGTTTCTTTGAAGATATCTAGGTCTTCTAGAAGCGCTGGTACTTCAACCAAGATATCAATGAGTTGATTGAGAGGCGAGTTTGTTACTGAGCGCCACAGTTGTGATTGTTTCCACCCGTTGCTGTATGGTGATCTTTTTCGTCGTGATATGTACGCGTTGATCTATAGTTGTTAGCCCGTGAGGAAGTATATAAGAAGGTGAGACTTACCAGAGTGAGACGACCATCTGCAAGAAGCTGTTTTCCCATGGATGACCAAGAATCATTGGGCCCGCGACTCAGTATCAGAGCAGTCTCACCATCAATATGCTTTCTGAAACCCTTGATCTGCGACACAGGCGAGTTCTTTTGAGCTGCGGAAATGCCGGTGCCAAATAATTGCTGTTGGCCAATAAGTATCTCTATTTACATCATTCATGGGTTATCTGACCTCGTATACTCGCATAAGCTGAATCGCAGCGAGAATGCCATCCTTGTTTCGTGATGGGGATATGAATGAGACAGCCATTTGCTGCATTGCTAACCCATAAGCCTGCTGACTCTTGCCCATAAGCTGTATATCGTTGTTGGTGGCGCCAAGCGTTGCTGTACTAAGCGCCATGGCGACATATTGAAGACTAGCTTCAACTTCACTTAGAGCCTCATAGAGCTTCATCCACTTGGTACTTGTTATACCTGAGGCTTTCAGAGAGTAACCACTTCCACCGGACAGATAATCCGACCAGAAAAGGCCAGTGAACTTTTGAGCTCTGGCAGTCCTTGTGAGGGAGTCGTGAAGGGTCACTACAGAACCTGGACTTGAGGTTGAGCTTGAGCTTGGTGGAGATGAGGATGGACTTGGTGAAGGGGATTTAGTGTATGACTTTTGCGTGGATCCTTGGCTGATGAGCCATATCTGCTGACGCTCATATCCTTCGCATGGGATGCCTAGGGCGAGACACTGACCGCAAAAGGGCACTTTCTTATCGCACTGACCAATTATTAGTAGTGACCGTTAGAGAAACGGGTAGACTTACACCTTTCTTGCGCCTCCGACAGGTAACGCACGCCTTCGATCTACCGGGCACACCAACCATTTTCGGTTATTGGTTCCTTGAGTGTCGTCAGCTCAGAAATTACGTTCTGACATCCGCAGGATAAGCATAAGAGTGACAGCATCCGACCGAATCAAAAATCAAAAGCCGCAGGACTCAGTCTCCAAACTCATCTCTTGAGTAATGCTTCGGTTTCGCTTGGGTCAGCTCAGCCCTGTCCACGACGTGGCTGATGACGGCATTGACTTTTTTCCAGCGCGGATTGAGTCTCGATGTGGTTTAGCGCTCAACCCCCACGATGCATTTTCGTTTACGAGGGGTTTCGCATTCGCTTTGATTGGATTGGATGCGGGCTTGGCAAAGTGAATGCGAGAGATTGCCGTTCGCTTTATCCACTTGTAGATTTATTGTGCGCCAGAGGGATTGGGCATGACAGCTACGATATTGACTGCCGAGATGAGTTCTCAGTCTGTATATAACTTCCCAACTTCTCAAACAGAAGAGGCCGCAATAATCTGGACTACTCGACAAAGTTCAATTACACTAAGCACAATGGCAGCTCCAACTCGCCCCCCAGCCAATACCTTCGTCGCCAAGGCCCGCAAGCTCTACAACCCAATTGGCTTCTCCAAAGGCTACAACTTCATCCTCTGGTTCATCTTCGCCGGCGCCATGTTCGGCTTTGCCCTTGCCCGGATGATGTTCCTCAATTACAACAGCATTTACTGCAACCCCAACAGCAAGGGCAATGGCGCAGGCCCAGGCGAATGCTGGTCTTATAACAGAAAGGACCTTTACAAGATCGGCATCAAAATGCATTTATACACCATCATCCCAGCTTCATTTCTCGTTGTTTTTCAATTCGTTCCTTTTATTCGATATAAAGCACTGCTGTTCCATCGTATGAATGGATACATCGTTATTATTCTGGCAGTTATCGGCACCGTCGGCGCCATCATCATTGCGCCTGTCGCCTTTGGTGGCTCACTTTCGGTCAGAGCTGCCGTAGGTCTCTTGGCGATCATGTTTCTTGGGTCACTCTTCCTAGCGATATGGAACATCAAGACACTGCAGCTTGAGCAACATCGCGCTTGGATGCTTCGCACGTGGTTCTACGTAAGTCTACCATTAACTTATCCCGTGTCCTACACCATCTAAAACGCACAGGCTGGTTCAATTATCACGGTGCGGATTATCATGATCATCTCTGCGGTGACCATGTCCAAGAACCCGAGCTTCCGACTCCCAATGCAATGCGCCAAGGTTGCCTCCTTCTACGACGGCACCGAGTCTTTGATCGCCAAATACCCTACCTGCCAGGATCTAAATGCCTGGGTTGCAGTCCAAGGCGACATGGTAGGCGAGGGTACCGAGAACATTGCATCCGCTCTGTCACTAGATTTCTCCATGGGCCTTTGGCTAGCGCTCGCTATCCACGCCATCGGCATTGAAGTTTATGTAAGTCGATCGCCAAGGCTTTCCCTGATGATGATCTAACAAGGATTCACAGCTTCATCTAACGCCCGCAGAGACCGAACGTCTTCGGAAGATCTCTTACCAACGACAACAAGAACGGGGTTTCAAGAACCCCGGAAGCAGCGGGCTTACGTCTGACCGTTTGGGTGATGCCGAGACGTGGCGTCCGGGTGTTGATGCGACTGCATATCAGCCTAGCAAGGGGAGTGACAGTGACATTTCGAACCTTGCAACGGCTTAGGATTGAGCTGATGTAACACTGGGAAATGCGTTGTTGGTTGGGGAATAGAAGGTCCGCTTGGACCCGGAACTTGTGTCAGCCCATTTTTAGCCGCTGACAAGGTTTGACATGACATGTTGACAGACGGCAGATGGACGATGACATTTGTTTGATGGGGGCAAGGGTCTTTTCTTTCGTCATTACTCCCTGGTTTATTTCTTTCGTTGTTTTATCATTGCATAGCGACTCATTTATCTCAATAGGAGTTGACCATCAGGACATGGACGATTTCAAAGACAGTTACCAGCGAAGGCTCAGTGAAATAACGTAGAAGATTCATTCATAATCTATACTAAACATAAGAGATATCATGACCCCAGTAACTCTAAGAAACAACGCAGACCGTAAATCATCCAATCATCATCGTATCATGACCATAATCATTGATCCTTTCTATCCAGCTTTCCAATCAATTTGCCTCCGTCCAAAATGCTACCAAACATGGCAGCCTCAAACAAGTAGTTGACCTGCCAAGCGTGATGGTTCGCATGGGCAATCAACCAAACCATCTCCAATATCCGACCCTTAGCGAAAAGCTTGGCCATTCGTAGCCTCGACCCTTCGGCTAACTCCAATTCCCGCGCTTCGTCGACCTTGCCACCCCGCACATACTCGAGGGGACCAGTGACGAGATACCACCAGAGTTCCTTGAGGAGAGGCTCTTCGTCATGACGCGCAAGGTGGTCATGGACGTGGTTGCATGTTTCTTCGCCGTTGCATGCGTACTTAGTCTCCAGAGGTCGAGAGAACCCAGTAAGGCGGAATTGCTTGTCAAACACCTCGTCAAAATCCCCCTCACTCTGAGGCTGCGCTGGAGTCTTCCTCGCCTTGAACCATCCCAACAAAGCACGACGGAAGAACATATGTCGATCGTTCTGAATATGCCACGTATATAACGCAGCACACATCCTCGCAACAGGCTCGTGCCATCGCTGAGTGAGCATCCTCGCCCCCATAACAGCATACGCATCATACACCCTCCTCAAAACATCCTCGCTCACAATACCAGTGTCCGTGATATCAGTGACATTCAGAAACGAGTTCATGACTTCTGAGTTGACAAGGTCGCATCCAACGTCAACGACATCGGTACCTGGTGAACTAAACACAAGATCGGCCATGACAGCGCCGGGGTCAAAGCCTCGTGCTGTAGCCTCAGCCGCCATGCCGAGAAGACTACTCTCAGACAGTGAAACGATCTGAGCGGTTCGTCGATCAAGACGCGCAGATCGGTTCAGAAGGTGGCCCTTGTGCTTCTTCTCAAGGGCGATCTTACCCTGGATGTATCGCTTGCCAATAGCCACGGCATCGCGACGCTCCCGACCGCCGGGGGTTCGTAGCGCATGCGGATCATCGAGACCCTTCTCCAACAGCGGCTCAAGGTTGGGAAAGACATAGTTGTATCCGTGTTCGTAATAGAATGCCATGTCTGTGACATAGTTGGAGAACATGGTCCTTGAATCAGCAGCGCCCATGAGAAGACTAGCGATTCCGCATCCAAATAAGGCGTTCGTCGTCTTGAGAGCTTCAGGCCAATCCTCTGCGCCAAGGATGTGAAGGATCTCGTTGGAAACAGGGCTCAACCCAGCGCCCTTGGGCGGCAAGACATTGCCGATCGCATGCTGGGAAAATTTCCATGCCTCTAGCTCAGGGGAGAGTCTTAGCTGAGCTACTCTAGGTCCTGAAACGGCCGACGGCAAGGATTCAGTTGACGAAGCACCCGAAGCATCTTCAATATCTTCAAATACTTCAATGACGAAGGTGCTTGCATGATACGACAGTCTCTGGAGGTCATCAACAGTACCGCGTCCGATCAGACGTCTAGCTTCAGTGTACCCAGCATGTCTGGGCTTGCCTGTCCTTCGGGCGAGGAATCTCCCGAGCCCACGGCCCCGGAAATCCTTGCCCCAGAAGTACGGGGGGATATCGGCGGTGGAACTTGAATCGTGTAGGGCACGGTCTCTAGGTTTTATCTTGAGCCCGCTGAGATCAAAATCGCCCCAGTAGGCTTGCTGAGGCCAGGGTAGACACGAGGGGAAAGACATTTCGATCGACAAGGGGAGATTAGGTATGAGTTGGTAGTTTGTGAGTCTGAGCGTTGATGGATCCCAACTAGGGCGGTTCACGGGCTTCCTTTTATAACTTCACTTCCATCACAGGGAGACAGCTGATTAAAAAGCACAGCTGGCAATACCGAGGGATATCAGTACATGATTGAAAGAATTATCATTTTGTCTCGCAGCATGTCTGTTGGTTCTGCAATTCTTTCTGGTTTGTTGGTGAGGCATACCGACTAGTTAGTGTCTAGATCCAGAAAAACAGGGATGCACGAATTGAACTGGTGGTGACGATCCACTTGCCCCCTCTCGACTACCGGGGACGTGTCTTGGATCGAGAAGTTTGTTCTGCAGATCATCGGGACGGTGTGGTGGGTTTTGCAGCTAATTGTCCAACACCGAGGGAGTTCGGGTTCTGGGTATTGATGCAAGTTTGTTAAATGTCTCAGCGTAATCTAGAAGTATTCCAGTCTCCGAAACATTGTCTCAGTCGTAAAGGCGAAGACGCGAGGTTCATATCGCGATGGCGAGATAGAACATCATATCAGGTGTTTTTGACAGCTCATCTACGCTGCATCGTAATGTCACCATCAACATGCAGATTTAAGTCACTTGCGCTTAAATCCCATAGGAAATAAGCCGTTCGGCGGAATCCTTGCGCGATCGATTCCCGGCGCTAGCACCAAACGTGGGATAACTCGGTAGTTAGCAGATCCACGCTGTCAAGCAACAAGCCATTCTCCTGTCTACACGTGAACAGATGCAGCTCCACTCGCGTTACCAAACAATGCGGGTTCGTCACATACGCGCATCGGAGAAAGAGGTCGCTTGCTGAATTAGGAAGGGGGACAGTCCTCAAGGAGGGCGGTGAGACAGAGCACGTAAATTAGGAGTCCACATATGCTGAGATCAGAGATATGTAAAAGAGTGGCACATTCTAGAAGTTCTGGAAACACTTTGATCCTTCTAGATTAAGTCCTAGAAATGTGATCAATCGAAGGCGTTGTCTCAAGCGTAAAGCCATCAAGTCCTCGTCACGAGCAATACACCATCGTGACATCAGATTGGTATTCCGCGTTCAGCTACAGAGCACCCACGCTAAACTGAGACTAGACAAGGAACAATCATTATCACCGGCGCTAAATTAGCATTTCCCACGTCCTGACCAAGAATTGAAACCGGGCCGGGCCTCCACAGCACGCCTCCCAAATCTCCTCCTCCGCAAATGTCAATTGCCACGAGTGAGCGTTTTTAATGTTAGAGTTACGGACAAGCATTTTACTCCTCTGCATCTGGTCTGGCTCTAAAGTATATATGGCTAGACTAGAAAGATCTCGATCAATGGCGTACGGGATGGGCTTGGGACGGTTGGATACTAATCATTTCAGGTCATGTTATCAGCGGCAGTGGATTGCTTGTTAGCTTGTGCAAATCCTTGCCGTGATCTTCCTCATTCCTGACATGTCCAAACCCGGCAGTACAGAGTGGGAACATTATCCTCTCGCGGGTCACATTCCAGGGTCTTGGCAGGTGTTGTTTTTTTCACACGCAGTTGGGCTGCTAAAAACGCACAAACCAGTTGGTGAATGTCGATTAAAACAAGTACCTTGTTTCTCCCACCTTCTCGCCCCTCCCTTCTTTACTGCAACCCATACATCATATCAACTGGACACTGCCCCCCCTCCTTGCATGATATCCTGCATGAGAGAGAGACAAGGCTCCAACCAACACACATACGAGCCCACACAAATCGCGATCGCTAAGACAGCACTGACTAATGGCACCACCGTCAGACGGTTTGTCCTCGATTCACTACCAGCCGCTAGATCTAGCGGCGCGTGAAGTGAGGATCCTGGAGCTGCAGCCCTCGCCGAATAACGACATCAATGACCGAATCGTATGTTGGCTGGTCCACGAGAAACTATGCGATGCGCCCGATTTCATTGGTCTTTCCGCTCTTTACGGCGACATCACCAAAACCGAGACCATTCTGCTTAACGGCCAAAAAGTAGCCATACCGTCCGACCTCGCCGAAGCGATCCGCTACACCCGCGAAGTCTTCCTCGGCCCCCGTGCCCAGACCGTCATCAACAACGCCTCCTCCTCAAGGGTCGATCTTGAGACACAAAGAACAATCAGTAATCACCAACAAGAGCAACAACAACCACCCTCCCCACCACCATCGCCGACAAAGAAGCCTCCCGGATGGCTCCGCTCATTCCTCCGCAAACTCGTCGACCCGGGCTCCGCGAGATGCGACAAACCTCCGCTACGGATCTGGATCGATCTATTATGCATCAACAGGCGCGATAGGAAAGAAGAAGCTGAGCGACGTGCGCACATGGCTCGTGCGTATCGCGAGGCGAAGCTGGTCGTTGGATGGTTGGGAACGAAGGATGCGACGTCTGATCTTGCGGTTGAGATTATACGGGCGTGGGATAAGTGCATGCCTGCGAATTTTGGAGAACCAGGTGACCGCGAGGCGAACCCAGCGAACTACGCGCCGGTTCTGCAGTGGATGGGACCCGTGGCTCATCTCAGTGACATTCCTGAGGGGATCACGGACCCGACGGAAGTACCCAGCTACAAAGCCATCTCTGGCTTCTTGAACAGGCCGTATTTTCGCAATACGTGGATCCTGGAAGATATTGCCCAGGCGCAATTTCCGACGTTCATGGTTGGTGATGGCATTGTGTCTTGGATGCAGATTCTTCGCCTCAATCGCGTCAACGAGGATATCAAAGATCACGGAGCGGAAATGTTTCCCAGTGAATTGCGGCCTTTACTAGAGTACATGCCGCTAGGTAGTGTGTACACGTTTCTTAAGGAGTTTGATCGTCGGCAGAAATTAGAAGGATGTCGGCCTGTGTTCTCGAATACACCTGCAAGTTCTATTAGGAGTTCGGCGTCAATGACGGGATTGAAGGCAAAGGGAAGATGAGGCTATAGAGTATTCTTTGGGTATTTTAGATGGTATTACTTTCTTGGGTAATTTGTTACATGTATGCTATGGAGAATCAATGGTTGATTATGGCTACTATTCTGTATTGATGTTCACGCTAGATCTAGGCTTAGATAGCGGCGCGAGGTATATCCTATCGTGAGTAATGCAAACTCACTGGTTCGTTCCACGTCGCTTGCCCAAGAATCTGTTCTAGAAGCCATGTTGTGATGGTGTTCAGCTGGTATCACCCTTACGCCAGGGTCAGCCCTGCATATCCCATCAAGAATCCTTAGCCCCTTCTGCTGATGTCTAGAAAAGTCCAGAGTTGCGATGTCGCCGCTCCCCCGACGGGCCAGACCCCAACCTCCAGCCCTACACGATGGTGTTGACCGGCCCGGTAAGCCCCATCTAGAATCAGCCCATGAGCTGATACCCGTTCTGGTTCCCGACATAGCCAAGCCACAAACATCATGGAATGCCAAGAATCGGAAGATCATCGCTCAGGTTTCAGCCACATCATTCATCTGCCGAATTAGAATGTGACTGACGGTTGCGGTCGGTGGAATGTTGATTGGCCAACGGTACGATTGTTCTGGAAGAGACTGGATTGGAATGCGGCTGGGGGCCACTGTCTCAGATCGTGGTAAGCTCGCGCTTCGGGTTCGGCGTTAGGTTTGTGATAGCCTATCCTGCGTGTCGGAATGAGTGAGATCCGATCAGATTTTGTCAGCGGTGGAGTCTGGAAAACTCAACAGGGTTCTGTCTTGATAGAAATCGAATTGTAAGACACGTAAGGGTCCCGACGCATCTAGAAGTTAAAGATGATTACTATAATGGGACGGTTGCTTATTGCGAGGAACGCTCCGCTGTCAGACGGAGGTTTATGCAGCCGTTTTTGGCTGGGCATTGTTATCTGAGGGGGCCCCCGGGGGGACAGAAGAATTGACCGGTCTTAGGCATTTTTTACCTAAGAATAATAAAATAAAATAAAAATATATAAATTAAGAAAAATATATTATAAAATAGAAAAATCTTTATATTATTTTATAAAAGTACTTTCTTTTTAAAATACTTAGTAATTAACTTATTATTAAGCTTTTAAATATATATAAATTTTTTAATATTTATAAATTAAAATTAAAAATACTATAAAAAATATTTCTTTAAAAACTAATATACTTTATATTAATTTAATAGTTAAAGATTATAATATAGTTTATCTTTAGTATATAGCTATCTTAGTTATTTAATTATTAATTTTTAAAATAATAGAGATTTTAGTAAGATTAGTGAGGACCGGTCAATTCTTCTGTCCCCCGGTAGGGGGCTTCTCGTGAAACGTCAGCTGGCATGCAAGTTTGCGTGTTCGCCAAGGACTTGTTGTTGGACATGTGATGGATCCTGCCTGTTTCTAGGGTCATGTTGTAAGCATCAAGAATTCGGTCGAGTTCCATGTTGCATTGGCAAGCTTGGCCAACGGCGGTTTCACATTATGACTGCATTCGGTGACAAGGAATGTAACAACAGATTAATTAGTAACTAAAATCCAAATTCACCATCGGAGTCGTCGATCCGTGTGAATTATCCGGCCTTATCGGCGCCGTTTCATGACTCTCGTCGTCCGTCGAGTTGACGTTCGATGTTGAATGTTCATCGCCAGCCTGTTGCTCTGGCTGCGCATTCGCGTCCCATCCAGCATTCTGCATCTGTTGAAAGCTCCACGTAGGGTTGAACCCTGGACTCTCCCATGCATACCTCACTCTTTCGTACATCTCGTCAATCTGCTCTAGTGTCATCTTGCTCGTTTCGTATACCATCAACCATACGAAAGCAATGGAAAGGAGACAGCATGATCCCCAGATGAAGAAGATCTTGAGCCCGAATGCGTTTGCGCCTCTGCCGAGGATATATGGTGGTGCGTATGCAACACCAAAGTTCAAAAGCCAGTTTGCTGTCGTTGATACAGACATGGCCTTTGCGCGTACTTTGAGTGGAAAGATCTCTGAAGTCACGACCCACGCTACAGGTCCCCAGGACGCTGCATAGAAAAACACGTTGAGGGCACAAAAGACGACCAGGACCATGTTAGCGGCCCCTCCATTAGACTTTTCCATCTTATCCTCAGTTGCCGAGTACACAGCTGCTATCAGCAGCTGAGAAATGCCCATGCCTAGAGCGCCAGCCATGAGGAGCTTTCGTCTTCCCCACGATTCGATGACGATGAGACCAGGGACTGTGCAAACGCAGTTGATGATGATCATGGCTAGGTTGGTGAGAAAGGGCTTGTTGACCCCGGCGTTGCTGAAGAAGGTGGTTCCATAATACATAACGAAGTTGATACCAGTTAGTTGTTGCAGCATCTGTAGCCCACAGCCTGTCATGGTTCGACGGCCAAGGGAGGAGTTTCTCGCGAAGAGAGCTTTGTATGTGTCGTGACCGAGGGTTAGTTCATATCGATGATTCGCGATAATCTCTTGAAGCTCATCCATCAGAGCGGGATGCGTCTTATCCAATCTGCGGAAACGACTTAGAGATGTTTCTGCCTCTGCCAACCGATCTTTCTTGACGAGAAACCGAGGAGTCTCGGGGAGATAAAGAATACCAGAGGCGAGGATGACGCCGGGTACGAGTTGTATGCCAAGAGGGATTCGGTATGCTGCATCGCTGTCGATATTGGATGTGCCGACGTTGATAGTAGTCGCGGTTAATATCCCCACCGTGATGGAGAACTGATACATGCATATGATGGTCCCGCGTATCCATTTCGGTGCAGTCTCGGACTGATAAAGAGGGACGAGAACGGAAATAGCTCCGACTGCAACGCCAGCAAGTAACCTTTTGCCATGAGCACAAATCACGAGGTATAACAGATAAGTAGCGTACCTCCCGACTAATAACATCGGCGTCGCCCGAGCGCATATTTGAAATATGGCTCCGACACAAAATGTGGTGACAGCCGCAAGCAATGTCTTGCGCCGCCCGATGCTGTCACCAGATGGAGCTGCTGCCAAAGCGCCGATGACGGCTCCACCGCTAAGAATGGCGACGATGAGCGATGAGTCTGAGGGACAGAGATCGACGTGGCCCTCGTCGTCTTTGCAGGATTGATCAGTGCTGAAGTGGTCTTTGAAGACGGACATGGCGAGGATGCCGTTGATGACGCTATGAGTGAGATGAGGTTAGTAGGGGCCATAGTGTTGCCGATCAATGTCAATAAGGAGAGACCTTTGAGGCTATCTCGCGACAGGCGAACACAACGGGCAGCACAACATTCATCGGGCGATAAAAAGAACACAAGAGTGAATAGCGCTGTCGCATGCAGGGACAAGGCGATGAGCTCACCGCGCCGCAGACTCCAACGAGACATTTAAACTGACTCACCCCAGATCATAGCCAAACAACAAACCCCCCGACGCAACAAACAGCCCAATCGTAATAGCCCAACTCGACGAACCGGCAAAGTTGTCAGGCTTCTGCCAGCCCATGCCGAGCAGCATCATTTCGATACCATGGGCGAGAAAGTTGGTGATCTTTTGTTTTTCAGGAGTGAAGAGAAACAGAACATGGGGAACCAATGAGGAAGATGCGGAGAAGGGGGCGCGCGAATGGTCTGGTGACGTGAGGCTAGGCTGCTATGAGCATGGCGTCGATGGGCTAGGATGCTGGTTGGTGCGGGTGGGATCCACTTGATGACTTTGAAAAGCTGGGGTTGGGACCCTTGACGATGTGACGACGCGTCATTGGTATAGGGAGAGAAGTGGGATTGAGCAAAAAGTGGTGATGACTCGATGATGAGGGAGAGAAAAAATGAGGTCCTACCCGGGTTCGAACCGGGGTCTTTGGAAGACTTTGAGGGTGATCAAAATCCAACGTCATGACCACTAGACTATAGGACCGTGCCAATTAAGATGACCATTTTGACTGCAATTTACAATCATGGACCTGAGGTGAACTCAGGACAGAACTTAGTAGTGTAAAATCTCTCCAGGGTACGGAACTAAATAACATCCTAGTATTATTAATCCAGCCTCAAAAGTATACGTGTGCTTAAGGCTAATAAGATAAAGAGTAAATATTAATTTCTTACTCTAGCTTCTTAAATATAGTTTTAAGGAGGTTAGTTATATAAGAAACTGTTTTAGGAAGTAAACAGCATTGTGCTCATAAACAAGCAAGCTAATACAGATAGAGTTCCAGAAGTCACTACGTGATTTTCGGACTCTCAGAAAGTGAGTATATAATATTGTATTTTTACATCTATCTAATGCAAGTCATGGCCCGCCATCTAGAATAAATGCCTAATAAAACTTCCGATCATCAAAACTCTCCAACTTGTCGCTAATAACCTTCCTCGTCAACTCCATCAACTGTTCACCAAGCTGCTCATTCTGCGAAAGCTCATTGCCCAGCTCCGGCACAGCAGGAGGACAGATATACTGTCCCGACTTGTCGGTAAGGGTCGCGGCAAATACCGAGCTGGTCGCGCCCTGGAATTGATCTTTCTTGAAAGGTTCCATGCCAATTGACATGGCGTAGCCAGCAAGGGGATACCTAGCATGTGTTAGTGGGGATTAAAAGAGAGATATTACATAAACTTACGCTTCGTGGATATAATCAACGCTCTGCTTGGTACTGACGAAACCAGGGTGCGTAGCATTCACCAAGATCTTTGGGTTTCCAGCCTTGGTAACGTGACGGTCCAAATACCGACTATACAGAATAGCGGCCAGCTTTGACCGTCCATACTGAGGA
This sequence comes from Fusarium marasasianum, assembly GCA_022833035.1. NCBI lineage: Eukaryota > Fungi > Ascomycota > Sordariomycetes > Hypocreales > Nectriaceae > Fusarium > Fusarium marasasianum. Next base: position 545,745 of record JAJEQZ010000017.1, read on the forward strand.
TTCGGTCCCAGATCCTGGTTCAGCTCATCAAGACTATCAAACTTAACATCGCTAGGTGCTCCCTGATGAGCATTAGAAGCAAGATTGACAATCCTCACAGTTCCATGCTCATCAGCTGTCTTCTTCAAAAGCTCAAGCAAATAAGAAGTCAAAAGAACATGACCGAAGTGGTTCACAGCCATGTGCTGATCAACACCATATTTTGAGAGCTGGTACGTCATGATTCCCCTTCCCGCGTTATTAACAAGGATATCCAAGCGATCAGTAGATTTCTTGATCTGCTCCGCTGCTTTATTCACTGCAGCCCAGTCGCTCAGATCGCACTGGATCCATTCTGTGCGATCAGCTTTCTCTTGACCGAGTTCTTCAGCGACGGATTTCTTGGCGCCGTTGACGACTTCTTCGGAGATGGAGAGGATGAAGAGCTTGCTTATGTTGTGGGAGAGAAGAGTGTGGGTTACGCCGTAGCCGATACCCTCACTGCCGCCGGTGACGACAGCGACTTTGTTGGTGAGGCCGGGGGTTTCGGAGAGTGAGAATTGGTGGGTTGCGAGCTTTTCAGCTGGACCACCGAAGTTTTCGGCGATGGTGTTCTAGCAAGTCAATTACTGATGATATATACGGAGCATGAGATAATACCTTGACGCTGTCTACGATAGAAGACATGTTGCTGATTTGAGTTCTTCTGTACAAGATGTGGTTTTTGTTTTGATGAGCAAACGCGATTCTTGTCAAAGATGATCGGTAACTGCGGTATAATAACCCTGTAGATATTCTTTTTCCTACTGTGAGATTTAGAGTTTTCATTTGAGTTATAAATGAAAGGAGAGATCAATCTGGATTTCATGCTGTTCAGTTCTTCTCATATAGTGGCTTGGAAAGCTATGAATCACCACTCCACTGAGTCAATGACGTACATCTTACAGCAACGATCCTCGCAGAAATGATATACAGTGAGACAAAGGTCGTCATAAATATGCACTGGGCATTTTATTTGTAGTAATTGATCTTAATTTTTGACTGTGCTACCTTCTTCGATCCCATTGTCCGCGATTCCACAGCCATCACCATGGAGGCGTTACGTAGACGAAATGGCCACAAAGCTCTTCTCTAGTTCATCAGAGAACATGTTTTCCACCGCCTTCCTCATAATATTACCCTTTGCTGTTCTTGGCAGTGTTCCTTGGGGTACAACAAAGACCAAGCGCGGGTTGTCAATACGTTCATGGAGATACTTTCGCGCATGAAACGGCAATATCCTGCGCAGTATTTCTTCTTTGAACTTTGCCAAACCGTCACCCCCCGTTGTCAATATGTCGTCATTCTTGGGCTCGACAATAAGCGCTGGACTGGGACGTCCAGATCCAATGACAGATACCGCGGAGATCAGATCAGCCTCACACACTTGCATCGCTTCTGCCTCAAGGGATCCCGCGTCACACACCAAAGACAGCTGCATCTTGATTCTGTCATCCACTCGTCCTTTGTATAAGTACTGATCCTCTCCAACGCGTTGGAAGAGGTCACCAGTATGGAACTTGCCATCCGCTTTATCTCTGAGTGACGGATGAGGACAGTCATCTGCATCTGCGGGTATGACAAGCTCAACAAGTTGTTCCGACGAAGATGAATTTCCGCAAAGAGGAATAAATTCACAACCTGATTCTGGAAATGGAGTGAGGTATTGAGAAGTGGCAGATGCTTGCATCGATAGTCCGATCTCTGTAGAACCGTAGGTATTAACAAGCTTGATCCCTTGTTCATGAGCCCACGCTTGATCCGACGGCTCCAGAACTTGTCCAGCGTGAAGTATGTGGTGCAAACTCTGAAGTTGCTCAAGTAAGACGTTGTTGGTGCGTGCTTCTCGGATGAAGACAGACAGAAGGGCTGGGAAGATGTTGAAGGCCGTTAATCTACCGTGGGTAACCATACTCTGCAACTCAGAACTAGGATAGGGAATACTCTTGGGCATAATCAAACAGCCTGCGTTGGCTAGTGCTTCTGCAAGATTGATGGTGTTGCCTACGTGGGCATGAGAACCCCTGTAACGGATCAGCTTTGGAAGGTGAGGCACTGGAGAGAACTGACATGAGGCAAGACACAGGCTGCGGTCCGGTGCGAGTATATGGCTTGTTCTTGCGAATCAAGCAGTCCATCCATTTTACAGTAGCTGGAACCAGTTTCGGAATCCCTGAAGTTGAGCCTGAGGTATGAAATATGGCCGAGACTTTATCCCCGTCTAAAGTAGTAGTCACTTTTTCAAGCTCAACATTCTGCGGCGCAGCTTTTTCTAAGACCCTTTCGCTGGGAAATGTTGGAAGTGGGCAGTCCTTCACCATAGATTCACAGCTTGAGTCATAGATCAATGCTGTAGCGTTGCTCTTGCCCAGGAGTTCATAGACTACCGATGGGTTCGTCATGCGAAGTGAGAAAAGCTGCGGGATGAAGCCGGCTCTTTGAAGAGACAAATAGTGTAAGAGATCCTGGTATGACCATCCTCTCATCCTGCCAGATGTCAGATAGGCGTGGCTGCGGAGACAGAGGACCTACCAAATTCCCACTACGGCACCTTTCGCAATGCCAGCCTGTGATAAAACATACAACCAAGATTTCGCCGCATTTTCAACATCATTACAGTATTCCGCATATGTGATAGTCTTGTACTCAGTGGATGATTCTGGTAGCAGATATCTCACTGCCGCAGCATCCCCACGAGACTTGGCGAGCGTTTCGATGATAGTAAGAGGTGTATGAAAAGTTCGCATGTTGACAAGTGTACTTAACAAGACATACTCGCCAAGACCAATGTCAAGAATTTGTTCAATTTATACATCTTTGCGCTGAATCCTTCTACTGGGGTAATCTCACTCAGCGCCAGCCCAGAGAGGAGATTCACAAGATGAGTAAGAATTTAGACCAAGAAACGGGATCCGAAAATGAGGAGAAGTAACGGTTACACGGCATCTCGAGTTTTACAAATTTGATCAGCCAATTATTTCCATGTTCTGTTATAAATAGTCGCCGATTACTAAAGCTTATTGTAACTCATGGCTGCGGCGTGGTATAAGCTTACCCTGCCATGCTTATCTGCAAAGGCACAGGCATTCATAGGACCGCCTAACCACATGATCCCTAGCTTATGGTTGTAAGCATCTACATTAGGGTGCAAGATTCACGGCTAGAAATGGAACGTAATAACCGTACAGCCCTGCACAAGGAAGCGTGGTTGGATCTCTTTAGTAGTACTGGATGTATTGTATTATAGAGCAGTACGATATTTATTTGTAATCGTGGATGGTGGCACCGTCTTAACCTAATTTCACACCTGTCCCACATGTTGGTGGCTTTGCGGAGTGGTGATCTTGGTCGGTACAGTGACCAGCGAAGTTAGCATCTAGTCGAGGACCCGAATACTAGCACAGTCCAATCAAGCAGACGATACGTCCAAATGCGGGGATGCATGCCTGCTTCGATTTGAGCTAGGTGATAACTACCAACAACGACGATCTTGTTATGTCAAGTAGAATTCTTCAGCGACACTGCTGTGGTGCTCCTAAACCCTCTTGTATTGGGCTAGCTTGCCCGTTTCTATCACAGTATGGACACTGGACCGCAGGGAATGGGACTGCCAGAGCAAAATCTGTCGATGTTCCTCAATCCCTGCAACGGCTGTCGAGTCAGCAAGGTTAGGTGCAGCAATTCGTCATCCAGCAGCCTCAGCTTAGGCCCTCCTAATCGTCACCGCTACATAGTAACTCGAGCCGGATACAATATGCATCAACTGTCACGTAAGTTAAGCTTCTTCGCCTTTTTCAAGATGCCATCTGACCCTACTCGTACCTAGCAGAGGCGACCGGAAAATTGCCGCTTTTCTCGCACCGAAGTTCGTAAGACTTGTTCGGCCAAAGGTCACATACATCAGCAAGACGAATCAGGGCGCTGCTGACCCCGTCACGCCTCTGTCACGGGTGCCAACTTCCCCTGGTACTCGATCCCAGCTTGACAATTTTACGGCGTCACCTTCGCGTAGATCCGTGGTCAGGAATTCTGACGCCGGAGCTTCAACAGAGCCTCCAGCTACCAAAACACTGCACGTGGCGAACCAAGTATCTTCTCCTTCCCGGCGGACGACCTAACGTAGTGATCATGGTAGAATAATCTTTCCCATCTTGCTCCACCTACTAATTTAACGGCACTTTAGACCAATGAAGAAGATGGTGAGTGACCCAAGTATACTATGATTCCCCTTTACATACCTTTTGGTCTCTTCCCTTTACAATGCCCTAGGGCTTACAGCAAGATTTATTAGTTATTGTAAAAGCTTATAATAAGAAAAATGATATTGCATTATTACTTATTATCTGTTTTTATAGCCTAAAGTTTAACCTCAGGCAGCAGCTAGGCCCATAGATGGTCAAACTATTAACAATAAGCTCAACGTGCCCAACGCATTTATCAAGACCATACTGGACCAAACAATTGGCGCAGCTGTCAACACCTTTCTCTTGTGTGTCTTTATATGGGTTGGAAGTTAGTAGTGGTTCCTTCTGTTGCTTCAGGGTATAAGGTTGACTAAGCGAGCATTGACTGGTTATTCATTATCAAAACAGCGTACGAGGACCTTTTCCCTCACCTGGTGGCGGGCTGGAAGCTGTGGCCGGCCCTTAGCTTTATCAGCTTCATCTTTCTTACAACTGTTGAGGGCAGAATCCAGTTGTATGGGGAATTTATCTCAGCTGGGCTGGAGTAGATTAGTCTAAGCTGAATGCATGGCCAAGGAGGAGACAACCACACTATTGCGATAAACACAGAAGCAAAGCATAGCCAAATTAAAGATTGGGCTAAAGCGCATACAAAGCATACAGAAACCGGGCAGTGTATGCAAATGCCCGTTGACATAGCCATTACGTACAGCAGGGTGTCGAAGCTCACCCTGGCGACAGAGGGGTTGAGGATACCCCGTCCAGCCCATATCGTTATACTGATAAATACAATAAGTGAAAATAGAAAAACCTTAATCGAATCTTACAGATCTTGCAGACTTTCTCCGTCTCGGTTGTCCAGGCGGATCGGGCACTGGGTACGGCGGCACAGGTGCCCGAGCGGGTTCTTCATCTTGTTCATCTTGTTCATCTTCCGTCTGGACATATGCAAACCGACCAGGTCTGACCTTCTGTTGATCGCCTTCTACAATCTTCCTCTCCGGTGGCCGAGTATCATTCCTTTGGATAACCGATGTTTGTAACCTTCTCCTATCCTGAGATGCAACACTCTGTGTTGAGCTGACTCTTGTACGTGCAGGGCGTCGAGGGTCTTCGTACATCTCGTCGTCGGCATCTAGCCTGTTTGGAACCTGTCGGGTACGTCCTTGGTTCGATGATTGTGGATCTTGTGGTGGTCTGATGATGGATGGGAGAGTCTGACGACGACGTGGCGCTGCTCGAATTACAGTTGGAGATGATGGTGTGTGTACTGAGGAGCCTGAGGCGATAGATGGCTGACCCCTCAAGACCAAGGGTTGTGGCCTGCTTTCGTAGGCATCGCGAAGTCGCTGCGGTGCTGGCTCATCCTCCAATCCGTCCTCAAGCTGAAGATACTCCAGTATAGTATCGAGTTTTGACCGTATCTCTTCCTGCTGACTGACCAGCGCCATTTCTCCATCATGTTCCCTTGCCCTGCCCTGAAGAAGATCCATCATTGTCTGCCTGGACGGAAGCCCTAATGAGTCTTGATATTCCGGTCTTTTTCTATCTTCGAGCAGCCGGTAGATGATACTTGTGAGTTGACGGGACCTTTCCCTTTCTATGTTCAGGGATCTTGTGTCATCGCTGGTGTACTGGCTTGTGACTGATGGGCTTCTTCGTGTACGGCCTTGGATCCTCCCTGGGTCGGATTGTATGTCGGCTTGGTACACCTGACGTTGGAGGATTCTGAGTTCAGCCATGATGTCTTGCATAGTTATACCTTCTTCTGACGATGTTCTCTCCCTTGTGGGTATAGAAGGTCGCCTCTGTCGAGGTCTCTGATATGCCACATCCCTTCGAAGGCTACTCAGGTTAGGCTCCGTCTGTGGTTTCGGTTGTCGCAAGGGTTTCGGCCGAACTGGAGCTCTTCTCGGCTCCCGCACTGGGTACTCAGGATACGGTGGGATCTCCTCCTCATACCCGTAAGAATCGGAGGGAGCGTATCCAGGGTCAGAGTATACTGACGGTGGCACATCGTATCCAGGTGGGGTGAAGTACTGGGGATCTCGGACAGTTGCTCGTGGGGTAGAGGAATATCCTCCGCCTCCAGGATATGTATATGGGCTGGTATAACCAGCCAGCGGCGGGACGTTTGGCGATGAATAATGAGACGCGTTTGTGTTTGCTTGATATGCACCCGGCGGCGGAGGAGCATATGTATTGGGGTCGACGCCGTAGCGCATCGCCTGCCTCATCACCGGATCGCCCGGCGCCTGCGAAGGAAAGTCGTTGGTATGTGTTCGATAATGCGTAGCCTTTTTATGCCGAAGTGTACGTCCCCGGTTTGATGTTTTGGGTTGCTTGGCTTCCTTCTTGCTTGATGACGCGCTCTTAGCTTCCTCCTCGTCAGGTGGTGTCTCTTCTGGAGGATGACCCTCTGCGTCATCTGATGGCGGGGGTGTCGACACCATGGTGACTAGACCAATCACGTCAGAGGCAAACAATGATGAGAGAAAGATGCAGTGAATATCTCACAATAAGGATGAACCGTTCGAGATTGAGTATTAAATCGAGGATCCGCGAGCTTATCTTGATCTTGGCCGAAAATCCACAAGTTAAAACCTGATGAGGCTCTGCTTAGGTTGCCTCGTTTTTGTTAGGTCGCAAATGACTGACGTGGACGAAGAATGCCTTACGAGGGAAATGCATCTGCTATTGGGCTGTTCACTCGCGCTGTCAATAATGTATCTTCATTGCCCGTGTTGCGTTCCGCTGCAGAAGTACAACGTTGAGCGACGCATTCTCCAACAACATCATTGGTGGCGTGATATCTTTGTTGGACACTAAAACCGGAAACGGGCGCGTTGGTTGCAACCGAAATGCGAGCGTGATCATGTGCATGCCTTGGACAGGTTACAGTGAGGGATAAAGTCTGCCGATGTCTGGGGTTGACTAAGAAGCTTGAAATGCTATGAATGAGGGAATCGAATGCTCCAGAGACAAGAAGAAACCAGAGGTTCTTCAAGAACTGCTGGGAAATAGTGAACATGTTTGGGTAAAGGACTGCCGTGAACCCCGGATTGAGGCCATCAGGATGTCGAAATGGGCAGATGCTGACCACCTTTTCTGCACGTTGCACTTGTATCGCCAATCGCGCGGCCCCATCCGCTGCATGTGCATGTCCCGTTCTGCGGCCAGACTAATTCGACTGGCCGAGTCAGCTAGATCAGAGCGGATTGATGTTGTTCGGCACGCAGAGATAAGAGGAGCAACATTAATCCCTTCCCGATACAACCAACAAGTACAGTATATATCTACCAAGCATTCTGTACCGATTCAAGTTATCAGCCATAAGGCTCACCAGCGAGTAAACTCCATACCCCCCAAAACTCCATCAATAACCATCGGAGAAGGTCCAAGTATGTTTCCCAACACTTTCTCTCCCGGCGTTAGCTTCTTATCCAACTCCTGCCAGGTCGCCGCCGCAAGATTTGCGTAGTCGTTCTTATCGCCGTTGCCATCATTACCAACGAGATCAACCCGAAACGTCAGATCATGAAAGTTGTAAGTCTTTTCTTGGTTGAAACCATCGAGGACTTTAATCTTCTCAATTATCGGATCCGTTGTCAAGGCAGGCGACATGAGTAGTGCCATATAATCCGATGACATGCTTTCGAATCGCGGGAACGGAACCTTGAAGCATAACTTATCGCTCTTGATATCAGACGGCCGAGTCAGGTTGCGTCGACCATATGAATCATCAACAAAGTCGCGGAAGCCGCTTGTTTGATCGGAGAATGACCAGGTAAGTCTGAAGGAATCGCCGAATTTGTAACGATCCCCTTTCATTCTGGATATTCCGGAAGTTTCGGCGGGTTCAAGTCTCCAGTAGCAGGGTTCGTCTGTGCTGCTGATGGATGGAAGATACACTCCTTGCGCATTACGGTATACCGTTAAGGCTAGATCAGCCTTCGGCAATGCAGCTGATTTGATGCATAGTAGAGTATCAGGGCCGATCTGAGTACGAATTAATCTGACTCAGCAGTCACATATAGAAAGGGCATGGATCTTGGATTTTACTCACGCTATGTCCTCTTGCGATCTCTAACCGCCATACTACATGACTGAATGCATTGTCTGTTTTGGTCCCTGCAAAGGTCAGCCGGTTCTCAACACAAGACGGCGCTCCATTTACCAAGCTCTGCTCCGGACGGAAACATTAAGATAGGTGTTTGAGTCCTTTAGGTTCACAACATTAGGCATTGCAAGTTATATTGTAGGTGCATGCAGACGGACCTGTTTGGCTCGAATAATGGAGTAGTAGAAGCACCAGGGTTCTGAGCCGTAATCTTGGACATGTCGCCAATAAGCCCGAATGGTCCGTTCCGGAATGCTTCCTTCGGGGGTTGATCTGGGACTCGAAGATTCGTGCGAACTGGTGTTACCGACTCGTTCGGGCGATGTCCAAGATAGGCCGGTATCTATACCAGGATTAATAAGTGACTGGATCCAATCACTGAGTATAGCATACCTTCTTCTGAGATATGACGCCAAAACCCTCGTTCTGGCTGGCAACCTTGAACCGGACATGCAGCATCCTCGATTCGGGAATGACCATGTATTCACTGAGCTTAGGTACCGCAGCAAAGAACCAGGACCTAGTTTCGCGATATCCGGTCATCTTTGAGATAGCGTCAACAATCGGTGTCAGTTCAGTCTGCTCAATGATACGCCAGTTGTTGAAGTTTGCGACAGAGCCACTCCAGGCCGGCGGGCTGCCAAGAATTAGTAAGCTCGCATTCCCAAGACAGTCCTCAACTCACTCTGCTGCGAGGATGGAATTTCCGCCAGTAGCTTCAAATCCCATGCTCTCGTTCCCTTTTGCACTTCTGCTGTGATCCTCTGCACTGTCTTGACTTTCCTCCGACCCTTTGACATTCCCTTTGGCCCCGAATGGCTACAATCACTCATGATCAGCTAGACCTTTGCTACTTGGATGTAAACTCACTGTGGAAACGGCAACTCCAACTTGTGCCTTGAATGACTCCTTTTCTTTGCTCTGCTTAACGACTTCATCGCTGGTGACAATCTTGGTAGTTTGAAGACAGCCTCCAAGAGTCACAGAATGACAGAATAGATGGCCAAAGGTGCTATATAGCTCCCGGAGCGCGTTGATCTGCTATCCTTTAGTATTAGTTCTTGATGTTCATTGTATCACTTACATTCTTGGTCTGTTTGATCCCATCAAGCGCAGCACGAAGTTCCTCGGTTGGCTCTAGATCTTCTGGTCTGAGGAACACCTCAACACGAGGGAACATGTAGCTTCCAATCATTCGTTTTGCATAACCCTTTTGGGTCTTCGTTCCACCAGACGTGTTTTCTTGGGCAGCACCGCCTGTGACACCTACTGAGTAGCCACTCCAGCCCCCAGAACTGAAGACTCATTTCAGCAAGAGTTGCACACGATTTACGATGCGTCTGAGAGTGACTTACGCAGAAGCTTCCACCGAAGACGCACTGAAATGATTTCTGGCCATTGATTCCTGGAACTCGTTGCTGACCATGGTTATTTCGATTCTAGATCTGTCATTGATTGCATATGATGGAATTGCCCCGAGCTTCGCCGGAATGGGCGCCTCCACATCTTCTGCGGTGAGTGGCTTATCTGTCTCGACAGCTGCTTCCGAATTCTCTGTGATTGTTGGTTTTTCGGTTTTGACGGCTCCCTCAGTTCCTTGTCCTTCAGCCGAGGCGTCTCCCGAAGTATCCGGGGACTTGCCAGTGCCGTGTGTTGATGCTACTGATGTCTCGGTTGGGGTTTCTGGAGATATCACTGGCTGTTGAATCGCAGGAGGGGGAAAGGCTATCGGTCTCGGTGGCAGCTTGTTTCTAAGTCGGAAGGCCGGGGTGGTGGCTCTCACAATTCTTTTTGTCCCCTTATCGACCTTCCAGCCATATAATAGGCAACAGTTCCTGAGCACCGAGTCCCAATCGGCTTCGTCCATTTGACTCGTGTATCTTTACCTCGATTAGCATAGCGGAAGTATCTCTGATAATAGCTACTTACTTGAGTGGGGATGCTTCGCGTGCAGCGATGTCAGAAGCACGTAGATTTTCCTGGATCTGCAGAGCTGTCGTATCGGCATGCATCTCCTCTGCCGATCTGTCTTTGAAGCTGAGGTCGGGCTTCATTTGTTCCATAGCCTGCAAGACATCTTGGCTAGCACCATGGAATTTAGAAGCAGCAGCAGAGACCTTTGCATCACTACTTCGATAGCGTATTAGTATAGCTGGTGTGCCGTCAGATGGGTCAACCTTTGCATTCTATCGCATGATGAGCATATTAAATAAGACTAAATCAAGGAAATGGCGACCATCTGTCACTTACATCCAGAGCGAGGTACTTCTGCAAGGTCAATTCATCTCCAGCTGCTGTGCCATCGAGAGAGCAGAACGTGTGCATTTTTGGATCCGCGGACCTGATTAACAGTTAGCCAAGGACTCAGTCTTCCCGTACTGCATATTCAAAGTTATCTCACATCTTCCCGATCAGGCGTCGTAGTTCGCCCAAGAGCATTGTTGATGGATCCTTGCCTTTGAAAGCGGATGCATGAAGCGATCCGACATTTTTAGCATTTTCAGGTTTATCCCCAACTTGAATAAACTTCATGATAAATGAATCCTTCAGAGCAGCGCTTTGGCTAGAAGCAGGCTCGGAGGTCGGGGCGATCAAAACAGTAGCGAGTTTTGCTTCGCGCATGGCACTACTACGCATCATCTTCTTGTATGTCTCGAGGGTGACATCTTCAGGAACGAGAGAACAATCGTCAGCGCAAAACTTGAACGTCTGTTCACTGCTCAGAGCTTCGTTTATCTTGGTTCTTATTTCAGCCAGCGTGACACGGGACTGGAATGTTGAAGCCTCGCTATTCTCTGATTAGCTCATGTTTTGACTTGTCACTGGAAAAACCAACTCTGCGAATTTGAGAGTCGTTACAGCCATGCGGCCGATAGCAACAGACGTATCGCCGTCTTGACCCTGTTTGGGTGCTGTGGTGAGACTGTACACTTTGACGAATACATCTTCTTTGGTTTCTTTTGGCGGCTCTGCAGACATGGTGATTTTATAAAAGACTCGTGTGCCGGAATTGATGGGACTTTAGATTTGTGAACAATTAAGGTAAAATGGGAGCTGGGAGGCAAAGTCCTGGGCAGAGAGATACAGTGTAGACTATGAGAGCGCTGTGTGAAGTCTCAGTGACTCAAACAAAAGACGATCTCGCAAAGAACAATAGGAACACAAGAATAGCTCGCCCTCAAGATGAACGCGAATCAGCTGAATGATTGGGCATCATCCTTCGCAAAACCAACCTTTATCAGTTGTCTTGGCAGGCCGAATGGTGCTAGACCATGCATATACGCGCTGTAGTACAGCAGGTCATTTCCACCAGAAAGGTCTAGGCCACGCACTATTGATAAACTATTGATGCATCTCCAGGGATTACCATCACGGGCATCCCACTTCGGTCCATAGCGGAACGAACATGCGTAAACATCTCGGAATCTTTTACTCGCTCTACAACGAAGTCCATTCCCTGGTCTCTTCCAGAACTTGCAACTTCAATCGCACTCAAGTTTCACTATTCACCACCGATAGATCATTGCTAATCATGGGCTACGTTCTTCTCGCTCCATACAATGACTCCATGCACTTGGGTCAAGGATTCAATTCCTTTCTGCAGAGGCCCTGCATTGATGGGGCTGTGAAGCTCACTCAAGCCGACCTTCAGACCCAAGCTGCACGCGCAGGAGGTCCTTCGAATGTCTCGCAGGTTGTCTCATACAGCTCACGTTTCGTCGACAAGATCTCAGATGTTGTCAGGAGTATGAATATCAGTGCAGCTTCATCCATCAAATTAGGAACTATCGAGGTCTCTGGAAACTCCCTCAGTATCGACGAGGCAAAATTTGCAGGCAGTGATATGAACGCCGTAATCTCAGTCAAAGTTATCAATCGTAAGTCTTGTTATATCTCCAAGTGAGGTGCCCTTGGCAGGCAGCTAACTTTCCCATAGAGATTACTACAGCTATTCAAAACCCTACTTTGTCAGTAACTTCTAGGATTGTCAATAGGCTTCTGCTAACCAAAACACCAGTCTGCCGTTGGAGAAGTCCGAGAATCCGTCGGACCCGCCTCAAAAGATGACGAGTGAAAGATTCTTCAAAGTCTATGGCGATAGCTATATATCAGGTATCTGAAGACAAATCTATTTTGTTCAGGCATTTTAACAACGAGCAATATAGGTTTCATGGAAGGCGGTGATTTACATGGAATTGTGTCTATGAAAGTCCTTGACGCTTCCAAGAAGAGCAACGTTGAGACAGCGTAAGCCTTATGCCAGAGTCTGCATGGTGTCGGTACTGACATGAAATAGGCTGAAAGGTGCCATGAATGGATCTGCTGGGGAGTTCACGCTTAGCGAAGGAACCGCCACCTCTACGATCGAAGCAGCAGTCCAAGAGACAGAATCCACGATAACCGTCAACTGGTCCGGAGGAGGCCAAATCAAGAGTGACGACGCCGAATGGACTCTTGACTCCCTAATTCGTGCTGCTTCCGCTTTTCCGGGCCGTGTTGCAGCCTGTCCCCAGAAAACATACGCAATTTTGACTCCTTACAATCGTAATCGCAGCTTTGTCAAGTGGGCAGAGGAGAACAACATCACGGTGCCTGACTTTTCTCCCATTCAACAGTACACGCATGATCTACTTGACAGTTTCATGGAGTTTAAGAGTAACCTGGGTCGCATACAAGCTGTGATCGCTAACCCTCTGGCATATGGGCCAAGTCGTTTCAATAACCCTGTCAACATTAACATTGAAGCACTCGTGACTGAGCGTCAGGCAATCAAGAAAGAGATGGCCAAGATCGTCGGCATCATTGACAAACTGTTGGTTACGCCTTATCCTCCTATATTTTGCTGACCAGGTCGTACGACTAACATCTTTTCCTGCAGGAACAGCAACCCGTCGGAGCTTATCACTGAAGAGGTGCAATCTCCTGAAGTATGGGCTTTTAGGCTCCCAGTTCTTATAGAATCCACAGGTGTGGACACTGGACTTTCTGCATCACAAACAGCTCGCGTTATCGATGGGTTCTGTGATAACGATCCAACGCAAGACATGATTGAGCCTCCAACCATGACTGACCTTGGCAATGAGATGAAAGACAGCGTCAAGAACGTGCAGGACAAGGTACAGGAAAAGGAAAAGGAGATAGAAAAGGAGGCGCCAGCCGCCGCCATATGCTCAGACAGCATCAAGGAACATCTCATCGAGCAGGAACGAGCCTTTGTGGAAGCAGAAGACAACAAGAGGAAATACTCGCAATACCGCTTTGATCGCTCAGTAGGCAAGCCAAGTGGAGGGTTTTTCGTCGATGCTATAGTTCTTGAGAAGGCAATGCTCCCTGTCTCATGGCCGGAAAGCATTGAGATACGTCTACGGGTATGGGGCAATGGCAAAGTGAAGCTGGTGCGAACGATGTACCAGCAAACACATCAGACACATGGCACAAATAGCGGGGAGACACAGACTAGCATGATCTTGGATCTGGAGGAGGGGGAAGTTGTCAATCTCGTGAAGCTGGGCAAGGGGAATGCTCATGGAGGTATGACTGGTGTCGGATTTGTTGAACTGCATACTTCGAAGAGTAGGAAGGCAAGTGTTGGCTCCGAAGAGCTTTGTGATGAGGTGATTGAATGTGTGCCATATGACGGCTGCACGGGGCTCAAAGGTTTCTGGGGCGGCAAGGGGGATCTCATTGACAGACTGGGTCCGATTTGGGGCAAGTAGAATATCCGAGATATGTAGCTGTAGTGTAGAGTGTGACGTGGAGCCTTTGATGCATGTGAACAACAATATAGAGTCTAGTCTACAAGAGCATTAGCCAGAATGTAACATCAAACTGGATTACCTTGGCAGAACTACTCAATTTTGAACCAGGTGCATAAGCTTTGGGTCTAGACCCTTTTTCAGCCGTGACACGAAATCGCCGGCTCTTGAACAAGTTAGTGCAGGTCAGCCGCACTGGGCGTTTGCGGTTAGCTAGACTGACTTGTCAGATACTGGCCAGTCCTCCACTAATGCGGGTCCGAATCCTTGTTGGCTTTTGCGACTATTGATTTTATGCTCAGACAGGACATTTATCTTACGAGCTGCGCAAACCTGGGCTCTCGCTGGAGCACCCGTTGCTCTCAAAGTGCTTCGCCTCTCTTCACGAGACATCGATCTAGTGTCGACATACACACGCCACCATGGATTGGATAGTTGAGAATTTTCAGGTCCCTGTACCTCTCGGGGACTGCTCAATCCACGTCCTTGTCAAGAACCGAAAGTCCGTAGAATATGCCTTCATTATGGATGGCGGCGTTGACTCTGGCGAGTATTCTGCTTCTGAAGCTATACTCCTGGCGCTAGGTTACGTGAATAACTATCTTGGGACTCATTACAGCATTACAAAGAAGATCAAGTTCAATTCATGGGTGGTGACACATTGGGATGCCGATCATTTTCATGGTATGATGGAGGTGCTTGGGGGGAAAACGAAGAAGAAGAAAAAGACTACAAAAAAGAAAAAGAAAGGAGATATTGAAGAGGAGGAGGAGGAGGAAGCAATCCCAAAGCCCACAGAGCGGGTGGCAGAAATGTTTGTCAAGGACCCAATGTTGTACTATGGGCACTTTGAAGAGGCGTTCATTTCGCAAGTCGTAAGTGATACACCACCATGCTTTGAAGTCTAATATCGAATTCCGGCTGATTAGAAATTTTATAAAACAGTTCGAACTCGGCTTTAGGGTGGCAGGGGGCGAGTCAGCACTCGGGCTTGATATGCTCTCAGGGGTCAAGATCTTTAATGCCGATGGAACGCCCGAACCTTCTGAGCTAGAGGACAGTCGTCCACGTTTCTGCATCATAGGCGCAGACGGCTGCGGCATTTCAGTCCCAAGATTTCAGAAAAAGATCACCAGAAATCAATCGTCGATCCTAGCTGTGCTATTCTGGCCTAAAAATGACGGACAGTGCTGCTTCTATGCTGGTGGAGATGGATTTCCAGAACTGGAAAGACAAGTAATCGACGGGTTCCTCAACAAAAGCTCTATTGTCAAGTTGGGTGATGGAGTTGATCTGATGAAGCTTGATCACCACGGCTCTTCACAGGAGAACATCTACGGCGGTGACCTTCGGGAAATAAAGTCGGTGCGAAATATGAAGCTAGCCGACATGCCAATCGGGCTTTTCAAGCCCAGAAACTTCCTCGTTACACCAGGGAACCTACATGGACACCCAAGTGAGTCAAGAGCCATACCGTTCTCACACATTTTGAAATAAGTTCTGACGATCAAACACAGCCTACGACGTCGTCTGGTGCCTTGTTAATCTTCTCCGTTCAGTGACTGGGCTAAGGAAAAATGGAAAACCAAACGGTAGAGTTTGGACCACGCGATCTCCGTATTGGGCGACCAAGAAGGATCCAACAACTAAAGACCTCAGTGCGTATCATAACAAGGATTTGTCAGAGGTCCATGAGGAAGACCTCCAGGCATATAAAGATGACACAAGGAAGAACTTGGAAATCGGGATGCTTCTAGCAGCTGAAGCTCAACTTAGCCAGAAACATTTGGATCGAGCAAATGCCCTCAAAGCGTGGAAGAAAAAGATACTACAGCAAGCTGCTATATTGGTAGGTTTTCGAACATGCCTCGTGGATCATTGACGTGTTCATAACGCCGTCCTTAGCTTTGTCAATATACTAAGAACCGTGCTTTTACAGGATAATAACAACCCGACCAACTACCAGGTGGACAAGAAAGTGGCGGCTGAACTGCAGGAGATGGTAAGTGCTGATGTCTCAGAGAGGTTAGAGTGCTGACGTTATTCCCTTTAGGTGGAAAATATCAAGAGGACCATGCCATCAGACGATGAAGAGGAAGAGCACAAGCCCAGTAATAACATTCAAGAAGAAACGAAAACCAAAACCAAAAAAGACGGACGTAAAGAAGAAGAAGAAGAAGAAATCACGGCAAGCACACAGATCGACTACGTTGATACGATACACGATGATGTTATGAACATCCGTTTTGGAGCTCATGAGATGTGGAGTCACATCTGTAACCAGGGTGTTGTGCCTGCACACATTGATCCATTCTTTATCGTCCACTTCCTTTGGGATAACGCAGTTTTTAAACAAGTCGAGTACCTGGGCAGGGATGGCAGTCCCAAAATCTACAAGCCTGAACTTAGCGTCCCGCCTCGCCACTCGCGGAGACAGCTGGACAAGAAAAAAGCTCAAGAGCAGAAGAGTACAGATCCTCCCCTTGGAGAATCCAAAGCTTTCGAGATGGAAGACGAATTGTTTGTGATTCCTCTCACGAAGCAAGATGGCTTGTTTTACGTGGATGAAAAAAGCAGCTTCTTCCCTGATAGTAACAACCAGGAAAAAGGCCCGGATAATGGTATCGACCTTTCGATGTCCGACATTTCTGTTCCAATGGGCGATTATGAAAATCAGGCATTGAAGAACTATAAGAGATTCACTAATATTAGCGAAAACAGTGGTAATGCAGCTATAGACAATCTGAAGGGTATAAGCTCGAAGGGCTACTCTCCCCTTCAGTTGGGAGACACTACCTTGAAAACCGACTTCTGTACGGTATCTTCTTTTGCTACCGGCATGAACAAGATGCTTTCATCTCGTGGGGTTACTTTGAGAGACATCAGTTCAACTTTCAAGGCGGACGCAGAATTTGAGAAAGTGGCTTCATTGCTCGAATCTACCTTCATAAAAGGATTAAAAGCCGTCCCTGGTTCTGGGCCACATTCCGAGGACGAAGAAGACAAACAAGCCGACAGTTCTATGGAAGAGGAAGAGGAAGAGGATGAAGAGTATCATCCTGACGCTGCTTGGGAAGATGAGGATGACGAGATTGACAAAGTTCTCAAGAAACTAGAAACCCTTCAAAAGGATTATCAAGAAGCCTTTGAAAAGAGCAAGCCCCCTCGTAAGAAGGGGAAGCGACGACAAAAAACACGGGATAGGATGGCAAATGCAGTCTCTAGGATGAAAGAAATCAAGGAAAAAGCAGAGAAGGAAGTAGCAGCCATTGATCCTGCAATATTCTTTGCAGACGTCGACGAAACCTCTCAAGCGATGATGGAGAAACTTCTTGTGATGGCTATTACTTATATACCCCCTCCTGAGGAGAAGAATGAGGACAGTGGCGAAGAAATTGAACGGAATTCGGGGAAGAAACAAACAACTAAAATAACGAAGAACCGGGAGGAAAAAGATAAAATGAAGATTGAAGAGGAGAAAAAGGATGATGTGGAAGACGATTCAAATTTAGGGAAGAGGGGAAGGAAAAGTGGGAAAGGCAAAGAGACTGATAAGTCTAAGGGTGGGAACATCAATGACTCTAAGATTCGAGCGTCAAGGAAGAAGACTCATGTCTAAGTTATTAGCTAGATGTTTTATTTGCAGTTAACGCTCGTAGCTAGGAGCTTGAACCAGCAGACAGAACTTATATTCATGGAACAGATGCGTAGTGCCTGAGCAATGCGGTCCATGGCTTATACCTTTTCTTACCCTGAACCTAAACGTACATTAATGCTAGCTTATCTTATCCATGAGACATTTCAATCTAGAGGTCATATGGACAGAGTACAATATGGCGGTGGCGTTCAATCTACCAAGTTCTCTTTGCTGATTCAAGCTCTCGGCCACAATCCTCAACTGCAAATAACACTATTCATTATGCTGTGATCTACTTAGCACATGTCAGGTGAGGTAGTCATTTGAAGGGCGGAATAGCAGGTAATAAGGAGGTTGCTTACATGCTGCTTGCGATATGTGAAACCTTGATGTCTGACATGTTCTATTTCCAGCCGCTGAGTGCCCGCCCTTGTTGGCGATAGTTACTGTGACTGGCCGGAATCATATGGTTACGAGGCTATCTTAACGACTATGGAGGTAAGCTTAATAATACACATGATTGCAATCTGGAATGGGTTGATGGCCTATATATTGCAGCATTATAAGGCTAAACGGTAAATGGGCTGAGAGTCTTGTACAATCCAGTTTCTGCCATCGCAGCTGGCGTACGTATAACTATCTTGCCCATGTTTGAAGTTTCGCAGCTATTGTAAGACCGGCGCAATAGACTCGGTCATTCCATACCACCAAGAACAGCTATTATTCCACAATTGTAAAAGGCTGTGGGGCACTGCTCCTCTTACATCGATACTCAAGCAAACTACTTCAGAGATCTTATATTAATCGTTATAGCTTATGCTGACCTTTACACATATATGCCTCATACTCCAGGTCAGGCTGACCCTCCCAGTAGAATGTCTCTGGGTCACTTGAGTTTTCAAAGGTATACTTTGCGCTTGCATCAGAAATAAGAACCTTTGGGATACCATTAGCTGCAGCAGCCTCAGCAAGTAACTGGCATTGACTGGCCCGCTCCATAAGGGTCATAAGGAAGCAGGCCTTGTCTACTGTTGTGCCAGTCGTAAGGAGGCCATGATTTTGAAGGATCAAAGCCTTGCCCTTAGTTCCTACATTATTGTTAGTACCAACCTGAGTAAAGATAATAGAACCTTCAGACATACCCAAAGCAGCACCGATCTTGTCACCTTCTTCCTGAGTGACGACAACACCTCCAAAGTCCTATACATTATTAGAAAAAAGGAATAAAGGAATCAAGTAATCAAGGGCGAAAACAAACGCGGTAAACAGCCTGAGCATCACCGTAGAGGTATGCAGCGTCTTGTAGTCATTTCTATAGGTCGCCCAAAGACACTCCATGCCATGCCATGCACGCTGTAGGTATGGCATGCGGCAACAATATCTAGTCGAGCCTTGTGGACTGCGCTGTGAATGAGGAAGCCTGCAGCATTTGCTGGTCGACTCATGTTTCCTGGTGGGGTGTAAGTATCAGAAGTAAAAGACGTAAGGTGGGAACAATACCTCCGATCGGAACGCCTTGGTAGTCAACAAGGATCATATCGCTGGCTATCGACATGCCAAAATGCACTGCCAAGGGGTTCTATGGTTCATCAACACCTGGTCGTACTGTGCCCATGCATCAAACCTTGGCACTTACCGTCCAGAATGTGTGTGGATTCTCAGGGTCTCGAACGGAAATATGGCCAGCCATACTGTCTGTGTAACCTAATCTTGTGAACACACAAAAAGCAAGCACCATCTCTTCCAGCTGTCATTGCCTTTGCAAAGCGGAGGTGGGGTGTTTGGGGATACCGGGGAGATAGGCGCCTTGTGAAATCGATTGTAAGGGAGTCTTTTTAACCTCTTGAGGTTGTTCGTTAACTTGCGCCGAAGGAGGCATGGTGAATGATATTATCAGCAACGGTACTCAATGATGTGATTCTGTACTTTCCTGAAAGGGAAGAGCTTTCAGGTATTTGCTGAAATATCGAGATGGTCAGGGCTACATTGCAGCCTGTTTATACCATGTTCTTGTTCGACCCTTGTATATTCATATCTTTGCACTTACTGTCTGTGTAGATACGCTTTACTGTTTACAGCAGTAGAATGCGATTACTTAGCGTTAGCGGCGGTGTAGAGTAACCAGTAATAAATGGTCTCTGTATTTCTAAACGACACTCCGTATATCTCATTGGATCACTCCTGCAAATTTAGATTACTCATGGCTCGAGTCAGCGAGAGAATTGCTTTTTCTGTAGGAGTGCCGGGATCTCGGCGGCAGGCTCTGTCCTGCATGCCTATTTCTATCAAACTTTGGCCTACTGGGAGATGCTTCTTGCATTGGTATACCGTGGTTCAATCCCCTTAATTATGGACAAAAAACGACAGAAATACCCAGACAAACTTCATCAGGCCATGTTACCAGAAGATACTGCTTTTGGAACAAACTCGTATTCGCATTCGTCAATCAGCTTGAGTTCCAAACCACTAGGAACGCTTCCAAACTCCTGGTGTGGTATATCAAACGAGGTGATTGAGATCTTTGGCCAAATATTAGCCTTGTGTAGAAGCGCGTGCGATTATAACCAAGATCAGAGAACTATCTGTCTTTAAATAGCAAGCAAGGCCCTCTGCGACATAGCGGTGGCACGCGAGCTCGAGAAAGAGCTTCTAAGTATGGACTTTGATGCTCTCGTGCTTCTGGAGGAGCTGCAAGGCTTTTATGTCAATACACGAGATGAAAATACCCCCGTGTCTCATCTACTAGACACAGCTGAGGCATATCGCAAAGCTGGGTTGCTGTAGCTATACCTAACCTTTGATGATCTTGCCGTCAATGCAAGCGGAGGGCAAAATGCATTGGCCAATGGTTTCAATGACGCAAAGGATGAAACCTCTCGAGAAACATTTCTTATCGACTTGACTCTCCAGCTCGTGGCTACCCTTGAAAGGATTCCAGCTGAATCAGGTTCCAAGTTCATTCACCCCATGTTATATGTTTCTACGGCAGCGGGTCTCAAGTTCCAAAGATGCCCCGATCGCCCATGCCCAAGGACACCCGAGGAGGTCAATAATAATGCATCTCATATCTTCACTTCATAGCTGGAATGGGATTTATTGGATCTTACATCGGTAGTATGCCTGCTAGGAAGCTTAGATTCCGTATCCACATTTATTCCGCAATCTGTCCTCAAGGTTGCAGAAGCCAGACGTCTCGTCTTGTCAAGGCTCGACACAATTAGACAAGCTTTGCCATACAAAGCAAGTGATAGCTTTCTACGGCTTATTAAAACTATATGGGCAGAATATGACGGGGCACAATCGGCCACATCAGGGAAGCATTGGTTTAGAATCTCGAGCCAGATAGGGCTAGATATGTCTTTATAAGCCTGGTATACAATCGGGTGTTTCTTCTCAGCTCTTTTGTCGGTTCTGTTATCTATTCTAACGGTCCCAAGCGCAAAAGAACATTGAGAATGAACAGCCTTGCGATGAACCAATGATAATGGTTATGTAAACACTCCGACGTTTAGATAACATGATCACAGACTACATTATTAATTCAACGTCCCATATCGTAATTCGAGGCCTTTCTCGCGTCACTCCAAGACGTCGTAGAGACTCCTTTGGGTTAGATGTTTTGTAATGCATAACGTTATCGCTAAGCGAGCGGGAACGGAATTTCCGGTTGTCAACGTTTATTGTTTCACCTTGATGGGAAACAAAATGATTGGTCGAGGTTGACCCATCAAGCAACGTTATGCAAGAGTATTTAACAATCAGTGAACAGCGCGATCTTTTTGGTGTATTAACTTCAACTTACACGCTTTCTTGAAAGAAGCTACCAATATGTCTCGCTCAAATAAAGCTATTTACACGCTTGCGAACGGCAAACATGAAATTCGCACCATCGAAGAGCCCTATGTCCCGCAAAAAGCACAGTCGCTTGTAGAAGTGCAATACTCAGCCATCAACCCAGCTGATACTCGCCACTCATACATGAATATGTCAGAGTACGTCGCTGGCTACGAATACACCGGCATCGTTCGACAAGTTGGGCCCGAATCGCCCTTCAAAGTCGGCCAAGAAATCTTTGGACAATCGCTGCCGTATGATCACCGACCTAATCACCTCGGTGCGCATCAGAGCTTCCTCTTGGCGGAACCTCTCATGGCTTTTGAGAGGCCTGCGCATCTTGATCCCATCACCGCTGTAACACTTGTCGTTGGTAGTGCAACTACCTTTGATGCTCTGTTCAATGTGGCAGGGTATGGCTTCCCGCTCGCTGGGATCACCGGCGATGATCCGAAGAATGAGCCGATTCTTATCTGGGGCGGTGCGGGCGCTGTTGGTCAGGCTGCTATTCAGCTTGCCAAGGCAGCTGGTTTCAGTCCAATCATCACGACTGCTTCACCCCAGAACCATCAAGTCTTGAAGAGGCTTGGTGCCGATGAAGTCTTTGACTATCGAAGTACTACAGTCGTGAAGGACATACGTGCATATCTGGAAAGGTCGGACAAGTCACTGAAGACTGTTTTCGACACAGTTTGCGCTGGTCTCGGTGTTTTCGAAGGTCTTTCGCCCGATGAAGAAAAGGCGTTAGAGGAAAAATACGATCAAAGCTCACCAGGTCTTTCACGCCAGTGCTGTGATCCTAACATACCTTCAGAAGAACTACGTCTAGTATCAACTCTTCTTGTAAAGAAGGATCTGACGTGGAAGTTTACTTTGAGTGTCAGGATTGTCGAACAACTTGACTTTGCAGTTGAAGCTCAAGATCGAAGCGATGAAGAGAGGAAGAAAGAGGAGAACAGGGTTATCGAGTGGCAGAAGCGCATCGAACAGGGTATTCATTGGCTGGCTGAGAACCATGAACAGTATTGGGAGGCGCCGAGGTTTAGGATCTTGAAGGGAGTGGAGGAGGGGATTCAAGGTATTCGTGATGTTTGGAATGGCAAAGTGAGTCGCGAGAAGCTAGTCATTGATCACAGAGTTTGAGAAGTATATCGATTCTAGTAGACGAGCTGAACAAAATGACATGGCTTTCTTATTCGTGATTGCCATCAATCGCTGATTTCTCCCATTCTATTTGGTCCTGCGTTTCCTCTTCTCGTCGTGCGCCTCAAATCCCGCCGCCTTCGTCAATCATTCGTGCGCCACGATGCATTCACTTGGTAGGCACATTCAATTTCCAGCAGGGTATATCTAAGCCACTCGGTCAAAATAACACATTGCCTTTTCCCTCTCTCAGGCAGAAGAGGCCCTGTTTTTCCTGTGGCCAATATTAACTCTCAATAAACAAGCCATTGGACACATAGTTTCGTCTATGATGCGATCATCCTGATTCTCGCAGGTATATGATCAGACTGCTGCGCTACAGTAAAAGACCAAACAGTCCCCCTTCGTCTCAGATCCATCCAAGTCTTCAATTCTCAAATCAACCTACCATGCACTCTAGCAGGTTCTTTCTTTTGGCTGTTAGCCTTATGGCCAACGCAGCCTTTGCTATTCCTTGCCAGGGAAAGACTACGACAGGTGTGTTTAAATCCTCTGGACAGATGGCGGTTGCTAACGGTTAGCCTTAGTTAGAGCTACTGCGAGGATGACATCCGTTCAGACTAGCCTTGTTACAGTGATTGTAACACCGATCGTGGAGGACACTACCACCGCCACAGCTTCTGAGACAACAGAGGATGATTCCGGTACCACTGAAGTGTCTGTTACTACAGCCCCGGGGGCTTCTGGCAGCACTGCCGCAGCTTCTGGGACAACAGAGGAGGGTTCTAGCACCACTGGAGAATCTGATGCAACGACTTCGGAGGCTTCTAGCACTACTGAAGGATCTGATGCAACGACCTCGGGGGCTTCCAGCACCACTGTCGCAGCTTCCGAGACAACAGAGGATGCTTCCAGCACCACTGAAGTGTCTGTTATAACAACCCCGGGGGCTTCTGGCACCACTGCTGCGGCTTCTGAGACAACAGAGGAGAGTTCTAGCACTACTGAAGGATCTGATGCAACGACCTCTGAGGCTTCCAGCACCACTGAAGGATCTGATGCAACGACCTCTGAGGCTTCCAGCACCACTGAAGTGTCTGATGAAACGACTTCGGAGGCTTCTAGTACCCCTACTACTGCTTAAGAAGGGGCACCGGTGACATCAGCCTCAACACCCACCGAGTTCAAGACAATCACTACTGCACCAGCCGCGAACCTAACCCACTCCATCCTCGCTAACGGCGGAAATCTAAACAACCAATAGCCCTAATTAAATATCGAGCTTACCTCTTTTTCGACCCAGCATGCCGACCCTAGTCGCGTACTACGATCCCAGCAACACCGGCTCCACCAAAACATTCGAGTAGTTGAAGTGTCAGATTGAGTGGCGCTCTTTTATGTAGTGTTCTCATGTCGACTTGTGAAGGAGGCGATGACGAAGTACTAGCTTATACTACCCCCGCATTGAATGATGTTCATAACCAACTTACACCGATGTGAATAGAGGTGATACTAGAGAGAAAACTCAGTTCTGATACATTGGAAGTGACAGCCCTGCTGGTGTCACTCCTTTCTCGATAACTCCTTTTATATATTTAATAGACTTCTTACTGTAAGATTAACGTACGTATTTCATAACGGAAATGCGGATTCTCTTGCTTCAGATAGACAGGCCGTACCGTTTGTGGATCCATCTACAGATATATCGCTTTACATCCTATGACATCGCAGTGAGAGGAATATGCCCGCCCTCATTCATCTAGCACACAGGGAAAGAGACATCAGGGGCCATTGAAGTTGGATCTAACTACCTATCGACAAGAACAGAAATTTAGTTCAGGGCACCGTCACGAATAGATGCATGTTTCCCTCTACTTCATATAAAGTACTGACAGCTCCTTAATGGAGGGGGTATACCATTGGGCGATCGATCGCTTTGTCTTAGCTCATACAGAATTATCTCGAGCTCTGGGATGTAACTGAACGAGTGTTTTCATTTTATAATGATACAAAAGCCGAATAAGCCAAGGGGAATATCTTCGAGATGTTTATGACTCATAAGACCCATAAAGCAGTTGGGAAAATATGGCCGGTTACTCCGTCATAACCGAACATGTTTCGGCATCGGATTATCCTGCAGAAACAATCCAAAAATAGGATTCTACCCGCTATCCCCTGATACTGGCTTCTTCAGCCGTGGATCTCCATCGCCACTCTTCGGGAACCAAACCCGTGCTTCATCGGAATCAAACCGTTATCTAATATCAGCATCGTTAGACGCATCTAAAATCGAATCTGAGTAAGATACCCGCTTCTCGGGGCGACATCTAGTTGTCTGAAACGTTGAGTGGAGAAATACGACGGATACTTACCCGACTGGCAACCATGAAGCCCCTGGCATCTCCATATAACTACCTATATCTTGATGCAATCGTCCGTTTCCGTTGCTTTCTGAACCAGCCACTCAAATTGGCCTCAGCGTTCTGGACGGCAAAGTTCTTACCCCGTACAGTGCTCGCCTCACTTTTCACAGCGCATCTCGAGCCGAAGGAACATGGGTAACTCTGAGGAACGTGCTCTTATCATGAATCGGCGGGCCCGAGATCCATGATATACTCCCCATTCGCTATAAGACATTCATACCCACTGAGGGTATTCTTGCCATTTTGTTGCTGGCCATGGATTATTAGAGTTCATGGATTCATGCTGACAGCGTGTTTATGCAAGCGCTGCCCTCCATGAACGGGGATAAGATAGATAGTCGATCAGCGGGTGTCGGGAATGCCGAAAGCTTATGCGGCTGATGACGACATGATCATCGAGAGATAAGCCTGTTACCCCAGAGCTAAACCATGGCAGCTGAAATGCCAGACATCGCGTATTACGATCAGGAAGCTAACGATGTTTCACATCGGGTTGATTCCGCACAGCGTTACATTACTATCACGATGTCCATCGTGTCACTACTTGCGTGACTCTCTTTGGGGTAGCAATAAGCACTCAACGTATGATACTCCACCAACACACAGGTTCTGAAAGGATATAGCATGTTGAACGAAAGGAGAACCTAGCAATAGAACATCCCCAGAGCATGTCCCGTTGTCCACTGTAGGATATCCTTATGTAATTTATAACCCGGTCCTCACAACTAAAGTCCGTCATGGGCCCCGGCATCAGCCCCCGAGCCCTTCCAAACAGAGTTATCGATTTGCAAACTCGACATATCCAAACCCCGCCAAGATCCACAGAAATCTCGAAGCATGCAGCCGAGCCTTCCAGAAGCATTCTTGAGCATATCCCCCGAGGAATAAACTCGGGATTGTCAGGCACAAAAATGACAAATGCCTCACACTGCAACTTCATAAATGTGGCAAATATGCCTCAGTTTTGTTTTTCGGTGGCAGCGACACAATTTTTTATCAGAGGACCGCCACGGCCGGAGCCCGGCGCTAGCGTGATCGGCCCTCAACGCCGTGATACCGAACCCAGGCTGATCGACATAAACCAAGGGGCTGTAACGTACAAGTGGATCACCCAGCTACGGAACCTTGACTTTTGCTCAGCGTTTTTCTCCGAGACGCCGTAATCTTCGCGTATTGGACGGTTTCGCGAGTAATGAACGGAGGGATGATTATGGATGAATGACACTTTGACCACAGGACTTCGGCTAGACTTGCAAATATCTCAAAGTGGATAAATGATCATGTCTGAGAGTTTGGAAATAGAGTTTAGGCTTTATCGTTGTCGGCGTTATTTGATCTGTCTACATGGCATTGATAGATGATCCTCCAGGGAATAATGGGAATACTGATAACACATCTCCAATATTATTGCGAATGACTATCTTCAAGGTGAGACATGAGATACAGTAATCTATCCCAAACAGACAGATTATATCACGCACAAATTAATGGGTCAAAAAGTCTCACCGAAGACGACCTATCTCGTCCCCAGGCCCTGTTGAACCCACCAGGACCCTCACCAGGCATGGAAACGCCGGATGATAGTGACATGGAGTCATAGTGGAGCAGGGCGAGATACACGATCAAGTTATAATCCGGGGTAATTCAGTTTCTTGTAGTCATAGAAAGGGTCGGATTTATAAGGACATGACGCTCCCGACTCCATTTCCCCAGATTCTACATCCCGTTCCAGACTCTTGTCCTTCTCCATACGTTCACTTACCCAAGGCACCGTTATTATCTGAAGAAAACGTTTTGTTAAAAATATTCATCATGGCGAAGAAGGAAGAACTCCCTCGCGATATCGAGGGTGTTGATGATCTTCAACGCTCTCCCTCGAGAAGTACCCAGGAGGGAACAACAATCGACGCCATCTTTGGTGAAGTTTCAGAAGATGGTCCTAACTACCGCAACGTACGAATCCCGGTCCGTTTTCTTTACAACTACTAATTAGTACCCAGGTCGGATGGATTGCCACCGTCGCACTCATGACTAAAACGCAAATCGGCCTTGGAGTCTTATCAATCCCACAGACCTTCGACGCTCTAGGTCTCATCCCCGGAATCATATGTCTGATCGTCGTGTCAGCCATCACAACATGGTCAGACTACATGATCGGCGTGTTCAAGCGACGACATCCGCAGGTCTACGGCATCGACGACGCAGGCCAGTTGATGTTTGGGCGGATTGGTCGTGAAGTCCTCGCGACTGTTTTTATGCTATGTAAGCATCATTCCTCAGTGATTAGGGGAGGCTGGGGGGGTGCTGATGACTCGCAGACTGGATCTTCGTTGCTGGCTCAGCGATGCTCGGTATTTCAATCGGTCTCAACTCGGTCTCTACACACGCAGCCTGCACAGCTGTGTTCGTTGCCGTGGCAGCTATTCTGGGCTTCTTCTTTGCTAGTATCCGCACCCTCGGCAAGATTGGCTGGTTGGCGTGGATCGGACTCGTCTGCATCATGACTGCCAGTAAGTTCAAGCCCCCTTCATCTCACGAGATCAAGTTTGGTAACACGAGAAATTAGTCTTTTGTGTCACTGTCGCTGTGGGCGTGCAGGACAGACCTGCGGCTGCTCCGAAGGGAGGACATTGGGAGTCTGACTGGAAGCTTTTCAACAACCCTAGCTTCGTCGACGGTATCACGGCTGTGTCATCGCATATCTTTGCGTTCTCAGGTACACCTGCGTTCTTCCAGATCGCTGCTGAGATGCGCGAACCGAAGCACTACACCCGCTCGCTACTGACCTGTCAATCGATCGTGACGGTCACGTACATCACCATTGGAATCGTAGTCTACTACTACTGCGGTTCATATGTTACGTCCCCTGCTCTCGGTTCAGCTGGCATTCTCATGAAGAAAGTCTGCTATGGATTTGCCTTGCCTGGCCTTATCGTGACTGCCATGCTTATGACTCACGTGAGTGTTCTCCTTTCTTCTCAGTGATATATACTGATCTGCCAAGATTCCCGCCAAGTACATGTTCATCCGCTTATTGCGCGGCACAAAGCATCTCAACTCCAACGGCATCGTGCATTGGGGTACCTGGCTAGCCTGTACAGGAAGCGTGACCATCGTTGCGTATATCATCGCCAGTGCCATCCCTGTTTTCGGTGGCTTGGTGTCTCTCATCGGAGCTCTTCTCGGCACGCTGATGTGCTTCCAGCCATATGGCTGCTTCTGGCTTTTCGACAACTGGCACAAGGGCAAGACTGAAAAGTCACTTAAGTGGTGTCTGATGGTTTGCTGGAGTGTCTTTGTCATCGTGGCTGGAACCTTTATGATGGTTGCGGGTACCTACGGCTCGATTGTTGGTATCAACAACTCGATGAAGGCTAATGGGGGTTCGAGCCCGTGGTCTTGTGCTGATAACTCCAACTCTGGCTCGGCTGGTCACTAAATGGCTTGGGGGTTGGGGGTTGATGTCGGGCCGAAGATGGTGGCTGAGATGCACTTGAGACTGGCCTCTTGAGTGGCTTCGAACATGAAGCGATGGTGTTGTTTTGGGCGAGAGGCTTATGTCGGAGTTGTGATTTGCGGTGCGGGCACATTACTGAATGACCTGTCGTAGCATAAGATGCATTTGGAACGGTCATTATAGAGTGTAGAATACAAACATTACATAACAATAGAATACCCATTTCTTTTTCTTCAACCATAAAGGCTCGTGACCTACCCTGATGTCAACGACGCATTGAAGATATGCTTTAAAGTTATGACAACATCATCCTCACCACCAAACTCAGCTTAATCAATGGATTAAATATGTTTATAACAATTTATCACGATAACGCCTTGAATGAGTCACATGATGCCATCACCAAACCTTGTCCCCCCAGCCTCGTTGTCATCGTCATCTCCGCTTATGTAATGACATCATTGAACCCCTGCAGTTTCGTGCTCACTCCACTAACCAACCGGATGCTCGGCCTGCGGCAAAAAAAAAAGTGACTGATAATTCTCCTCATCACGAGCCATCAACTTTTTCACCTACCAACCCTCACTCATCGCTCATTCTCACAAGAAACAAAATGAGCTTCATAAGGGCGTTTTCGTTCCTCACGGTCGTGAGCGTCGTCACGTATACCATTCTCTCAGTGGCCACGTCACTGAGTGGCGGACCCCCCGCTGTGCAGACCGGGAACGAAACCCACCCGATTCCGTCGTTTGGACTGGGGACTTGGTTGGCTAACAAGGGAGATGTGAGTTTTCGAATACGAGGTTCACGACAAGACTGCAGTGCTAATGGGAGTCTAGGTCGCGCATGCAGTGGAATATGCGTTGAAGGCGGGTTATCGTCACCTCGACGCTGCCGCTATCTACCGAAATGAGGAGGAGGTTGGGCAGGGCATCAGGGCATCCGGCGTGTCGCGCGATAAGATTTGGGTCACGAGTAAGCTTTGGAACACGGATCATCGACCTGATCTCGTGCGCAAAGCCATTCAAAAGTCTATCGCCAATCTGGGTGTCGAGTACCTGGATCTGTACCTCATTCACTGGCCCGTCGCTTGGGTTCCCGATACCAAGGACCTCGACAATGACACCTCCATCGTGGATACCTGGAAGGCTATGGAGGAGCTCGTCCGCGATGGATTAACGCGCAACATTGGCATTTCCAACTTTGCGCCAAAGGACATCAACGCCATTCTCAAAATCGCCACCATCCGCCCTTACGCGCACGAATTCGAAACGCATCCCTATCTACAACAACAATCCTTTGTGGATTTTCACACCAGCGAAAACATCAAGGTCATCACATACTCACCACTCGCCAACACAAACCCAACTTACAACCCGGATATCCCGAGCATTCTGCACGATGAATTCTGGACAAAGCTCGCAGGCAGCAAGAACGCGACAGTGGCACAGGCGGTGTTGGCTTGGGGACAGCAGCGGGGTACTGTTGTGATTCCCAAGAGTACGCATGAGAAGTACATTGATGAGAACTTTGGATCGCAGGATATTACATTCACTGAGGGAGACTTGAAGGAGGTGGCGAAGAAGGATAAGAAGTATCGGTTTTTGAATCCTGGGAAGGATTGGGGTGTTGATCTGTTTGAGGGTCTCGATGGCGGGTCAAAGAAGAAGGTGGAGGAGGATGATAGAAATGAGGACTTGTAATCTGATCGGACTAGGTAATAGACGGAGGATATTTTTAGACGTTATTATTAATAAGATACCAAACCTCTCGGATATACGGATACTGGGCTCGTGAACAGAGCGTCTATATTTCGGCAACAGTATCACAATTTTGTAGACATGCGCAGGGCACAGGCGAGTCCAAAACGAATAATCAACCAATAAAATGATCTGAACCTTCAGTTAGAAGCACACAGCAGCAGAGATTTCGATATCGCCAAACGAATCCCAAACTCAATTGACCAGCATTTCATGATGTTGCGTACTTTCAATCTACAGACTTAATTCACAAGCTACTGACGTTACTGGTCGAGAACATCTAGGGCGAAACAAACAATCCACAATCTTACCCGTTCTTAATACTCCCCAGAATATTATCTTCAATTAGAATGACTTCACAGACCAGATTCTGCAGACGGATCCCCCATCTTCGGGAGTTGACCGTCATCTATAGGGTAACCACCAAAGCCCATAGCAATCCAATTTCCTAGAGTTTCACAGCCACAGTGAATACAACCCTGGCAGTTCAACTAAGCGCAGCGCAAAAGCTTCTACGTAACAACCAACTCTATTCCAGATCAAATAATTGGTCAAAACACTTCTTCTCCAAATCTGTTAAAAAGCAAAAATTGTCGAGAGTTTAGTAAGGAAATTGGTATTTCCTGCACGACTCGCATTATTCAGGGTCTAACCCTGCGCCACCTCGATCAGCACGCTCAATATACTTAAATCTCGCCTCGTGGCATTTCCAAGACATGATCTCCCAAGCCCAAGTCGTGTCATTGCGGCTTGGCTCGTGGTCCACTTACCCCTGTGAGGCCAGAGTCGCAGCCGAAGTTTGCGCCCTGACGAGAGAACAGACATGAATGGCTGTGTTTACGCAGCGGGCGAACGAGTTTATTCTAGACCGGATGATTGATAAAATTTGGCTGGTCTGCCGTTGTGCCGTGGCTTATCGGCTCTTGGACCCTCCTGTCAAATTTTGTCTCAGTTCATAGTCATCTCGCTGACCGGCAGTTTTCATGTACGCTCAGACCTCAACTGAATCACGGGAAAAAGTAAAGCTCCTTACATCTGTTCTCCCTCGTTAGATACAACGCACAACGTCAGTCTTCAATCTTGATACTCTCATGACGGATAGGTATACGGCGATCATAGTCTAACAGATCAAATCCCCAACTGGGATGAAAAAGCCACCCTTATACCCATCCTCTTGTTTCAACGGTCGTGATCACCATTAACCCCCGAAACAAAACATGCTCCTCCTATTCGCCAGCATGTGGAAACATCTCCATTGAAAAGTCTCCGAGGCCCAGACTAATTCATCCCGCGTGCGCCCCAACTCCACATGGTTGACAGGAGAATTCCCTAATATGGCAAGGCGCACGGCCAGGGTGTTAAATAGCGATCGCCGGATATAATTGTGACCGCTTTTCAACTCCCGCCCGCTTCACGAGGTGACATCGTCAAGGAGATGGTTCGACAGTTACGTGGTACTGTATTCCTCCTTTAAAATGCTCTTCTTCTGCTCGTAGTTTGGTTTTCGTCTTCTCTAGTTTTCTGCACTCTTTTTTAACCCAGTCACTCTCTTTTCACTCACTTATTCGGAAGCGTTTCACGCTCCAGTCACTCATTTACATTTGTTTATTAAAAGATGCATTTTTCTAGTTTGATTCCCGCTTTGGGGGGTCTTGTGGCTGTTGCCACTGCCTCGCCTCACGGTCTAGGCCTCGGTCTTGGTCTCGGTGTTGATGTTTCGATTGGAAATGGTGCTTCATCCGCCGCTGACACCACCTCCAAGGGCCTTGATCTAGCCCCCACCACGTCTGCCGCTAGCCAGAAGGGTGGTCTTCCTTCTACTTGCAACTTGGCCAACAGCTGGGAGAACCATGTTCTCTTCGACGGTATCGCTGCTCCTGCTTCTGGTGCCGCTGCCGCCATCAAGCTTGGTCTTAACCTTCCTAGTGCTCAGATCGAGGGTGAGGCTACCCTCGAGCTTGTGGAGGGTTTCCTGACAGAGCCTCGTGTGCGTATTGGTCTTGGTGCTATCAAGGCTTACGTCGAGCTTGACGTTTCTGCTTCCGCTGCTGTTCACGAATCCATTGAACTTTTCGCTTCTGCTGCTCTTCAGCTTGAGGTCCCTGGTCTTCTTGAGGCTGAGGCCGGTGCTGCTCTCGCTCTTGACCTTGTTGTTGGTGTCGATGCTGCTATTGACCTGTCCGCTGGTGTTTACCTTGCCTTCGGTGAGGAGGCTTTCGTTGAGGTTTCTCTTCTCACCAAGGAGATTGTTGACGTCTCCCTGGAGGGTCTTGTTGCTAAGGCGCTGCCCATTGGCGTTGCTGCCGAGGTCGACCTCTCTGCCGAGGTTTCTCTCACTCTTGGCCTCCGTCTCCGAACTGAGATCGATCTTTCGGCCGAGCTTGACATACCTGTTCTCGATATCGAGGCTGGTGCCAAGATTGCTGTCTGGGTCAGCCTTTTCGAGTACACTGCTGTTCTGATCGCCACCGACAACTGCGCCGTCTCCGTCGATGAGCTCATTGCTCTCACTCTTGGTCTCGCTGTCGAGCTCAACGTTGAGGTTGGCGACATTCTCGACATCAGCCTTGCTCCTACCTTGACCATCACCCTTGCTACTGCTGCTCAGGCCAAGGTTTGCCAGCCTAACCGCGGTACTCCCGGTGGCTTCATTGAGCAGCAAGGCAACCCTACTTCCACTCACACTGAGGTCGCTACTCTTTCCACAGTCCCTGCTGGTGGCTCTGACGCTACTACGGACTCTGCTCTTCCTGATGCCACCGGTTCTGCTGATGCTTCTGGCTCCGCTGATGTTACCGGCTCTGCCACTGCTGATTCTTCTGACGCTTACCCCGTTCCTGGTGCATCTGGCTCCGAGACTTACCCTGCTGGTGCTGAGACCACTGGCTCTGGGTCTGTTGCTTCCGCTGGAGCTGAGACTACCGGTTCCGGATCAGGTGCTTACCCTGTCCCCGGTGCGTCTGGTTCTGAGACTGGTGCCTCTGCAGGTGCTGAGACTACTGGCTCTGGATCAGGTGCCTCTGGTTCGGAGACTTATCCTGCTGGTGCCGAAACCACCGGTTCCGGCTCTGGCTCTGGTGCTTCTTCTGGTTCTGAGACTTACCCCGCCGGCGCTGAGACCACTGGCTCATCAGGTGCCTATCCCGTCCCTGGCTCTGGTTCTGAATCTGGTGCCTCTGTTGGTGCTGAGACTACCGGCTCTGGATCAGGTGCCTACCCCGTCCCCGGTGCCTCTGGTTCTGAGACTACTGGTGCTGGATCAGGCGCATCTGGCTCTGAGACTTACCCTGCTGGTGCTGAAACCACCGGATCTGGATCAGGTGCTTATCCCGTCCCCGGTGCCTCTGGCTCTGGATCATCTGCTCCTGCCGGCGCTAAGACTACTGG
Source organism: Fusarium marasasianum (assembly GCA_022833035.1). Lineage (NCBI taxonomy): Eukaryota > Fungi > Ascomycota > Sordariomycetes > Hypocreales > Nectriaceae > Fusarium > Fusarium marasasianum. The sequence goes on from JAJEQZ010000017.1 coordinate 579,464, forward strand.
CTCCGGCTCCGGTGCTTACCCCGTCCCTGGTTCCGGTTCTAGCTCCGGTGCTTCCGCTGGTGCCGAGACTACCGGCTCTGGTTCCGGCGCCTACCCCGCTGGCCCTGGCTCCTCTTCCGCTCTCGCCAAGCCCCAGACCACCGGCGATGTCACCAGCACCGTCACCTCCACCCACGTCTACACCATAACTAGCTGCGCTGCCTCCGTCATCAACTGCCCTGCCCGCTACACCCAGAAGATCGTCACCTCCACCGTCATCAAGAGCACCTACGTCTGCCCCGCTACCGAGACCGGTGCTGTCCCCGCGACCACCACTGCTCACTCCACCAAGGTCCACGTTCCCGTCACCACCCTCACTGACACTCTCACCACGATCGTGCCTTGCAAGACCCGAACTACCAAGACCTTCCACCCTCCTACTACTCCCCCTCCTGCTCCTACCGTCACCATCGTCGACACCACCACCTACTGCCCCGAGGAGGGAAAGACTGCTCATCCTTCCAAGGCCCAGTCTACTTTCCAGGTCGTCACCACTACTTCTCCCGGCACCAAGGCTTACGAGGTCCCCAGCCACGCTGCTCCTACTACCGAGGGTGAGGAGAAGCCTACTGCTGAGGTCCCTGTCCCTGGAAAGCCCACCGGCGAGTCTCCCGTTCCTGAGAAGCCTACCGCCGGATACCCCACTCCCGAGAAGCCTACTGGTGGCAAGCCCGTGGCCCCTCCCGCTCACAGCATGCCTTACCCTCCCAGCAACGGAACCGTCTCCACCCACGTTCCCGTCTACCCAGCTCCTGTTCCTACCACTGCCGTTCCTGTGGTTCCCGCCCCCGGCACTACCGCTGGCTACGCGCCTCCTCCCGCTGTCTCTCAGCCCGGATCTGTTCCTCCTACAGTCTCTCAGCCTGGTTCTGTTCCTCCCGCTGCTGAGACTCCCGTCTCTACCACTCCTGTTCCCGTCAGTGGTGCCAGCGTGGTTCGCAGTGGCTTCATGCTGGCTCTCCCAGCTGCCCTTGCTTTCTTCATGTAGATGATAAACGGTTAAGATTACAGGATCTATGTATAACACTTAGGCAACGGGACTTGGATTAGCAATAGTTCATGGTTTCTTTAATTTTTAATATTTTTATGTCAATCAATTAGAGTCTCCCCAAGTGAATATTTACTTTTCTACCATGTATTGTTTACCATGTGTTTAATGTTTTTCACTGCTTACATATTCAGGTCCGGTTGGACTAATCCAGTTCGGGATCATGTCTCTGTGCTATGACTTGAAATGAAGTCTCGAGTTGCTGCTAGCTTATTCATGGTTGTCCACAGCATGGATGATTGGAGCAGAAGACTAAACTTAAGAGGGTATAGACAGTTTCCAACTCTCAGACATTTTAATCAGAAATAGCTCAACGACGGGTAATTGATTGGTCGGCTCGTCTGGGCAGCTCCACCTAAGCCTCTAAGCGTAAGGAGTACGTCAGCTGAGATATGAAATCGAGTCTGCGGGAAGACATAGAGGACACGGGCGGCCTTGCTACACGAGTACATCAACAAACAAAACACATCAATGACAAAGGTAAAGCCGGGGCAGCGAGTGCGAGCCAGAACGCGGAGAAGTCGGGCCGGGTGCCTGACCTGCAGGTGAGTTCACTTCGCTGATGGGCTGTGCCACGTATTAATGGACACCGCAGGAGTAAGCCACCAGAAGTAGGGATCAGCGCAGATTGCTTACATGATCTAGTCCGTCGTGTCAAATGTGACGAGGCACGGCCCTTATGTGTAAGGTGTAAGGACAGCTGGCGAGCGCTGAGTAACGGTGAGACTAATGATTTGATAGGCACATCAACCGGCCGCACCTGTGACGGCTACGAAGAAGCAGCAGCAGAACAAGTGCTACAGCAGCAGCCACCGATCCAGACTGTCAGTGCCGGATACCGCAACTCCCAAGAAGCGCGATCTATCCAGTTCTTTATCGAGCGCACCCTATCTCAACTAACTTCCTTCTTCCCCGATGAGTTCTGGGGGATTAGTGTATTGCAGGTTGCTCAGTACGAGCCCAGCATTTCTCATGCACTGGTTTCGTTTTCGGCATATCACGAGGCCTTTACAAATGGTAAACCTGGGGATAAGAGTCCATTTGCGTTAAAGCATTACAACCTATCCATCAAGGAGCTACATGCTTCTCACAGCTCGCTGTCGCATGTCCACTTAGTGTCTTGTCTAGTATTCGTTTGCATTGAGGCAAGTATGACCATTATCCTCATTCATAGAGCCATGCAACTTACAGTGAACAGATCTTACAGGGACATACCGAAACTGCCATTCGATTATTCAAGCATGGCCATCGAATGATGAGCCAGTTCCGTCAAGCTGCAGGTCTAAATGACATCCTTAATCATGTGCAAACCCTGTTTAACCGGCTTGCTCTGCAGGTGGCTTTAGTAAGCAACTGCGCACATGAATACCTCATAATTCTAACTCTTGTGTCCTAGCTGGTTGGCGATGTGACGCCTGAACTTTACCTAAAGTGCGTTTCAGGCTCCCAGTTGATGAGGGTCAACACCAACTACACGTTTAGCTCTCTATTAGAGGCCAGGGAAGCCCTCAATGCCATTTTGGCGTTACGATTGACAGAAACAGTGACAAATTTTGAATTAAGCGCTGCATTTTCTCATTGGTCCCTGGAATTCGACAAATTCGTCATTTCCCGTGGTGGACTAGCATTCTCTCCCCACGAGCAGAGGTCACTTGCGCTCATAGACTTACGCCGCCGATACTTCAACATGGTCTTGCCTTGGGAGAATACAAACAGCAATCCATATACACTCAGCCTGGACGATTATACCAGCGACTTCGAGGAGCTGGTAAACTGTGCCAGCCGTGTTCTCGGCTTCGAAGAAACGGACACCGCACCGCTATTCCACCTTGAAATTGGAGTGGTCCCTGTTTTGTTCGTGATAGTCGCATGGTGTCGCGATCCTGGGATCCGTCGGAGGGCGATCTCCTTGTTGATGTCCAGGCAGGCCCAAGAGGGCGTTTGGAGCAGCCATTTGACTGGAAGAGTTGCACGGAGGATTATGGAGGCAGAAGAGGAGAAGTTAGACGTGCGCAGCTGTAAAGACGTTCCTGGTCCGAGGAGGGTAAGAAGCGTATATGTATCGCTGGGCCCTGGGGAGAGGCAGGCAATGATACGATATGGACTACAAGATAGGGAGTGGGAGGAAGTCATTGGATGGTAGATAATGTATAGCGATCTATAAGCGAGTCTCAAGGATGTAAACTTTGTTTTGTGAGCAAAAAATAAATCTTGTTCTAAAAGGCCATATCTACTTATACTTAGCCACAATATAGAAATGCTCAGTCCATATCAATGCACGCTTAGATCAATCCTAAACGTATCGCCACTTAGTATAAATCTCGGAGAGGCAAACTCAAGATGCCTCGTCTAACTGTATCTCGGTATGCCTTTTGTTTCTCTGCTAAAACTTTGGCATGCTGGCTTCTTTGCTGCCCATAACGCGAGCCGGATGAACCACGTTGAACGCTACCAAAGCAATCAGCATGGGTAGAGAGTCTAGCGCATACTGGTAAGCCTCGTGTCGTGGGATGTCACTGTCAAGGCCTTGTGAGTATTCTATAAGGCGGAAAATGATCCGCAGCTAGATCTCGTTAGACATATGGCTTCATCAGTCGTTTCAGCCTCTACTTACCACAATAAGAGCCAGCGCAAAGAACATAGCGTAAAAGAGCATCATAACAGATCTCTTCTGCGTTCCAGAATCTACCACCGAGTTCGAGCTGCGAAGCCTGCGGAAGAGATGGATCCCGAAGACAGCGAAAACGAGAATGAAAAACAGCTGGAGTCCGACTCCGCCCATGTAGATGTGCAGGGCATCAAGCTTCTCTGCTAGTGTCTTATTTTTTCCAGTAGCGGCCTGCGCCGCACTATAAACCTGGACAATAAAAGCGATGATATCCAATATAACAAAGATAAAACCGAACTGCCAAGCCCTCACGCCATATAATCTGCCATCAGGCGTATAGCACCATACCATGCGCCCAAACACTATGTAGGCGAATGCATTGGTCCACAGCGGCGCGACGAGAATGACGACGAACCAGGTCGCGTAGTAGTTAAAGCCAGCCTTTAAAATACCCAGCCTATAGGTATCCATAGGTACCTATCTTAGAGGGGTAAGTACCTAGAGATACCTATTCTAGATACCTACCTATAGGCAAATACCTAAATAATATAATTATATAGATATAGGTACTTATAGGTAAAATTTAGTAATAAGTTAATACTTAGATAAAAATCTATAATACTTATAATATAAGTAATTAAAGTTATTTATAATAATTAAATATAATAATTACTTTAAATTAGTAATAAGTAAGTATTTTATAAACTTTTAACTTTTTATACCCTAATAAATTACTTAGAGGAAAATATAAAATAATAGTAGCTTAATTACTACCTTACTTTTTATACTGCTTCTTATACTGCTTTTTATATTACTCCTTATATTACTCCTTATACTACTCCTTAGGATACTCCTTATTCTACTCCTTATCCTTATTTTTATCTAAACCCTTATCCTTAGGCACTAGGATAGGGTTATTTTAACCTCTAATCTCCTTTTAAGGCTCTAGATCTTACTTATTTTTACTTTTACTTTTCTCCTTAGGCTTTAGGTCTTATATATCCTTATTATTATTAAAAGTATTTTAAAGACTATTTACTAGGTTATCTAGGCTACTTTATTAATTAGACTTTTATTTTTACTATTTTTAAAGTTTAGTATTCTTTATAGTATATACTTAATCTAGTATATATCTTTCCCTTTCCTTAGCTTAAACTCTTTTTATATTTACCTAGTCTTATATATACTATTTAGCTTATATATTTTAGTTAAAGAATAAAAGTAATATAATAGTTTTTAGATTAATCTAGGGCTAGAAGTAGTTATTTATAGGGTTTACTATAATATACTAAATACAGTAATATATTTTTATATTTTTTTTTTAAATAATTTTATAGCTAGTATAAATAGAAAAAAGATTAATACTTAAATTTAAAATTAGTTACTATAGCTAATTACTATATTAGATTATTATAAATAATATTACCTTTAAAGACTTACTATAAAAAAGCTTTAGTTACTTCTTTTAAAGTACTAATATAATTAGGCGTAATATAAGTAACTTAATCTTTACTTATTTTATAAAGGAGTTTATAGATAAGATAGATAAATAGGGTATATTAGAAAGCAGGCTTATTACTTATAATAACTGCCTTTTTAAAATCCCTTATTTAGCAATTTATAATAATATTAAATAAAGGAATAATAATATAAATAAAATACTTACTATAGGAAGTAATAGGACCCTTTAGATATAATTTTCCTTTTATTTTTTAGGTACTATATATACTTTTATTAGTAATAGACTTTTAAGGTTATTTACTAGTAATAGACTTTTAAGGTTTTTTATTAGTAATAGTCTTTTAAGGCCTTTTACTACTAGTAGTTTTTTAAGCTTTTTACTAAATAGAGCTTTTACTGCTAGCTATATTAGGTAATTAGGAAATTAGGAGTAATTATTTTAATAGATTACTATAAAAAAAGAGGCTAGGAAAAATAGAAATAAAAACTCTAAAAAGAGATAAAAAAAATTAAAAATTATAAAATTTAAAAGATTAGATAGTATTAAAATTTTTAGCGTAGGCTTAGTAAAAGTAATTATCTTAATTAATTACTATAAGGGATTTAATAGGAAAGGCTAGAATAAAAAGAAATATTAAAATTTACTAAAAACTTATAAATTTTAAAATTTAAGGGGTTTAAAAGGTTAGAGCTTAGTTAAAGTTAAGATTTAGTTTCCTAAGTAATGGACCTTAGTGCTATGATTTATTATAAAATTTAGACTAATTAAATTAGAGTATTTTGCTAATTATTACCTATTCTAGCCTAGTACTTTAAATTTAGGATTTAATTTTTTATTTTTACTATAGTACTAAAAATCTTAATTTTCTCCTAAACTTATTTTCCCTAAACCTTTAATTTTTTAACTTTTAAGATATAATTACCTTAAGCTATATAGTTATTAATATCTATGCCCTAGCCTTTATTATCTTTTTATATTATAAGAAGAGCTACTATTTTCTGTTTTTTTTTATAGTAAAAAAAATAACTAGTAAGGGCTATAGTAAGGAGCTTATTTATAGTTATAGTAATTATTTAAGCTAATTAAACTAAGGTATCTGCTTAGTAGGCTACTATATAAGTAAAAACCTAAGGAGGATTTATTAATAAATCCTTATATAAAGAAAGCTTATACTAGAATAAATATATTTACTTTAAAATAGTATAAATATAAAAATATAAAAAAGAACTTTAATTAGTAATAGAGTTACTTAAAAACTAAACTTTACTAATATATAAACTATCTTACTATAAATAAAGTAACTAAAAAGGCACTTAAAGAGACTGCTTTTAATAACTATAGTATAGACTAATAAGTATATTTTACTTAGTTACTAATATTTAAATACTAATTTAAAGTAATATTAAAAAGGGTAAATATTATAATCTCTTTAAAAAGGAAGCATTTATAGTATTAACTACTAAGGCTAGTAAAATCCTATAGGATAATAATAATTCTCTTTAAAAGGATATTACTAATCTTACTAAGAAGAAAGATTACTAGCTTACCTCTATTAATAAAAAGCTTAACTAAGATAAAGGTTAAGCTATAGTCTAACTAAAAACTAATAAATAGATTAAGTAGGAAAAGATTATAGTATAAAGATATAATATTTTTTATTTTTTATTTAAGCTAATCCTTTAGGCTAATCTTAAGATTTATATAGCCTATATTAAATAGCTAATAATCGCTATATTATATTTCCTATAAGTTAAATATAATAAAATAATAAACTACCCTTAAAACGTTTAATATAAGCTAGAGGCTATCTAAACTAAGTTAAATTTCTCTAGGTAAGTATTTATAGTAATTATATATAGTAATTACTTGCTTATAATTAGCTATAAAAAATCTATGCCCTTACTTTATAAACTAAATATCTTTTCTTAACTTAAGTTATATATCTAGTATATTATAAAGCTAAAGAACTTAAAAGCGCTTAAGCCTTTTAATTTATTTTTTAAATTATCTAAGGATAATTAAGCCCTAGTCTAGAAGCCTTTTAATTTAAAGGCATATTATAATATCTTTCCCTTTAAATTCCCTTTAGCTAATAAGTAATAGTAAGATAATATTATTATAATATTTTATAATATACTAATCTTTTATAGTAACTTTAATAGATTTTAAGCGCTTTACTATTAAAGATAGTAGCCCTAATAGGGAGCTTATTAATATCCTTATTAAACTAGTAAACCTTTTATACTTAGAAAGATTTAATAAATTTATTACTAATAAAGGCATATATTTACTATATAAGATTACCTTTCTAGGCCTTTATCTCTTTAGGATAATAAGACTGTATAATAGGTAGGCCTAGGTAAGGAAGTATTATAGTATTTTAAGAGCGCTAATTATTTTATATTTTAATTCCTTATTAAAGCTAGTAAGCTATTAGAGCTTATTAAAACTAAACCTTAGATTATATTAATACTTCTAGAACTCTTTAAATAAGAGGTTTAATTAATAGATATATAGCTAGTATTAGTATAAGTAACTAGGTATAAGGAATTATTATTTACTTAAGTTAAAGCATAGTAAGAAGTTAATTAAGCTAATTATTTATAGTAATTAATAAATTTATATATTATTTATTATTTTAAAAATTTATTTTAAAATCCTATATTTTTATAAATTATTTTTACTAACCTTATATTAGTATAGTATAAAGTAATATATTTTATATAAACTGTATATAGGTTTAAGCCTAATTATATTTAATTAGAGATTTTTAAAATATTTATATTAAATTTACTTTTAAATAGTATAATAATAAAGCTTTTACTTATTTCTTATAGTACTTTAATTACTAATAACTAAAAATATAAATTAAACTTTATACTTAAACTAATTTTTTAAATAATTTACTAAAATAGTAGTTATAGTATTAAAAGTTTAGTTATATATTAGAGTTAATAGATATTTTAAAGAATTTTTACTTATTATATTAATATAAAGAGTAAAAAGTACTTAGGACTTAACTTACTATTCTGTTTTAATTACTACTATATTTAACCTCTAGGCTTTTATTTATCTTTTATTATATATTTTCTTTTTAACCTTTTTAGTTTATTTTTAATATTACTTAATAGCTTTATATTTAACTAGTATAATTTTTTACTGTATTATAGGGTAGATCTTAAAGTATATAAGCTTAACTATTAAATTAATTAAGGTTATACTGTCTATAAAATTATTAATAAATAAATAGACTTAATAAGATATTAATATACTATATACCTTAAAAGTTATTTTACTTTTAAGATTATTAAGTACTATTTTAAAAGTAGTATATTAATATTATTTTTAAATTTTTAAAATATTATAAAGAAAAAAAAAAGATTAAAATAAAAAGACCTGTTTTATAGATAGCTAGATTCTTACTAAGTTTAAGTAGCGCTAGTTTATTTAGCTAACTTAATATAGTCTAGTATTTATATAATAAAATATACTAAAGTCTTTAGTATTAAACTAATAGGTAACTTTAACTTTATATAGCTTTAGTATATTATAGCTAAGATTAATTTAATATAATTATAAATTTTCTTATTTAATATTATTAAGTAAGGTAATAATTTTTTATAGTAATCTTTTTTTAAATTTTCTTCTTATTTTTTAACTAATTTTAAAATATTCCTTATTACTATAATATCTTTATAAAGCTTACCTAGTCTTAAGCTAACTATACTTAATAAGCCTTTTTATATTATTTTTAACTTTTTTATAGTTAATACTTTTATTTTATAGTAAAAAATAATATAATAGTAGGTACTTTATATTAATTCTGCCCCCGGTACTCCCTATTTACTTTAATTATTAGAGTCTAAGGCTTTAAAAATCTTCTAGAGAAAAAGAGACTCCTTAAGCTAGTTTTAATTTAATTAAGGTCTATAAAGATTAGATAGAAAACCTAAGATTATATACTGCTTTTACCATACTACCTTAACATATCCTAATATATCTAGAATTAGTATATTAAGTATATATAGGTATCTAAACTCTGCTATTTATAAGAAAAAAGCTCTTAAAATAAGGTTATCTTAGGGAATTAATATAGTATATTTTAATTTTAATATAAGTATATTTATAGTAATTAAATATAGTAATTTATACTTACTCTTACTAGGTTAGTACTACTAAATAGCAGTCTAAATTTATTTACTACCTTACTTATTTTATTACTAGTAGTTATTTATCTATAAATATTATAGTAAACCTAGTATTTTAGTAACTTATAGGCTTTATCTTACTATATCTTTAACTTCTTAGTAGCCTAACTCTTACTAAATAAATTTAAGATAAGTCTTTATCTTTATAAAATACAGTACTTTAAACTCTTTCCCTAAAGGCTAAAGTCTTTCTTATATTAAATATATAGTTAATACCCTATAATAAGTTTACTATTCTTAGTATTTTTATATATTTTCTAGATACTTAGTAATAACTTAAAAGGGTTATACTTAGATTTATTAATATATCTAAAGACTAAGGTAAGGCTATACTAAACTCTTATATAATATATAGCCTATAGAATTATTATCTTTTAAATTACCTTTAAGTAATTACAGCAGATAATAGTATATATCTTAATATTAAGGATCTAAATAATAAAATTAAGGCTAAATTATAGCCTATACCCTTACCTTACCTTTATTTTATTTAATATATAGCTTATATTCTAAACCTTATTATATAAGAAATTATAGACTATATTAAGATTAAGTCTTAAGAGTTATTAATTTTAGAGGATAGAGATAAGGATAATAATAAGAATAAAAAGAGTAACTTTTCTTAATATAAAGGCCTTAATAATAAGGACCTAATAGATAATTAATTTAATACTTTAGAATAGCAAGTTATAAACTAATTATCTAATCTTATTAGCATTAATTGCCTATTATTATCTATTCTTTAGGTATATATATTTCTTCTTTTAATATATTCCCTATAGTAATTACTTATAGTAATTATTAAGTTTATTATAACTAATAATCTTATAGGTTTATTGCCTTACTATTAAATTTACTTAAAGTCCTAAACTTATATAAAAATTTAAAGAGACCTAAGCTTACTAAGTACAGGATAAGACTATTTTATAACCTTTAAAACTAATACATAATATCTTAACTTAATAGAACTTAATAACTATAATACTTATAAAAGCAAGGATACTAAAGCTATCTATTTAAAAATAGTTTAAAGATTACCTTAATAGAAATTATAAGATTACTACTAAAAATTAGTAATAGATTAATTACCTTATTAATTATACTTATATTTTTATTTATCTTTTTAATTCTATTAGTTACTTAGCTATTAATAGCTTATTTACTATATAGACTTAGCTTAAGATTATTAGCTACTATCTTAGTATTTATTAGGATAGGCTTTTCTTACTTAAGGGCAGCTAAAATTATTAACCTTAGATTAAGGTTTTTTTCTATAGTATTTATTAAGCTATAATAAAGCTATATAAGTATATAGATTTATTTATTATAAAGACCCCTTACCTTATTATTCTTTTTCTTTTACCTTTACTAAAATTAGATTAAGATACTTACTAAAGCAGTATTTAATTTATTTTTCTATCTTTAAGTATAAGTAGTATTAAAGAATAAGCTAAAACTAACTTTATTTAATTCTATATCTCTTAGTATATATTTAACTATATAGACCTATTTATATTAGCATTAATAAAAGAATAAAATCTCTTTTTTAGTTTTCTTAGTCTTAAAAAGGTATTTATAGTAATTTAATATAGTAATTATATACTTATAGTAGTTTATAGGCTAGTTATTCTTAAAAATTAGCTTTAACTATATATAAATCTTTCTTTAAAGAAAGTATATTTAGTATAATATAATATTATATTATTAACTAATATAATAAATAAAAAGGCAATCTAAAAAAAGTCTTTTTTAATTCTAGTTCTGTATTACTTAAAATCCTAAATACTTTATATTAAGCTATATAGCTAAAGACCTTTTTATAATATAGCTAAGTACTATTATAATTAAAAAAGTATAAAGTATATATTACTTTATATACTAATATAAATAATATACTTTAAAGGTTTTTTTAATTAAAAAAAGGTTCTTATTATATTTCTATTTTATAGCTTTAAACTAAACCTAAGAATCTCTTAACTTAGACTTATTTAAGCCCTCTTCTTTTATAAAGAACTCCCTAAAATAGCTTAAAGAGCTATAAAAGGCCCTTACCTATTTAATATTACTTAAAAAGACACTACAGTATCTAACCTTCCTTTACCTACTAATAATATATAAGGAAAAAGTTATTTATATAGATACTTTACTAATAACCTATTAATAACTATTTTCTATTATTCCCTAATTATAAATATCTTTTACCTATTCTTAGGACTTATAACCTTTACTATTATTTATAAATTAATTACTATTACCTATACTATTAAGCCTACCTTAGTCTTTTTATAACTTAAATTCTATTAACCCCTATCTTTATATACCTTTAAAAAGACCTAGACTAAGTAAGACTTATTATACTAACTTATAGTAGTTATTATAAGTTAAAAGCTAGATTAAAAGACTTAATTTTTAAACTACTAGTATTAGGTAGTTAACTAAAGACTAGTAATACTTTTCTTATAAATAGTAAATATTTAATTTATTATATTTTAAAATATTTAAATACGCTTTTTATATTAATTACTATAAATAATTACTATAAATATACTATACTAATACTACTTCTAAAAGTAATATAAAAAAAGTATAATATTACCTATAAGTACCTATAGGTACTTTTTAATACCTATATATATTATAGGTAATATAAAACCTTTTTAAAATACCTATAGGTACCTATATATAATATTATTTACCTAACTATATACCTAGGTAAATAGGCATTAAGCTATTATTAGGTACCCATGGGAATTTTAAACCCTGGTTAAAGCTAGCCGGGTTATAGATGCTAATAGTGCGGAAGATATAGGTGAAGACTTGCCAGAAGGCCGACATGATAATGACCCAGCAGTACCCCGATCGGTAGTGGATGGCTTGGACGAGATGGGCGATGTTTGTGATGGCAAAGAGTACTAGGAATAGTATGGAGGCAGCTGTGGAGGGGCAGAGGTTCCATTGTGTGTTTGGGACTTGAAGCGCATGGCATGTTGACATGGTTGCTGAGGATGGCAGGAAACGCCGGCCGATAAGTACAAAGGAGAGGCACTTGGCTTAATGACGAAGATGATGAGATTAAATGACAAGCTAATATGTCCCTGTGTCTATACTTATACCCTCAACAAGGCATTATGAGGTGTCACTGTTAGTCCCACTTGGGCTCTCAGCTGGGTTAGTGTGTTATAGATTGACAATCATGATTGGCTGGCTCGTTTGGGCACTTGGACGATACCCAGCTCGGTTTAGTTCAGCTCCTATCCAAATTTCGTCACTCGTTTATCTGCTCCTTCGTAAGCTTACCCTGCCTTAAATATCATCGCTCCAGGATCATTGAGGTAATTAGGCTTATCGCCGCTGATGTCCAACATGAACTATGCAAGCCCTGATCCCTTGTTTTCACCACGTCGATACTACTTCACTGTCGCAGCCTCCAAAACCGACATGACTATCTCTGGGGAAATCTATCATGGACCACAGAGACCGCAATCGCGCCTAGGTTAACCACTGATACTGCTACTAAGTCCTGTATGCTGATTCAAGCTGTCAGCCACAAGTCTCAACTGCTACCACCGAACTTGAAGCGCCTTCTACAGTGCTTACACAATCTTTCGTTAAACTTGCTTGAAGCACTGAGACGACCATCGCCACTTTCGGCTGTGTCGATGGGTTTCTGTCTGACTAACTCGTGCGGCGTTTTTCAACAATATAACGGAGTACATCGAAGATTATCGGGGGATATATTCGCTTGAAGAGTGGCTGCAATTTCGCATTGACGATGACACCTGCACCCTCTTTTCCTATGCGTCTTACTTTTGCGACCATGACTGGAGGCGTCTCCACCAAAGGGGTTTATGCGCCTTGTAGCGGTTCTGAATTGAGTTGTTTCTGTGTGGAGAGGGCACCTATGGATTAAAAGAGTATGGGGAGTCGGTGGACTGAGGTAAGTGAGTGGGATCATGTGGGCAGAAGTACCATGTTTTCTTTCCAATTGTCTGCTATGTATCGTATCAAGCTTCGCCGTTTATAGTTTCGAATATAACTTACTCGCGATTTGTGCGAGTAAGAGCACGTGTTGCCTAAAGCTTAACAAAAAGAGGGCTTTATTCATTACAATCAGCGTCCATGTTGGCAGCGCTCCCTCCATTATTAGTCACTAAAAAAGCTTATGAAAAAGATAAAGTTTTACTTGATCCATTATAAAAACCAGCAGCCGCCGTGAAATTTTCCCTTTCCTCGAAATATGGCAAAATAAAAACTTTTCAGCATGACTTTCGCATCCACTACCCCGAGGAGACCCATTTCCTACGAGTGGTCGTCGCTCCCTGTAGAGCTTCGACTACAGATCTTCGGATATGTGGCTGGAGAGCAGAAATCTCGAACTACGGGACTTGTTCCGTATGCCTGTGTCTCTTCTGAATGGCAAGAGTACTTCGAAAGCTTTACATTCCGACGTCTTCTGATCGACAACTCCCAGCTGGTCAGATTCTCCAAAATGACCGAGGGCGAAAAGGCCGCGAGACTGTCTTATATACGCTATTTATGTCTGAGAATCAAGCTTCAGGACTATGATTATCCGGAATGCAATAAGCCAGAGTCTCATGCTACCATCAATTGGTGAGAGTAGTGGATCTTATCAACTCGCTTATATCTAACAGTATCATGTAGGAATAACCAGAGATTTACCCATTCGCTCAAAGTATTGTTCGATGTGCTCCGCCGTTGGGAGCCTTCCAACCATAAGGACACCGGGTTGATACTGGAGATAACTGCTTACTCACCTGGTGACAACGAATATTGTGACCAAGCCGCGATGGAATACGATTTGCATGACAACTTCCAGCTGAAAGAGGACCTGGAAAGTTCACCTAGCATGCGAGAGTTCGTAGGTGCAAAGAATTGGTCGAGGCAAAAGACCATGCAAGGCAGGTGGCGACTACAAGGCACACCGCTTCAATTGACTACAAGGAAGCATCTCAAGCAAGTCCCGATCGTTCATACCCTCTGGTTACGCCATCAGTTCAACAGAGGGATAGGTGATTGGACCTTGGTACGGATCCTGGGCACGGCTCTGACAAACGTCATTTCTTTTCGAATCGAAGCTGCATCAGGTATAGGTGCTTTACATCGATATTCCAGTGGCTGGAACAACCTAGTTCTCCAGCTCCCCTATCATATTCGTCGATTTTCCTTGAACCTCGTTCCAAGATCATACTCTCAGTCGCATATTCTGTTCCTAAACGCAACGGCCAGACTAGAGAAATCTCTAGCGGAGAAGGCTCACCACCTAGTCTCACTCTGTCCACCTACTGGCATAAATCCACTGGAATTCATGCGGCATCTTCGAAGGACACGGCAGTCTCAAGAACTCGAACATGGCTCAAAACTGAAGCAGCTATGTCTTGACGTTCTAAATAGTCAAGTCGCGGGATCTTTAATGTTACAGCGTCAGTTAGAGAGTCTCTTGGAAGAATCTGCCGCCGCAGCCCGAGACTTGCCAAATCTTCAGATTATGGAAATATGGTGGCACAATAAACTAAATGCCTGTATATTCAGATATGAGCTTGAGAAAGACCAAGTTACCATCACATGGAGAGTAGCTGGAGACTGGTTGAGCCTGACAGATGGAATTAGACAACAGTGGGCGAGAGTAGCTCAAAGGTACAACGTGGGCTTTTTGGTCAAGGAGGAGCCGTTGTTGAGAGTCGAGTGGAGGGGCATACATATTGACGGGACGGCCACCTATCGGCACTTGAAGCTGTGCGATTTGGCGGTTGATCCAGTTACTTTGGCCATTCTTGAGGAAGAGTCAATTTGGTAGAGCAGATGCAAGAGTCAAAGGCTGGAGGTGTGGACCGCTATTCAATGTTTGAAGTACAAATCAGTAGATTTGACCAAGAAAAAGTATTCGCTCTACACTTTCAGCCATTTACCCGACACCAGATGTGGTGCGTAAGACCGCAAAAACTGATTATCCTGTGCATGCATTTCTATTAATGGCATCAATTATCTTACTGGTTATCCTTGTTAGTCAGCGCGATTCAGCCCAACACATCAGACCTGCACAGCCTGATCAGGCTGTGGACTTTTCATCTTCTTTACCCCTCACTTCAGAGCGTCAGATCATTTCTCCAGAGAGCAAAACATCATGCTTACGGGCTTTGAAGCACTCGGCGCCGCAAGCGCAGTCCTACAAGTTATTTCGTTCGCAACCGACGTCGTTGTAGCTTGCAAAAACGCATATGATGGAGTCACCACTTCTCAAGACGATCTTCAGCGCTACGCGGGGCAGATGTCTGAAGCCGTCGGTCGAGTACACACACGCTGCGCGCAGATGAAAAACGCAAATTCCAGGTTTACTAGCCCCGAGCTACAAAATATTGCCAAGGAATGCAAAGACGCTGCTGATCAGCTGGAGACCGAAAGTCGGTGCGTGACTAGCATGCAAGCTCAAGGAGATATTTTGAAGTCAATCCGCAAGACCTTCAGAGCTTCAAGGCATCGGAAAAAGCTCCAAGCCCTCCAGGAATCACTTTCGAAGTATCAACAGGTCATAGAAACCGAGTTAACGTCCCATTTATGGTAAGCTCATCATCCAGATTGGTGTGGCCATCTACTAAGATAAGCGTTGCTCTAGCACACAGAACGATGCGATATACTTCCAGCAAGAGGCATCATTCAGTAAACTGGATACCGATGTCCGTTTTCTCATCGACCAGCTCGCTCGAGGCATCTCCGATGTAAAGGACCTCGTGAAGCGAGAACATGCCGTAACACGTAGCGCGATTACCCAAGAAGGTGCTAGGGCCGAGGCAGCCATCAATTCGCACACCGACAGCCAAGTCCTGGACCTAAGGACTACCGCTGAAACAAAGAGAAATTGCGAAACTTTTCTTCAAAGCTTGAAAGCTCCACGTATGAACCAACGCTACAACGATATCATGAATTCAAGAGATGCAAGTTTTAATCAAGTATTTGCTACTTATGATGACATGAGAGACATGTATTATGGACATTCAGAAGAAAGTGGTCATTCAACAGATGACGATAGCCTAGAGAATGATGGCAATCCGGACGATAAAGACGATGAGCAAGGCGACGATGATTCAGAAGACGATGACAGCAGTGGAGAGATTGATTCGGAGGGCTATGAATCCTCCGAAGTGGTTCGAGACCCTGGCTACAAGAGTGAAATGGATAAAATCTATGACTCGTGGCTCACTTTCAACTCGTGGCTAAAATCAGACGACAAATTGTTCTATATACAAGGAAAGCCAGGCTCGGGGAAAAGCACACTCGTCAAATTCATCCTAAACCAGAACCAAACCCGAGACTTGATCCAAAAATGGAGCCCCGACGCGATTATCATTTCCTACTTCTTCTGGAAAATTGGCTCAGAAGAGCAAAACAGTGTCAAAGGCCTTTGGTGCTCTCTACTCTACCAACGACTTCAGGACCAACAACATTTGATTTTGAGCGCAATGCAGCACTTTTGTCATTTGTCCCTCCACTCCGAATATCATGATTGGTCTATCAAGGACTTGCAAGCAGTCTGGGATTACCTTACGGACATGGATGCCCGAAGTATATGCATTTTTATTGACGGCCTAGATGAGATTCGCAATGAAGATGGCTTTTCTCAGCTCTCCAAATCTATCCACTCTATATCAAGACTTCCGAAAGTCAAGCTGTGCATGTCGACTCGGCCTGAGGCACAAATCATGAGGTGGCTACAGACAACAAACGCTGTGGGAATCTTACTGGAAGACTTGACGAGATTTGATATGATTGTCTTTGTACGAAAGAGATTCCGTGAGCTATTTCATAATTGTCATCTATCTTTAGAGTTTTTTGTTGATCTGCGTCAACAGCTTGTTGATAAAGCGCAAGGTGTGTTTCTATGGCTTCATCTTGCTACACGAAGCATCATAGAGGGGATCGAGAATCACGACAGTGAGGATATGCTTTCTATACGCCTCCATGAGCTCCCTGGAGACCTTGAGAAGCTCTACACAGACATGTGGCAAAGGTCCAACGCAAAAAGCAATGTCTATCAAGCGACAGCACGCAGGTTCTTTCGGTACGTTCTAGACCGTTCAACCGAAACCCAGAGCATCGCGGTTGGTCTTCGTTGGCGTCAATTCCCATTGCCATTGACACTTCAAATCGCTTGCGCTGAGGATCATAAAACACAACAGCACGTTCTAACGGGCACTGGTACAATCGAAGCCAAACAGATTGAACAAATGTGCGACGAGACAAAGGCTTCAATACACACTCGATGCGCAGGATTACTTGAAGTAGGTACGAGAATGACCGACAAGGATACTGCCGAAAGGCGGAGAGACAATACAACTACCGCCAGTAAGGTGATTGGCACGGTGGCATTCATTCACCGAACCGCACATGACTTTCTGACTGACACAGAAGCGGGGCAGAGCATCCTAGGAGGCGAAACGTCCGATTTTCCCTGGCATACACAGCTTCTGAAAGGTCTGGTCTGCGCAGTGATACTTCTGGCATCCGAAATGGACCTGCCATGGTATAGTCCCCTCATTATTAAACAAATCACCACATTTGCAACACGTTGGGGTAGCGAAGGTCTGCAATTGGCTACCGAGATGCTCGACGCCATTCAGCCGTTGTTTGACAAGCATCTCATAAGGCAACACGAGCATCCATGGCGGCCTGAACCCCCTTTCTTAACTGGCGTGATCCGCCATGATATATTTGATGATTATGTTATCCCGTATCTGACAGCTGAACACTCGCCTCATCTGGCCACCAATATCATGCGAGAGGTATGGAATATCCCACCTCATACGAAACTGCGCAGGAAAACCTTCGACAACTTGGTGGCGCTGGGAGCGGACCCACACGAATATGGTGTACTTCGACATTCTTCCCACTTGGAGCCATTTGATAGGATGACAACAGCATTCACCAGCATTCTCACGTGTTACTTCCTAATGCATCGAATAGTTATTCCCGGAAGTATGAAAGAGCTATATCCAGACCTGCCATACGAAACCTTAGAAATAGTTGTAGAGATGGCGACGACTTGCCAGGACCTAAATGCAGCCGTTCTATTCTTTGCTTCCTGTTATGAGAATTTGGAAATGGTTTCAGAGGATACTGAAACTCTATTTTGGATATCCCACAGTCTCTATCATAATACCTTATTTGTGGTTTTCGAGATTAACATACAGTTCTTGCTACTGGATCTACTCTCGAAGGGTGGGGAGAGTTTAGCTGATAATGTGCTGAAAGTTCCCGGAGCCCAGGTTGTCCTGGAAAGGTTTGACAGCCCCTCAATCAAAGTAAGATACTTTATGAGGCCAAGCCCTACAGGAGACAGTCTCAAGAAAGAGAATCTACCTCGACGAAAGATTGAGCGCGTCGTATCAAGTGCGGCGTCTCTTTCGAGCATCGATATCAAACGTCTCTTTGACTTGGACTTGAAGAACCAATGCCGGGAGACTTGCGACTCATCTGAAGTTCGAACACAAGCAGGTGTTATTACCCAATTTGTCAGTGACTTGGAGACCGAGGAGGTTGATGTCGAAGATATGATGATAACGTTAGCGAGTGAGAATCTTGGCTTGGGTACTTATGAGGAGGCGGGTATAATCCCTAGTCTGGAATATCTCAGACGTTCAAAAGAAAGGAATGGACCGGAATGGAAATCATTCCCTTCAACAATGCGACGGCTTGAAGCAGTAGCAGGTGGCAAGGAAGCAATGAAAGGTCGGGAGTGACAGTCATCTGATGGCTACTTTTCGCATTTGCTTTTGCTTAGGAAACCAAGACTGACAAATATCGAGAGGGACCGAGATATATGCCTTCTTTTGCCTTGACACTCCCCTAAACCTGTACCTCTTTATTCTTGTAGCCAAAAATCCCCTTTGTTGGCGCATCTCTCTCGTTCTGTGCAGTACTCACAGCTTCTCGAAGAATTAACTCCTTGTCGACCAACAGGCTCAAAACCTCCATCATCCACTCCTGGCACCTTTTTGTATTCACCTGTATAGAAATTGTGAGTCGCCGAAATCCTGAGGTGACAGGTTCCTTACCCCATCGATTGGTGCGCGGATGTTTTGTCCTTTAGAAGGGGGAGCTACAGATTCCGCAACTCGCTCGATAAGACTTCTTGATGTATTCTCCCTTATCTCAGATTGGCTCTCTGGGTAGCTGGGAAGAATTGAATCATCAACCTTGCCAAGAAAGACCAGCTGCTTCAGGTCAGCGTAGGCTTGAGTGTTGTAGTTCCGATGAATCTCAAATGCAAATCCGGACATGAGAGGTTCTCCAACGACATGAATCCTTGTTCCAATAGCCTTGAGAGAACGAAAGTCCTCACTGATAGTATCCCGATCATATGCTGCGTTCGGGATGAAGAGGGCGAAATGGGAACGTTGGTTCGCGCCTCCGCCTGACTTGGCAAGATATAGTGAGCGGGCTGGCATGATGAGCTGTAAGATTACCTTTACAATAGTATACGACCCGTACTGATGAAAAGGCTAACTTCTAGGAGTAAGATTATCTCAGGTCGCCACTTCTAGAAGCGGGGTTTCTTAACTTTCTGTACGGTAATTGGCTAACAAGGATTATACGCAGGGTTCAGCTAATAGACCTTATTAGGCAAAGCTATAATTAAAAAGTAACTTAAGAATAAAGTAAAAAAGGCACCTTCTAGCTTTACCTTTTTAAAGTAAGGGCAATAAAGTTTACTAAAGAATCTACTAACTAACTATAGGTTAGATTTAGTTAATTAAACTAGCTATTAGTTAGTTTAAGACCTATAAAGTCTTTTTTAAAAATATAAAGTTATTATAATAAAATATAAAAGATAAATCTTAAAGTACTTTTATTATTAATAAGTAATAAATTAATAATTACTAAATAAGTAAAAATACTAAGTATTATTTATAGTTATATTAAGTATAGTAAGGTTTACTTTCTATATAGGAAGCTATTAATAGGCTTTTATAGAAATACCTTTAGAAAACTTATTAAAAGACTTTTTTAAAAAAGTCTTTTTAAAAATTTTTTTTAAAAAGGTTTTTAAAAAGCTACTAAAGGTATAAATATTACTAGGTAAAGGTACTATAAGTAAAGCTTTATATAATAGCCTTTTAAAAAAGGAAATAGAAAATTCTTTTTTATAAAAATTAAAAAAAGTAATTATTAAAATATAAACTATTTATATAATAAATATAAACTAGGCTTTATTATTATTATTACTTTAGTTTTATATATAAAGTAATAAAGACTTTATATAAATAGCCTTACTTTTATTAAATTTATTAATAATATTAAAATTAACTAAAAATTACTATATACTTATATTTATACTTATACTTATACTTATAATTAACCTTTTAAATTATATTATAAATAACCTTTTTAAACTAGCTTATAAATAATAATATATAAAGTATAATTATTAAATTAATTATTACTAATATAAGTAATTTAATAGCTATAATAAATAGTATAGTAAAAATTAAGTATTTTCTATATACTTTTATTTATTATACTTTTAAGGCTTAATAAGATAGGTATATAGAATTAAAATATAGTAATATAAACTTTATTTTACTTTTAATAATATATTAAGGTTATTATAGTACTATTTAATTTAAAGAATTAGTAATATTTTATTAAGTAATACTATAAGGCTTTAAGTTAGCTATAGCTTTTTAAAGTACTTAGAATAATATTTAGTACTAGGTTAATAAGTAATTAAATTATATTAGCTAATAATATATTAAAAAGGTTATTTTTTTTATATTATTTTATATTATTTAAATCTTTAAAAGCTTAAAATTTAATATTATAGTTAATTTTACTAATTTTTAGGTCTTTAGCTTAAATAGCTATATAACTAAAGCTATTATAAGGTAAGGTTAAATAAAAAGTTAGTATAATTAGTATTAGTTTTTATATTAATTAAATTTATACTTAAGAGCCTTACTTTTCCTTAAAGTTAAGGTTTAATTTTTTACTTTTTTTTTTTTTATTTAATTATTATGTAAAAGTAAGGTTTTATATAAGTTATATTTAATTTAGTAAAAGTAAGTAAAGATATTTACTTATTAAATTTATATATAATTATATTTACTTACTTTTTTTTATTGCCTTTTTAATATATCTCTTAACTTTCCTTTCTTAACCTTTTTTTACTATATTTAATATAATATTACTATACTATTTATAATATATTTTTATTATTTTATTACTTTTTTACTAGTTTTTAATTATTTATATTATTAGTAGTTATTAGTAATTATTAAGTTAGTTTAAGATTTATAGTATATTTATATATAAAGTTACTAGTAATAAAAATTAGTAAAGATATAAATTACTAAGCTTATAAAGGGTAAACTAATAATATAATAAGTATTATTATAGTAATTATTACTTTATTTAAAGCTAGTTTTTTTTTATTACCTAGAGGTCCTATAAATAAAAGTAATATTCCTAGTAATATATTAAATCTTCTTACTACTACTTATATATATATATATTATAATTAAAAAAAAAGCTTATAGTATTTTATATATTTAAAAAATATAACTAAGATAATAGCCTACTATTTTATATATTAAAATTATATAAATACTTTAATATATATTTTAATCTTTTTTATAAAGTATACTAATTTATAGTAAGTATAAGTATTTAACTAGTTAATCTATACTTTATCCTTAGTATATAAATATACTATTAGTAATATTTAGTTTTTTAAATATATTAGTTTATTATTATAATATCCTAAAATAGTAATCCTTAAGCTATTTATTAAGTTTATAAAATATCTTACTATTTTTTTATTATTACTAACTTTTACTTTTTATTTATAAAGCCTATTTTAGCTAGTTAAGCCTTAATAAGAGTTTATAGAATATTATTTACTTAGTAATTTTATTAAATAAATAGTAACTAGTTTAAAGTTTTTATATTATAGTAAGTAATCTTAAAATATAAAAGAAAAATTTACTGCTAAAAGTAAATATATAAGTACTATAGCTTACTATATTTATATTTATTTAATATATATAAGCTAAGATTTAATATTACTATTAGTTTAAATAATATACTAGTAAAGAACTATTACCTATTTTTATAATATTTTAACTCCTTAATTAATAATAATTATAAGGTACTATAGTTAAATAAGCTATTTTTACTTTTTTTATAGGTAATTTTAATTTTTAGTTTAGTTAAACTATTAATTTTAGTAGTAAATTAAATACTAGCTTTAGCTTTAATTACTATAATTATAATAAACTAAAATACTTTTTTATTTATAATAAATATAAAATATAATAACTAATTAAATACTATTATATTAATATAAATATATATTTTTATTATATAAAGCTTAATATTTAGTTTATTAATTATTATAAATAAATATATAATTTATATTTATATATATTTTATTTATATAAGTTTATTAGACCTAATAGTAAATACTATATATACTATTAAATATACTTTATTAAGTATAATTAAAAAAACTAATTATTATTTCCTTTTATTTTATTATAGTAAGGATCTAACTATATAGGCTTAGTATCTTTTTTTAAATAACCTTTAAATATTTACTTATATTACTAAAAAGATATTTAATTAATTATCTTACTATAAGGTAATACTTTTATAATTAATTTACTTTTTATTAATAATAATCTAAATATATTATATTTATTTAATTAAAATTAGTAATTTATTACTAACTAGTAAGTAAATATAAATTAATATATAATAAAGTATTACTTATAATATAAAATTTACTAATTTAATTAAAAAATATATAATAATATATATTACTTTTATTATTATTATAATATAATTTCTTATAGTTATATAACTTATAACTAATAATAAAAAAAAAAAAAACTATACTTTTAATTTTAAAATAATAATTTTAATTTTAGTAATATTTTTATTAACTTACTAAAGTTAACTTAAGTTAAGAAAATATTTATTTTTTATATTTATATTTATATTTAAGTTATAATATACTATAAATAATAGTATAAGTATAAAGGTTATATTATTAACTTTCTTAAAAATATTAACTAGGTTTATTACTAGCTTTTATTACTACTAAAAAAGCTTAATATTATTATACTTTATCCTTAAAACTAAACTACTTAACCTTATATAATATATTAATTTTAAAAATAGTTTTAAGTTTATTAAGGTTATATTTATTAATAATTTAAGTTTCTATATACTAACTATCTAAGCTATTATAAGATTATTATTAATAAAAAGTATTTTAGCTAGTTATTATAAAATAGAAATATTACTAATTAGCTTATTACTAAGCTTATTAATCTAGTTAAAATTAAAAAATTTCTATAAAATAATATAAATAAAGTATTAAGTAATCCTAACCTTTAGGAAGCTATAGCTATATCTAACTTTATTACTTAAAAGTATAATTTTACTTACTTATATACTTATCTTTAAAGTAAGTATTAAATAATTAATTTTCCTTTTAAGCTAGTACCTAGTTATAAACTATAATTAAAAATACTATATATTTAAAATATATTTTTAAATAAGTTTAATTATTCCTAGCCTTTACTATTTTTAGCCTTTTTTATACTATTTTTTATAAATAAAAGTAACTTTATTAAACTATAATAGTAAAGTATTACTTACTTTAATTATATTAAATATTTAATAAAGTTTTATAATAAATATTTTACTAAGTATTTTTACTTTTTATATATTACTTTTAATACTTTAATAAGATAGTAAGTTAATTAATATAGTTTATTTTATATTAAAAAGAATAGGACTTATACTAAGATTAATATTATATAACTATATACTACTTTTAACTTAAATACTTTAAAAGCTAAGGCTTTTTTTAATTTTATTATATATTACTTTAATAGCCTTTATAGTATATATCTTTTTTAAAGTAGTTATTATTACTAGCTAAAAGTATATATTTATAGACTTAAATATTTTAATATTTTTTTAATATTTTTAACTATTAATTTTTATTAAAAAAGTTTATAATACTATATACCTAAGTATATAAGTTAGTAAAATACTAATAACTATAGTAAAATAATAATTATAAAAAAGAATCTTAAGAAAAACTTTTATATTACTATATATTACTTTAATACTTATTTTATATCTTTCCTTAAAAATATTATTAAGCTAAAGTTTAATATTATTAAGTTATAGTTTTAATATAAATAGTAAGTATAGGGAAGTATATATACTTATAGTCTTTTCTAGGTTAAGAATACTTTAACCTTAAATATATAATTAAAATAAGATTTATAGAATATTAATAAAGATTTTTTTTATTTTTAGGGTATATATATTATAGCTATTAACCTAGATTATTAATAACCTAGCTAGTAATATAATATTAACCTATTAATTAGTATTATCTTTAACTTAATATTTAAAAATCTTATTACTATTATTAATTAAATCTAATATTATTAATATATAAGTATATACTATTAATAATATAAATATATATAAAATAGTATACTTTCTAAGGAAATATACTATTAATTCTATTTTTTATAAGCTTTTTATCTTAAGCTTATACTAGCTTATAATATAAACCCTAATTATCTTATTTATAATAAGCCTTATAATAATATATAGCTTAATAACTTTAACTAAATATTAATTATAACTTAGTTAGCTAATATTAATATATTACCTTATATAAGCTAAGCTATTATTATTAACTATATAGTTAAGTATATTAGTAAAGCTAAGGTTAAGTTTAAAAGCTATAAAGATATAGCTAAAGCTATTTTTTTATAAGTAAACTTTACTTATAGTATTATTAAATTTATTACTAAGTTTATAAATAGACTTATTACTAAGAAAGATTAGTTTATATAAAAGATATAGTATTTATTACTTAACCTTAAGCTAATATATAAAATAAAGGTTATTTAGTTTATTAATTACTATTATCCTAAGGATTATTAAAAAGCTAACTTTATTACTACTAATAGTAAGTAAGTAGTTTATTTTATAAAGAATATATATTAAAAGTATTTTAATTATCCTAAATACTTATAGGATTTAAGTTACTTTTAATTCCTTATTAAAGTAGATTTTTTAAAAGGTAAATAATATTAATATATTTTTTTAAATACTTTTAATTATATACTTAATTACTTTTCTTAATATACTAACTATAATAAGAACTTTACTTATATTAAGCTAATAATATACTATTTATATATTAACTTTAATAAGCTTCTTACTATTAAAAATATTAGTTTTAATATATACCTAGAAGCCTATTAGTATTATTAACTTATTTATTATAAAGCTTATCTTAATAATTATCTTTTAACTTTATAGTTAATTTTTAAAGAAAAGGAATTTAAAAATAATTTAAATAAAAATAATAAAATATTTAAGTAAATATAAAAAAAGCTTACTTATATATTTCCTTAAAATAAACCTAATACTAAAAAGGTTAATTTACTTAGTAATTATTCTATTAATTATACTTTTAACTAGGATAATTATATTAAAAAGTATTCTTAACTTTATATTTAAAAGTAAAAGTACTAAAAGAACCTTTATAATAATTACTTATAATAAGTTAATATAAATTTAAATAAAGCTAAAGTTATATCTTTTAATTTTAAATAGTACTTAGTTTATAATCTATTTATTTAGTATCTAAATAATACTATTAACTTAAACTATATTTACCTTTTACTTTTATAATTATAAGTTAATAAATAAAAAAAAACTAAAAAGTTATACCTTATTTATATTTTTTTATTTACCTTAAACTCTTAAAAGCCTAGCTATATAGTAAAAGTAATACTAATAGGTATTATAGCTAATATAATTAATAGTATAACCTTATATTTTATATTATACTTACTTATATTAAAGTAAATCTTATTTTTAATTAATTTTAGTAATAATAAATTAATTAGTCTTTAAGCTAGTTTTTAAGATATTTTATATATTATTATTAATAAGAAGTTAATAATAGGTTTAAAGACTTTTTATTTTATTAATTAATAATTATATTAAGTATTTTTTAAATATTAATATAATTACTTTAGTAAATAAAGTATTTTATTATTTAGTAACTTTTATTAATTACTTTTTATTTTTAAAAAGCCTTTTTATATTAATAAATATATTTATAATTTAATAGCTTTTACTAAATATAATATATATTATATTTTTAATAAAATTATTAAGTTAAAGTAGATTATTAGATAGTAAGGTAATAAGTAAGTATTATTTTATAATACTCTTTAAGGTCTTTATAAAGGTTAACTAACTATTAAATATTAGTACTTTCTTTCTTTATAAGTATAGTTAAAGTTAATTAAAAAGGAAGTTATTATATTTAATAATACTTTTTATATTTTTTTAACTAACCTTTAGGTTAAAAAGTTTAATTATAGTTATATAAAATAACTAAATAGTATAGTTATTTAGATTATTATTACTTATTTTAACTAGTTTAAATATAATACTAAGTTTTTTATTATTAGTAATTTTTATAAGACTTTATTTATTTATATTAGTACTTATATTATACTTATAAAGAATCTTTAAATTACTATAAGCTTTATTAATAGTATAGTTAGTATTATTAAAAATCTTACTTAGGAAAATAGACTTAGTAATATTAATCTATACTATATTATACTTAAGGTTATTATAGTTTACTTTAAGGAATATACTAGCTTTTTATACTTTAATAATAAAGGTCTTAATATACTTAATATAATTAAGATTATTTCTATTTTCTATTTTATATAAAAATATATTATTAATAATAATCTTTATACTTATAAATAGTTTTTACTTATAATTTTATATATAATTACTATTTATAAGTCTTAAGGTATAATACTAAATAAAGTTATTACTTAAATTACTAATAAAGACTTTACTTTTAGTTTTTTATATATTACTATATTATATATTAAAACCTTTTAAGGTATTATATTTAAAATAGCTTTTAATTTAAGTAATATTAGTATTAAAACTAATATTTAAGGTAGTTTTAAAGAGATTAATTAGTAATAAAGATTACTATAAATACTATATATATTTTAAATATAAATTTTAATATCCTTTATTATTACTATATTTAACTATTTTTAGGCTTTTATATTTACTAATTACCTAATTAATAAATATAAATATAAAAAATATAAATAAAAAAAAGCTATAAATAAGCAGTTTTACTATTAACTTACTAAATATTACCTAAATAATTTAAAATACTATAAATTAGTAAAAGGGAAATTAGTTAATTATTTTTTAATAAGCTTTTTAATAAACTTATTAAATATTACCTAGATAATTTAAAATACTATAAACTAAAAAAAGGGAAATTAGTTAACTATTTTTTAATAGATTTTTTAATAAAGTATTACTTATAAAGTAAGAAAATAATAAAGGGTAGCTAGAAAGTAGCTAGATTTTAGCTAACCTTTTATTTATATAAAAGGTAGCTACTAGCTAGCCTTTAGTAAACTTTTTATTTATAATATAAAGAATATACTTAAGATTACTTTTAATATAGTTATATAAAGAATTTAATTCTATTTAATTACTAATAGAAATGTAATATTAACTTAACTATTAATTATTAATTATAGAGTGTTAAAAGGTTAAGTATACTGATTATAATTAGCCGTGGCTTTGCCTTGCCTAGGATAATAGCTTGCTGTTAGTATTAGGATCTTGTAAACAAGGCATGAACAGATGGCTAATGAGCTCAGGCCTCAGGACGACTACGCAATATCCATAGCAATTCACTCACGTACTGTATAAAAAAATAATCGTTAAAGAGTCGACAGTATTATCTCCGCGCCCAAGTCCACTTCCAGGTCTCAATACACTTCTCATAGCGCGCTTCCGCCCACTTCCTCTGCTCATCACCTGGCCCCAAATTCTTCTGTCGCACAGAAACCATATGCTCATACAACTTCAAATCCGTGTAAACGTTTCTATTCCGAAGATACAGTTCTGCAAGATCATTCTCAGAAGACATAGTCTTCTTATGAACCTGCCCAAGAGCCTTTCTCTAAATAGGAACAGGCTCCTCCAAAAGTGCAATGGCCTCCGTAAGCTCTCTGATCTTGCAGTATTATACGTTCATCAACGTCCATTTGTAGCGTTCCAAGCATTGTGGCGATTAGTCTGGTAGGAAGTGAGTAATAGCGCAATTAAATATCCTTTTGACAAAATCTACGCGCCCGTACTCATGCCTCCAATTAGATCAAAGACATCCGCTGGCTTTTTCAGACTCTATCCCAATTTCTTCTTCTGGGCGTTAAGTCCATACATGATACGTTTGGAGACATATAGTGATAAGCCGCGTACCCCGCCCATCGAGGGATAGCATGCAAATACCCTCCGAATCTAGCAAACTCATGTTCGGCGAGCGCGGGGGCTGTCCGATCATCTGTCCCTTCAGTATGATGCGAAAAGAAGAAGACAAAGATCAAGATTTGATGCTCAGCCTAGTCTCCATGGCAGTGAGACTGGCTATATGCAAGTAGTCAGCTGCTTATGTATTTTACCGCTCATTGGCCAAACTACCCCCGCAGTTGGCACGACTTGGTAGCAAAATTCGCAGTCGTATGCCTCTAGAGAAATCGATATTACATCCCATATAGTTGAGTTCATGATCCCAATTGTAAGATGCGAAGAGGTTAAGTTTGGTTCCCCGTGGTTGCGGTCGGGTAGATGTCGCGAGCCAGTTAGAGCCGACCCAGTAGAAACTCCTCTGCGGCGAGCTTGAGTAGTTCGTCGTCACCACTCCGAGATTATGGTGGCAAGTTCGCTTTTTGACCAGCTGTCGGCAGTTTTGTTATTTCTCTTTACTTCGTGCCTGATTGAGATGAGCGTGTTAGGCAGTCTGTAACTTTGACATAGAACAGTCTGCACTAAGGTAATGCAGATGTGATTCTGCAGTTATCTTGGCTGCAAATTTCAGATGACAAAGACTAGAATCCTACCAATAAGCAAAGGTTCCATGACCTAGCACGCACCGTGCTCAAAGAGGCAGGTGATAAGATGACAGCCTCTCCAATTGGTCTTTGTTGCCACGCCGCATGGCAAGGCGCAACAGCCAGACAGTCATTAAAGATTCCCCACTGAGCTATTTCTCACTGCATCACCTTAAAAAATAACCTTAAACTAAGCTATCAGAGCCTCCTATATAACTAATCACGATGCCGACTGCCACTACATATTTTGGCATTGGTCTCATCAACAACGGTCCACTGACAACGACATATACGCCTCCCGCAAGCTGCATAACTGCAACGACGGACCAAATCTTCTTCGCGCATCCTGACTCTATCACAATCGGTTACGGAGCCCCAACGTGCGAAACTACTCCGATGGGGAAATGTCTCCCATCCGGTTCCAATTATGACAAGTTGTCCTCCTACCTCAATGATCACGGAGGTGAAGATATTATTGACTATTATTCGCCTGGCATCGATTGTCCAGAGGGCTTGACTACGGCCGGCACCTTGGCGCATGGCAACCAAACTGGTTCAGTTGAGAAGAGAGGCGTTTTTACGCAGACGACGAGCGCGCGGCCCGGCGTGTCTGTTATTAATCCCACTATGCTCGTGGAGCGAGTGTGGCTTGATGCACTGACTCCCTCTGAGACGCTGGCATATTGCTGTCCTAGGTATGTCCCAATTCCTGACTCACTATTTCGCGGTCTAACTTTGCAAGTGGCTGGTTTGCTGCAAAGGGAGGAAGTTGCTTCTCATCCATCAAACCCTTGAGATCTGCAACATATACAGAAGTCTGCAACACGCACCTCGGTCAAATGGCCGCACGTTCCGTCTATACGGTAGATTCAAGCGATGTGTCGGAATATATATCCTCGGCCGTAACGGCGGAGCCAAATCCGAAGATATTTCCGATGACAGCTTTGCAAACTCGGGCGTATTTCCAGTATGACGAACTTGCGGTTGTTAGACGCTTTCCTGCTGTGAAGCTTGTATACAAAGAGTCGGATCTGAAGCTAACTGGGGATGGAGATGAAAGTAGCGAGGGGGAAAAGAGCGGTGATGATAAGAATGATGACGCTGAGGATGAGGATGAAGATAATGGAGCCTCGAGCCTGTTGATAAGTGGTGGGCTTTTATCCATTCTTGCTGTGCTATTTAGCATTCTTATCGGCGCTGGATTAGTTATGTTTTAGTTGTCGTGAGGGTCATGGACGTCGATATTACATATGAGATATAAGAGAGCTAGCTTTAGACTCCATGCATTCCCCTACGAAAATGTCCTACACCATTTTTGCATCCGCAGAGCTACAAAATAAAACCCCGCCAACGAAATCCATAGAAAGTGAAACTACTCATCGCCAGACAAACCTGAATCCGACGACACAACATCCGAAGAGACACCATCCTCGTCATCATCCGAGTCTCCAGTACGTTGACCAAAAGCAACATCAAGAAACTCAGCGATGTGCGACCCCTCCTCAGATTCAATCTCCGAAGAATCTTCATCCTCATCACTATCCTCCTCCCGCTCAACCTCCGCAAAGAATCTCCTACAAAACTCCCCAAGCGACCCAGTCTTCCGAATAATATCCTGATGCAGAACCTCTCTCTTCTTCTCAGCCGCCACTTCATCATATTTATCCCCATGTATCTTACGCATGTTCTCATGGACCCGCGCAAACACTAATTCACACGCATCAAGGTCTTCGGCGCGGTTGGTCTCTATATAACTATCGTCCTGTCTGGCTTGCATGGTTGGGTTAAGGGGCACACGGAGGATGGTCTCGCCTTCTTTTTGATAGCCGCATGTTTCGATGTAGAAAGATGTGAGCGTCGTTTTGCTCAGGACCGTGAGGATCTCAACCCATGTGCCGGACTCGAGGTATACTCCCATTAGCACAACATCTCGCAGCGCTGTGGACCGTTCAAAGAGCGCTATTAGTGTTTCTCCTGTTATAGACAGGCTCTGTAGGTCCAGCACTTCCAGGGTCAAGGGTTCCAGGCTTGATGAGTCCAGCACCAGCACATCAGGCCCCTTGGCCTTGAGAGTATCCAAGTTTGTCGCGAGTGGTATAAGCTGTCGGAGGTATTTGTCGAAGATCTGATTAGATTGGTTGTACCGAAATTCGAGGTCTTCGTCTTCCTCGGTACAGTGTCCGTAGTGAACACTCAGACGCTTGAGCCGTTTGAAGAATTCCTTTGGAGAGTGAGGTCCCCCATTGTCGTCGTCCCGGAGAAAATGCCCAAAGTCATACGCGAGAGGCAAGGAGAGTTCGAGTTCTTCCAAATTCTTGAGCCCGGATCTGAAGAGCGCTGTTGCCAGGGACTCGAAGAAATTCTCAGTGTCCTGAACCCAACAACAACTGTTCATACCTGGGTCATCAAAGTCCTGGCTGTAACTATAAGGAATATCCTCAAAGTTAAGCTTCAAGATCGTGAGATTCGTAAATCTGGGTAATGCACTATGAATCACCGCGCCCATTCGTGCAATATACTCCAGATCCTTGTCTCTCTCCTCAATCACAGGCTTGTAATCTTGGAAGTCATTCGGACCCCGTATTTTCAAGCAGATTTCCAGACGGCGTACAATTTCGCGAAATTGGTGATGCTTTGACATTTTTACAAGACGAGCAGTGCCGGTGACGCCGTTGCTGGTCACGGCGGTTACGCCCCATCTCGTTATGACACTGCCGGAGTAAATGATGGCGTGCTGAAAAAGAATGGGCGTGACAATCTGGTAGAACAGAAGATTTACGACACGTAGAGATGCTAGGTACGAGCGGCGCTTGATCCCTGCTATCTCGTGTTGGCCTAGAGGAGGGTCATATCCACCGAAGTGATGTCGCTCGTAGCCATCGTGGAGATACGACACGATCTATGTGCGGTCAGCATCAGGATGAGTATATGGTGGATGATTACAAACTTCATGAAGAATTTCAAGTGGCAACCTCTCAAGAGCAGACATGTTGCTTATACTCCTCTTAGGCTGTAAAGATAAGCGAAGTCGTGTCATGAACGTGTAGTGATGGCGGGGCTATTCCGGAAATCGTTGGATCCTTTTTCCGGCGCTTCTAATTGGCGGACCGACATGGCTGTAAGTCAAGGTACGTACAGTACTTGACAGAGGCGACATGGACTCGACATTTGTTCTTAAATCAGGTAACACAAGTATTATTCTCATGTGACATGAGGCCAGCGATCGATCTGTGCAAAATTTGTCAGCCTTAGGGGGAGGGAACACAGCCACTGAAGTTTCAACCCTAGCCACAGAACCAGCCACGGCGTTTTCGTACCAGAGCCAAGCTTTGTCCCAACAAATTCTGGCCTTTGACAGTTTCCCACTTAGGAACGAACCAAAAGAGGTTGCATCTGCCCCGTAACTATTTGCTGTACTAGTTCCAGTAGTGGGACCATGTGGTCGGTAGCGCGAGCCGACCCCGAGCACTATTTGAGTTTAGCTTGCGATATGAACTGTTAGTACCCGCAATAGAGCGCACTCTATTTTGCCCTTCCCTTTCTCAAGCACAAGATGATGCCCCTCGCTTCCAAGCGCTTGACTGACACGTGCTATGACAGAAGGTGCAAAGTAGATTAGATTCAGGGTTGCTTTGATGACGTGGATCGTCACGTCAATAGTAATGGAAGGACACGAAACCCTCCGAGCTTCGACTGGAACGTTCGATCAGGATGTGGGAGACAGATTTGCGCATGGACCATAGGCCCGAGTGGCAAGGGGACAAAGAGTCTCAGCATGTGCGGTATCTGGATTGCTCAAACGAACTCGGGTCACGATGATGTTGGTATAGGCCTTTTTCACCTGGCAAAAGGGAAATACGGCGATATTTGCCCATTCCCCAGTAAGGCTGCCCTTGAGCAGTCGTACGTCGTGCACATTAGATCGATGAGACGTTATGACGGAGGCGATGGAGTACACCTTCAGCTGCCTATGTGCCAGTATGCGCTATGGTGCATGATCAGACCAGTTTTGATGCCCCTCCCCCATGATCCATCGCACCCATCGCAAACCAGTACCGAATTAGGGGTGCCCATTGACGTGTGCACTGATGATCTGCAGAACCTCGGCAACTCTAGTCCTAATTGACTAACACGGTAGTCCAAGTTTAGCGACAGAGGTGGAGTCTACTAAACAACACAGAAACCAAGAACCATATTTACATGTGTCAACCAACGAACTATATAAAGACCAAACCCAACTTCCTCAACGGACCAAGATAATCGAATCCCATCTTCGTCTTTGATTACAATACACGCAAAATGGCTTCACGATCCTCAACCGCCGTGTACGAGTCCAACTCGTCACGACTCGATGCAAATCCATCAACCAGCCTCAAGTCGAGGCAGAATCCGAAAGACTCTATGAAGTCGACCTGGCGTCGCGCCGATAAAAGCAACTGGACATGGTCGCACTGGTTCTTCGAGATCTTGGGCATCCACCCCTATACCCTCGACAAAAAAATACCCGTTCATCAGAAGCGAGATAAAGTCCCTTATACACCTGAGTGGCAGCTGCACCGTTGGGTGCTTGTGCATGCACTCATTCCGATGGCTTTACACCACGCCTATGTTCTATACACTGGCCATAACCTTACACCCATCCAAGCATATATCTTCTACAGTCTGGCCTTTAAGGTTACCGCTGTGCACCAACTCCATGCTCTTCGTCGAGTAGGTCACCAGACTGGCTTTTTGGATGGTGATGTCCATGAAAGAGATGGTGTACCTGATGTTGGCGTCACCAAAGTCGTCAAGAGCCTTATCGCGACCTCTAGTTTCCGCCCAGTCTTTACCGTCTTTCTCAGCTACCGTACCGCCCAGACCCCTTCTTCCGTCAGTTTGGTTTGGCTCCCACTCGAGATTGGCCTGTACGGAATCGTGCTCGACTTTTGGTTCTACTGGTACCACAGACTCATGCACGAGGTCGGCAGTCTCTGGAAGTACCACCGCACGCATCACTTGACCAAGCACCCCAACCCGCTCCTGACACTCTACGCCGATTTCGAACAGGAGATCTTCGACATCGCCGTCATCCCACTCGCAACATACTTCTCTCTCAAGTTTATGGGTCTGCCCATGGGCTTCTACGAGTGGTGGATCTGCCACCAGTATATCATGTTCACCGAGGTGGGTGGGCATAGTGGCCTGCGGGTTTATACATCACCCCCCGGCACACTTAGCTGGCTGCTTCGTCTGCTCGACGCTGAGCTTGTGATTGAGGACCATGATCTGCACCATCGAAAGGGCTGGAAGACGAGCGGAAACTATGGCAAGCAGACTCGCCTGTGGGATAAGATCTTTGGTACTTGCATTGACCGGATAGAGATGAAAGACTCGAACATGGATTGGGAAACAACTGTTGACCTGCCGATCTTTTGGTAAACGATTGACGGCAGCTTATGATTTTGGCACTTTGGGAAATATTCGCAAGCTTCTGTATGATTTAAGATAGTTTAAGGTCAGAATGCTATTATTAGTATACTCAGCCACTAAGGTTTCAAAATTACTTCTTGTATTCTTCCTGTAGCTGCATATTTGTGTTTCACGAAGCGCCTAGCCTCTGTTACAGATGATGGCACAGCCAGTCTTGTATGGTCACTGATCGCTATTTGTGTAATGCCGCGGAATAAGCCACGCCATCTCAACTGGCCGCTGAGGAATATGAAGCCAAAGACAAGTCAGGTCTCTCTCGTAGGTAAGTTCTATGGCCATGCTTAAGCCTGGAGATATTGTTTCTTTTGATGTTACTCCCACATTGATTCATCCATTTGTACTTCGATACTTGGCCTGCCAACCCCTCTTTCGCCATGTAAGACAAGACTCCGTGTTGTAAGCTGCCATTGGATAGGTAACGGTATACAAACGATAAGCCCTGTTACACCCGACAACGTTGGCCCCTCAATTTATGGGTCGGTTGAGCCTGAGGGGGCTGACAGGCTTGGTGGTAGGTGAGCCATTGATGGAAATAGCATTTACGGGTCGGCCTTGGGGAAGATAATACATGCTAAGCCACTACTATTGTCTGACTTCTCATTATAATTTTGCTCTCATCTTCTGTACATGCTACGGACGACGGCCTAGCCATGCTCTGTGTCACCCAGTCAGACACTTGTGTAATGCTTGGCGGATGTGCTCCCTCATCTCAAGTTCTTTTCAATTCCATAAAGCCAGCAAAAGGCGTGATGATTATCAACGATATTGCGCCCAAAACGTAAATCTAGATTGACAATCAGAGTCAGAGCGTAGTTCATAGTTGCCGGTTTCTTTGCGAGTACGTGGCAGTGCTCTCTTTCTGTCCGTCGGCTCTTTGCAAGGTGAAACGGGAGTCTAGACTCTAAGTTATGATTGGATGAGGCAACGGAGCACAAAAGTCTAAGCCCTGGAGCATCTGGAAACATCGCCCCATTTGCATTCGGATCACTGCTTGTTTAGTCATAGGGCTGTGAAACGCAGGTGAAGGTTGTTCAAGTTGAATAAATACTACAATGAGGGGGTTCTACGACATGCGAATATCCTTTCCACCTTCGTTTCATCGCAGATCAATCTCTCATCATCTCCAATGACTACCCCAACACCAGAGCGCGTTCCAGAGAGATCGCATCTTCTGCTTGAACAGAACCTTGCTGAGGACGAGCTTCCTCCCAGCAGTACCGCCCAGAACACATCTACATCAACGGCCGATGAGCAAACAACTAAACCGCCATTTTGGCTAACCAAATATGCATTGCTCATGTTTTGCGCTATTTTCATCACTCTTGCCACCTCTCTCATTGCTCTCAAGTTCGCATCTGACGCTCAGGATGGCTTTCCACTCAACTTCTCGTCCAACGAGTATACTTGGACGTACGGCCCGACAGCTGTTCTTGTCATCGTTTTGAGTTTCTGGAGACGCATCGACTACTACTATAAATCGGCTGAACCTTGGCGAGAGCTTGATTCCGGGCCTGCTCTCGCTTCTAAATCATTGCTCCTGGATTATATTTCGCCCTTTCAGCCAGTCAGTATGTATCAAGCATTCAAGTTTGGTCACTACCGAGTAGTTGCGACAATCTTTTCCTTTTTCCTCCTCAAAGGCGTCATTCTTATCTCCACTACCCTGTTCTCCGTTCATTTATCTCTCCATCCTCAAGCACTTAACATCACATATCGAGATGTTTTCGATGCAGAGAAAGCTTGGACGTCTCCGCCTTTCGACTCAGTCATGCTGAGTCAAACCAGTGTGGTCTTCCTCGGAGGATCCGACCAGGCTATCTGGAACTATCTCGCACGACTGAACAGCGCTGCGGCGAATGACTCTACTTGGACAACGGTCGACGGAAGAGTGACGCAGAGATTCACACCGCCTTCGTCAGGGTTCAACCTGACTACACTCCAAGCTCCAGTGGATACCTTCGTTCCCCATGTCGTCTGTGAAGATGCGACTTTATCCATCGACATTGCGATTCACGCTAACGACGTAAAATACTCTTGGAACTCGGAAACTTGCTCTGCAGGCTGGTATACCGCTCCCCTTTGTCCTAATGATAGGGTTTCTGGAGAAAGCAACGCCACGGTCTGCGGTGAAATGCCTTGGGCATACACTCTCCACCGCGTCAACTGTTCAGCAGGTCTTGAACAAGACAACCTCACTCCTTATCGCTGGCCATATGACTTGGAAGATTATGACATTCGATACGCCATTACAGCCGCGCAGTACAGGATTGATATGGATCTTGCCAGGCACAACATCTCCCAAGCCATTGAGCTTATTAGTCATTCGGCTACTCTTTGCAAAATTGGTTATGAAATTGTGTCAGCTAATGCAACTCTAGACGCGCTTTCGGGAGTCGTCTCGCTGACTCCTGAGGAGTCGAACGGGGGAAGGCAACTGCAAAACTTGACCAGCTCATCCATGGCAGAGATGCTCATGACAAACCTTGACACCTCATCAGAGGCTCTTGTGGTTGATGATGACTTACCAGTCGTAACAATCATGCCTGATCTGATTTCCTTGACTTGGGGTGCCGGTGATGCACTGTTTCAGCTAATGGCCGGGAAACTTGGAAAACGCTTCAAGCCCAGCATTTTCTTGCAGCCATCCTTACTGAAGAAAACTTCCATTGAAGTTTTGGGGGGGCTACTCGAAGAGTTCGCTCGAGAGTCACTGCTGGTGGACAACCCCGTGAGTGGCACTGCCCAAGGCTCGGTCGGCGAGCCCAAGCTTCGTATGCGAACGCTCTCTGTTTGGGCCATGGCTGCAGGCTTCTTCATCTTAGCAGCCATCTGCTTACTGATGTTACTTTGCTCTTTGGAAAGTCTGTGGATCCCTTCTATGTGCGGGTCAATCGCTGGCCACGCTGCTATATTGATCAACAGTGCATCACTACGGAATCTGCTACAGAACACCGGGCATCTGAGCGAAAAGGAGCTGGTTGATAGCTTGAAAGAAGTTCAATTCATGACAATAGTTGGGTCTTGCGGAAACCTTCATGTTGAAACTGCCGATGACAGCCCTCCTTTGAGCGACAGGTCTCAGCCACAGAGCTCACAGGATAGAAAATCCTGGATACCGATAACTGGACAGCTTTACTTCGTTATCGCGACGCTTACATTCCCTTTGGTATCCATAGGAGCTCTTGAACTTCTCCAGCAGCTATCCAACCAAAGGCAGGGCCTTGTCGATATGCACAGAAATGACTCAAACTCCATCTCATACATTGTGCGTATTTCCTCGACCGCGACTGCCTTCACAATAGCTACATTTGTCAACAGCCTAGACTTCACTATTACAACTTTTGCTCCTTACAGCAGTCTTCGAGCCGGTAACGCTCTACCCGAAAGAAGTGTCTTGTTTCATCTGCTCTCTGTGTCTCCGTTCCTGGTTTTCTTCAAGTCACTGAGTACTTGCCATTTTGGCCCTGCCGTTTCAAACATCTCCTCTACCTTGGGCAGTTTCCTCACAATTGTTGTGTCTGGACTCTGGATTCTCAGTGGTCCAGTCATTCAAGAGAAACCATCTTCGGCGATGGTAATAAACTGGCTGTCAACATGGCCTGTGGAGGTTGGTAACGATGGTGGAGCAGCAATGCTTCTCAATCTTGTCCGGTATGGTGGTACCAACACGTCCTCTGGTATTTGGAACGACTTGGTATTACCAGAGGTCAACCTTGCCTCATCGACCCCCATGTCTGATCACATATACCGATCTGCCAACTACACATATACTATAGGGGGGTTGCGGCCACTGCTTGATTGCTCTGTGGTTCCAAGAGAGAATCTGACCTCGAGAATGTGGCAGAAGGCTGGCCTTCTGAGTCATGAGGACGGTCAGAGAAGCACTTGGGAAAAAAGAATATCTGTGAACCTTTTTGCTCAAGAAGGTTGCGAAGTTGGTGATTCGCGTGGAAACTTCTCGTTTGGCTTTGCGACGGGTGGGACAGGACCTTTCGAGAACGAGACCTGGGTTGGTAGCTTCCTGGATCTGGATACTACTCCGCCCAATTCCAATGCTTCTTGTCCAACTATCGGAGTGCTCTTTGGGCATATGACTAGTAATAAGACCTCCGAATGGAACATGACGGCATTGGTATGCACTCAGGGCGTTGAACAGGTCCCTGTAAGCATCACATACAGGGGTAGTCCGTCGCTCGGAAGAATCAACGAGCAACAGCCACCGAAGCTGGATTCAGAAAAGGCATGGAGGTGGGTCAATACTACATCAAATTCAGAGGGATTCAGATACAAGCCTGCACGCTTTCTCAACGCCGACCTAACGCCATTTCTAACCGACATGGGTGGAGGAAGGATCGATGATAGTAACGATCCTTTCTTCAATCACCTACTACATGGAACTAAGGGAATAGATAGGGAGAGTCTCCTCGGGCCAGGCAACACTGGAAAGCTGATTCGAGCTGTCCGAAGGGACTACAGTGAATATATGAGGCACGTGATTGATATCAATTTTCGTGCAAATAGCAGCAACACTCAAGGCGAGCTCGTCTCCGCAGAGGTATCGGCGAATGCAAGGCCATCATCAGTCGCTACCGAGATAACCGGAACGGCATCTGAACAAGTCACCCGTCTCGCAATTCACACGACTTCAAAGCTCATACTACAAATTCTCCTCGGTTTAATGGCCCTCCTAAGTTTAGTGAGCTATCTCCTTGTAAAGATAGACGGAACACTGCCGCGCAATCCATGCAGTATTGCAAGTACAATGGCATTCCTGGCTGGATCTCAGCTATGCGATCGCGATTCGGGTATCATACCTCAAGGGGCTGAGTATATGACTGATGGACAGCTGAAGGAGGCTCTTGATGGCTGGGTGTTTAGTCTTGGGTGGTGGCAGAAGGAACAAGCATCAGTGGAGTCAGAAGAACCGACTGATGATGCGAGAACATCAGGAGATGCAGATTCTCCAAATGAGACACAGGAAAGTCAAAGGACTCTTGGCAGATTTGGGGTCGATGTTGGGCGCGCGAATGTTTCCAAGTTCTAATTGGGAAACAGACCACGGGATACCAAACATTCATGATCTTGTAAT
Source organism: Fusarium marasasianum (assembly GCA_022833035.1). Taxonomy (NCBI): domain Eukaryota; kingdom Fungi; phylum Ascomycota; class Sordariomycetes; order Hypocreales; family Nectriaceae; genus Fusarium; species Fusarium marasasianum. The sequence goes on from JAJEQZ010000017.1 coordinate 619,402, forward strand.
TCTTGATATCTTCACATACCAATGCTAAAGACATAAATATCAGGTCGCTTCTATGTATGCAGCGCAAACTAAAAACTCAATTGGTATCACTTCAAACATTGCTTCGCCTCATCGCCTCGGGTATCTCAGTAATAACCTGCTCAACATCCGTCTTGACATAAATCTGTCTTCCAGCCTCACTTCCCTGTCCACTATGCATACTTCCCTCGCCTCCGACTATCTGACTTCTAAGCGCAATCTCATCATCAAACCGTAATCTATTTCCTTTTGCCCCGTTGGAGATTGTAGGGAAACTCGATCTGCTTTTACTACCGCCTTTGAGGCGCAGATATCGCAAGAACGACTTGAAGCTAGGTAGACATGCTGATACGATGCCCATTGATGGCTCGACAGAGGACCATATTGCTACGGTGCCCATAGCCCATGTATTGTCGGCGGCTTTGGCAAACACGTCGAGATAGTATACTCGTACAGCACTGGCGATGCAGACTCTGTATAGTGTTAGTATTATTCTGGGGAAAGAGTCGTGGTGACTTACAAGCCTCCAAGCGCCAAGATACCAAACACAGCTCCCTTCTTCTCTCTGCTCATCTGAAGCTTGAGTACCTCTGGCACCGGTATCAACAGCACGATGACGTTGGTGAACAGATTGATAATGGCCAGAATGACAAAGAACCGTGGAACATCAATGCATGTTCCCTCAGTGCCTTTAAACTGTGTCCAGTAATGACTCAGAGGCGTACAACCCAAGATCATGGTGAACAGGAATATCACGGGGTATGCTACAACCAGAAAGGTACCGAACCAAAAGGCGATCTTGAATGAGAGGCCGCCTCGGCTGAATATTCGTCGGTAGAAGAGAAGGATCGATACTTTTGTTGTAAAGACGGATATTGCGAAGAAGTAAGTGTATATGTATGAGAGCTAATAATATCAGTATGAGAAGTTCAATACATGGTGTTGACAAACCTTGGAGACCTCAACCATCTGGTCTATGGTGAGTGCCCAGACATGCTTACCAGCGCCAGCTTGGCCAACTAAGAATATTAGTAACTACCAATCACATGAAAGGTAGAACTTACCAACTACTACCATAGCTGCAGTAGCAGCCACAAAGATCCACGATATAATAATCGCATAGTCATCAAGACTCAGCCCATAAACCTGCTGCGTGCGAATCGCAATACGACCAGCCAAGAACAAAGCAGAGATGAGCAACAAGGTAAGAACAACAGCAGCATTCTTAGCCTCACTATTAGCCGAGAGATCTATCCCTTCAGGCGGTGGGCCAAAGATGGCAACTACCAAAGGGTCAACCTCCATTGCACACAAAAACAAAAGCTAATAAGCACGGCCACTTAAACTCCCCAGACGGGCGAGACCTGGGGGGCTTTTTAACAGCTACGGCAGTGCAAATCATTATACAAAAAAGCAAGGTGAACCTCGTGATTAGCAGTGGGACATATTTGTTGCATTGCTCCATATTATACAGCGGGCTCGGCTGCCATTATCAGGGGGTCAACTCGTCCGAAACGAGGGCGGGTCTTTTTCAGGGATGAACCTCGTGTGTTGCGAACGAGAGTCTTGGTATCGATTTAAGTTTCGGATTATGCATAGTTTTAGGAAATGCGATGACGAAGTCACCGTTTTTACTCTGGGTATTTCGCCTCTTTTTGTCAAGGTTGAGGTTATCCATGGTAGGGTTGAGGCAAGGTTGAAGGATATCACCGTCAACAATCAGGTGGTGCCGGTATTACCGTCTTGTCCTCGAATTGCCGTGGTTTCATCTTGACTACCCCTAGTACAGCTCCTTTGGGCAATTCCAACATGCGACTGACTCGAGTTTTCTCAACGTTACATCCGCGACCTTGCGGAATAACGGCGCTGCAGTTCTTATCAACCAAGACCCCAATCAAGATCCCTGTCTCGGCACCGTGGCTTTTGTCATTATATCCACAATCGGATTGAGATTCTGCACCTGCTCTTCTTGAAACAGACAAGTCTTAGCTATGAAAAGGTATGGAGTTCGTCGCAATTGCCGCGGTGATAAACTGGGGTTTGCTGCGGTTGTCCCGCAGAGCAAGGATGTGACGATGGTGGACCAATCGGTAGACGGCATTTCATGACTGATAACGGTGCTTCAAACGATTCGAGTTAAAGATCAACGCCAAGACCAAAGACTCAATAGAGTTTGTCTCATCTTGGCGGGAGGCGCGCTGCCCGAAAGTATATGCAAGAGATATTAACGTTGGATACGACCTGCACCGCATTGGGCTACTCGTGACGCCTGATCTACGCTATAATGGCTGGATCTATAACTTTGTGCTTAAGCGAAGGTTAATCGGGAAGGTGATTCTGAACAGGAGGGATATAAATGCTGCTTTCAGGTTTGAGCAAGTCATCAGGAGATGAGGATTGTTTGTGGGAGATGTGATCGGTGACTAAAAGAGTGGTCCGAATGGTAACTGCCGAGTGATCTTTGACGTATGCAGTTGCAGCTTTTGTGATAGATGACTCGCGATAGAGGATGCATATGATGTGGTGTTGACCCCGATGGCGACATATAGATCTTGGCGTGCCGCTTGATCCAGACCTCGGGAAGTCGCGGGTACTGTGTTTCAACGGGAACGAGACTTAACGAGTAGCGAGATTCGGCCTCAGGGCTGTGTCGGGCGTGGAGTTGAGCGATGTACGATGCTGAGTGAGATGAATCGAGTATATGGTTTGTAATTTGAGGGCTGCTTATTAACAATCTGAAAAATCGGCTTCATGGTCTAGAGGTATGATTCTCGCTTTGGGTAAAACCCAAAAGCACTGCTTGCGAGAGGTCCCGGGTTCAATCCCCGGTGGAGCCCTTTTTTTTTTCACAATTCTGCAATTCTTTTTTTTCTTCACTTTTTTATCGTTGGATTCCCATTTAAAGAGGGATGCTACTTTTTACCTTTAGTCTCGTTAGTTAGGTCCATTCCTGTTACCGTTTATAACAGAAAATATAATTAGAAGCTACTATACTGTACCTCTTATGTCTTTGTTAATAACAAAGGGTCTTTTGCATATATATAAATAAGTAATTATTCACTGGGAGAGACTAGTTACATAGCCTTAATATGCTTTTTAGCAAAGCGTCTTATTAGATTAACTCTGAGTTTAGCTTTTGACTTTAAGATATAGACCAGTAAGAGTGAGTTCCAGCGGCGGAAACTTCACGAAATAAACATACAAGATGTATTATTCACCTCTAGCAAAACCCTTCAAATAAAGATTTCGCTGACCTACAAAAGGAACCTTCTTACTAAGACAGACCTAACAAGACATAAACTTCATTTGTTTTTGTAATATATAAGGATAGTCTCTCACTTTCCCAGCCTGATTAAATTTCCTTCAACGTGCGCCACTCATTTTCTAAGACTTGAATTACTTTTCCCAAATCTTTCCTTCATTTCTCTCAATATTCTCCACGAGCAATGGTCCCCCACTACTCAGATCGTGGCTCAACCGCCGCGCTGCACATCCCAGCACACCCAGTCAGCACCGGTTCCCTTATAACTCCATCCAACGCACCCCTACGACGAGGACGTTTCACTCTTGTGCAGCCACCAAAATCTCTTAGAAAATGGACAGATCGGAGAGGCAAGCCGGTTCCCTATGAAAGGTCGTGTTCACCTCTCGCTTAATCGTTGAAGCTATCGCGATAGGGCATGGCCCAAGAGGATGCTGATACTAGATATGACCGTTTATTGATCTCTGGTGGTAAGTCACTTTATAAGCAAATCTGTAAGCAAAATTGCTTACTGTTGTTTACAGGACAGCGCATAATGTGGTTGCATCCTGGGCACACGGGGTCAAGATTACACTGCCGCCGACAGCACTGTCTTGATGTCATACATGTTGAACGATACAAGGGGCTGAGCATAAATACGTTGAACGGATCAGACAACGAATCAGTATTACAAATTATGAATTTTGGAGTGGTATAATGATAAATACAACGCTGTGCCAAACCCAATATCCCAATCTGCCCTGTGCCTTACTCTCGAATCATCATTTGCCTAATACACGAACTCGTGAATCCTCATCGTAAAGAACGTAAAGAAAATTGCGCTGATGAAAAGACAAATCATCGCCAGCGCCGTAACAACTCTTGATCGTCCATCGCACTTCTTCTTCGTAGTCAAGCCACCCTCCTCCAAAGAAGCAAGCTTCCTCTCCAAACCCGCCCGATACTCAGCCTCCTCGTCCCGCTGCGCATAGACATACGAAACAACACTCTCATCAGTGAAATGATCAGAAGGCTTAGCATCCCTGTCCAGCACGAAAATCTCATCCTCCAAAAACTTCTTCACGCCTTCCTTCCAAGGCGTCTTCTTGATAAACAAATTAATCATCTCCGTACAGGCAATAATAGCATTCCTCGCGCCAACCATCTCATTAAAAGTCGTAACATCCCTTGGCGCAGGATCCTGTTCACCGTCTTTATCATCGTAGTGAGCATGACGATCACCGTCTTGGTCGTTGTACGTGTGGAAGCAGAGAATAGATCCCCAGTCCCCGTAAGTATCGGGCTTGAAGCGGATATAGCCTGCGGTGTCGCGCTCAATTAGGTCGGACGGGTTGCGCAGGCGGCGCTGCGTGTGGCCTAGGGCGTACGAGTCGGAGATCACATGGAGACAAATACCGAAAGCGCGTTTGCGGATGTTGGCGTCCTTGTACTTCGGTGTTGTGGCCAGGATGAGATCGCGGAGGGTGTCGGATTTCGAGGGGATGGTGTCTTTGGTAAAGAAGCCGGGTAGAACGTCGTCGAGAGCGTCGTCTTCGGAAATGCCTTGATCGCCGCATGCAAGCTTGTACATGACCTCCATCCACGTAAGAATGTTCTTGCGTGTCTTCTGGGGCTTCTCGCCCATCACTGAGCCCATACCGTGGAAGAACTGGAGATCTCCCATGTGCGATCGCTTGATCATACATTTCTCATCGCCAAACTTGAAGGCGTTTAACCACTCGACGCCTAAGCCGAACATGCGATTATCTTCGGTGACGTCCTCGAAGAGTAGACAGGAGGGATCATCGTTCCAGACTACGCCGCGGAAGAATTCCCATTGTTTGTCGTTGATGTTGTTGTAGACTGTTCCGCGGGGGAATGTCATGTCGGATTCGATAAAGGCTGCTACGACGATACTTTCGTGGACAGGGAATTTGATGTCCATTTTTGTCGGGAATGAGACGCCGACGCCGATGTCGTAGTTTGCTCGGAAATCATCGTTCTTGGTGGTGGTTATAGACCTTTTCGAATCCATGCGAATCGTTACATTCGCTAATCTGTCAGCGCAACCTCAATAACAAAGACTCGGAACCTACCAGTCAAAGGACTCCCCCGCTCTTGAACATCCGTAACATCAATCTCAAAGACCCTGGAGCAATCCTTCACCTTGACATGGTTCTTTGAGAGCGGCATGGCAGGACACTCAAACTCGAGCGTGAAATTCCTCCATCCCTGGCCGTATCTCGCTTCATACGTGACCCATGCTTTTGAACCTCCCCAGCTCGGTTGCGCGAGGTAGATGGTCTGTTGAGTACCAGCTTCGATCACATTGAGGGGCTGACGCAACGGCCAGTTTCCGCTCTCGAGGCCGGAGTCTTCGAGGAGGAGATCCTCTGAGGATTCGTTGTTTATTTGGACGTGGCAGGAAAAATCCATTGAATTATTTGTGTGGTTGATGTGTAGTTGGTGTGGTGAAATGGGGTGAACTGGGAGTGAGAACGTTTGGTGGATGGGGGCGTAAAATGAGTGACGATTCTGCAGGCGAATTTGAGATCGTGATGCAAACCTTGGCGATCGACGATGACGTCGTTCTTTTTAGACGTGTCTGACGTGAAAGCCTGCGGCGGGGCGTTTGCTCCTAGCCAATCAAGATGGGTAATCAAAACGCGGGGCAGGGATTGTTGCCTCAGCCCTGAGGATCTTCGACAAGCATGTCGTTCAGAAGCCAAACGACACGAAAAAGTTAACATTGCAGCCAAGCATCTCCACCCAATTTTTGTACACGAATTTTTGCATTATATCTCAAAGAAGATTAGATAAGTACTTCTCGATATATTTTGGAGATCCAAGCAATACCAAGGACTGTTTGACGATGGATTTGCCTGAATCTGGAGGTTGCTGCAGGGTAGCAATGGCAACAAAGATCCCTGAGGTGCTTTCTCAGTCAGTCAGTGCGGCGTAAGATTAATCCGGGATCTCTTCAGCGTGACTCACCCTTTGATTCCACTTACCTGAAGCACTCGTTCATCGACCATTGGCAGTTCGTCAACAACAGTCTTTGAAGACATTATCTGTGTTCGCAGCCTAAAGCTTAACCTTATAGGCCGCAGTTATCCCATAGAAGACGTGAATCGCGATGTGACAACACCACCTCCCGTGATCAGCCTTGATGGCATCGAATCGGCCACCTGCCCGCGACCGCTCGAAATGCCCTTCCACATTATACACGACGAGGCCTGAGCGATCGAGCGATGCCTGATAAACCCTCCCACGTCCCACCCGCGTCGTCGACCCATATCGTTTGCTCCGACCGAGAACGTCGACGACTGGTTCCTGCTAGCATGCGCAATTACCTCGACGGGGGCTGCTACATGGGCGCGGTAGCCTCTCTCGCGCACCCTATTGACCTGTTCTACGACGCTGTCGGAAGACTACAGTAGGCGGAAGCTCAGTGCGGTCGGCATGAACCATCGCGCTTATTCACGAAGCAACATTGTAGGTCAAGATAATGTACGATTTGTGAAGAGAATATCCTCCCCAATTGATCAGTCTGCTCCCGACAGCGAGCGCCTTCTTTGTCGCCGCCATCTCCATGCCCCTTTTGGCCGAATGCTTGCGATCTGCCCACTCCAATAGCGATTCTACGAGGTCCAATAATAGCACCGGCACACGTGTATAGAACACGAACGAAATGCTGCTTGACCATGGTCCAAAGTCTCGGATATAATTTATTCACATCGATTGTCCTCGGAATATCGCAGTCGTTAAAAAACAGGACCCATGGCACTCACGGCTTTGGTCTTGCTGCGGTACTCGTGACCACTTCATACATATACCCCGGAACTTCCCCAATTAGCTCATGTCCATGGCAATCTTGCAGCGACATCATGTTCTCAATCTGTTTTTTAACGTGCCCTACTGTGTTCCATCCGTAGTGCCCAAGCTTGAGCATCCGTTTAACTGCGACCTCATCTCCACATCACAACCCTCCCTGTCCCACTCAGGTCCACCAAGAAGAATAGTGCTTCCTCCACTTGTCGAGACGGGCAAAAAACATACAACAGCGGGGATTCGCTGGTCGTCACCGACCCAACTACTAATCTGCCGGTTAGTGGCTTGACTATGGGAGAGCGGACGGGATCCCGTATTTTCCACTACCTTTGGTCGTATGTGCTAGGAAAAGGTGACATTGGAGGCTATCTAGATACATTGTAGGCCCTGTCAGTGTTAAAGGCTAGGGTAACTTTACGAGTCAAAGCTCGCTCATTTATGGCCAAGACATACACGGAGCAGGAGTGCATCGCAAGTAAACTGATCGATCTATCATCAAGGTCTTTAGTTATCGTCCATCCACTCCATGCATCATCCTACCCATAACTAGTCCAGACTATTAGTCGATCCCCATCTGGTCAAGGGAAAACGCATTAACCACAACGCTATTGCTGCACCACATACCCCGTCACTTCCAGACCATGTGCTCTTCACCAATTCCATCACCTCGTGCGCTGATGCAAATTCATACAACAAGCGCCTTCTGATGATTTCTGCGTAGGGTATATCAGTGAGGTCAGGGAACTCGTGCGCCATAGATAAAACAATGTTGAAAGTGCCCCGAGTGCTTCCTTTGTGAGTGACCAAGCTCCAGAAGAAGCCAAGCACACGGTTCACGCTGATCCTGCACCAGGTTTAATACCGACTGCGAGAGTGGTAAAATGATTCCTAAAAGCCTCATTCGCCCGTGAAAGCTTCATCACATGCTCCGTTGATCAAGCTTCTCCTCCAGTCTGGTCTTCAGACGGTGAGATCCGATTGATCTTCGGGTAGCCCCATAGCTTAATGATGAGCTTTGAATCCCTGGCAATCGACAATATACAACGTTGGACGTCAATTTCTTAATTCCTCCACCTCAGTATCGAAGCTGTAGGGCAAGCGTAGAACTAGCTCTCTTCATGAGTACAAAAGACCCAGATGAAGTCACCATTGCTAGGCTGAAGTGTTCTCTTTAGCCTCTGTGCGCTTTTCCTTCTTTGCAATCTGTAACTTCTTCGACATTTTGACAGGGTCTACGCCAGGTGTTTCAAAGACAGTATCGATCTCCTCCAAAGAAAGATGACTAAACTCAGGAAAGAATAGATGCACACAAGATCGATTCCAATGAAGAGGAAGTAAATCTGACATGGAAAGTTAGTCTCGGGATTACAACTGAACGAATATCAAGGGGCATTGGCCTACCTTCACTGCCAGGCCTGAAGTGCGTAGGAGACGCCATATGTCATTATAAAGCCGAAACAATTCTGGAAGAATGTGTACATTCCCATGCCATTTGCTCGCTAGGAGTAGTGCAAAACCTCGTTGGGGTAGATGTTATGAAGAACAGAAACTGTAGCGTTTCGGTCAGCAAATGTCCAGCAAAACAACGGTTTTACGAGAAGAAGGAAGTTCTAACCAAAAAGTCCATTGCAGATGTTGAACGAAAAGATAAACGCCACTGTCGCAATGCCCGTCGAAGCACACTAACACCGCTTGCATATAAACCGCCAGTGACAGAAATGAGACTTAGGAAAAAAACAAAGATACACATCGAAAAGATGAGTAAGAATCTCTTCGTAACTCTATCAATGAAGCTCGAGCCAGTCGAGGATATCAATATCGAGCTATTGAGAGCAAACGTAAAACTCCTCTACACGAAGCAGTTTAAACCTATCGAAACTGGTAGTATAGCAATCCGGGATCAAGACTTGGAGCTTTGGTCAGCTGAGAAGCCCGTTCTCTACAGTTTACTTCTGAGCGCGGGTGACTCCTACATCTCACATCGTATTGGCTTTCGTCGCGTCGAAATGAAGGGGCCCAATTTCCTGAGCAATGGGAGACCACTGGTCCTTAGCGGTGTGAATAGACACGAGCATCACCATCTCTATGGCCGAGCAGTGCCGTATGAAGATATGCGCGCGGATATCGTCTTGATGAAGCAGCATAACGTCAACGCTCTGCGATGCTCGCACCAGCCCAACGACCCCCGACTCTATGAGGTCTGTGATGAGCTCGGTCTGTATGTTATGGCAGAAGCAGATCTCGAGGCCCATAGCTTCGATCCGGTCGAGCGCACAGCTATCCAAGGATCTGAACACAAGGACGGCCGTGAAGTTCGAGAACTCTCCTATTCCAGGGCTGCACGATGGACTTCGGATAATGCTGAGTGGCAGTCTGCATATCTAGATAGGGCCAGTCAGCTTGTCGAAAGATTCAAGAACTTCACCTGTATTGTCTTCTGGTCCCTAGGAAACGAAGCCTTTTATGGACAGAATCATGCTGCCATGTATCGATGGATCAAAGAGAGGGATCCTACCCGACTTGTGCATTACGAAGGTGATCGCAAAGGCGCTACCACTGATTTTTATAGCGTCATGTATGCCACGCCAAATGAGCTTGTGCAGCATGTAAAGGAGAATCCAGATCGGGCACTTATCCAGTGCGAATATATGCCATGGGGAATGGTCCGGGAGGATTGACTAATTATGTTGAGCTGTATCGGTCCGAGCCACTCCTCCAAGGAGGTTTTATCTGGGAGTGTTGTAATTATGGACTCCTTAATAGAGATGGTAAATTGCTTTATTATGTATATAGTGGCGATTTTAGGGACAAGCCTAACGATGCTGATTTTGTTCTAGATGGACTCGTTCTTTCGGATTATTCTCCCTCACCTGGCTTACTGGAGTATAAAAAAGCTATAGAACCTGTGTCAGTTCGGCTTGAAAAAGATAAGATCATCTTTAAGAATCATTACGACTTTGCCGACCTCAGCCACCTTGTTGCTTTGTGGCATCTAGTTGGGGAAACTGGAGACACAACCCCAATACCATTGGAGCTACCGAAGACCCTCCCAGGTGAGGAAAGCGCCGTGGAGCTACCGAGCCTCCCCAATCACTTTCAAGGAGAAACTTGGCTCTCGATTCATACTTCACTTAGGAACGAAACTGTCTGGGCACCGCAAGGTCATGAAGTTGCCTGGTCCCAGATGCTACTCTCCAAACCTCAAGCATCTCAGCTAGCCCCGGTGATAGGCAACCGAGATTTGGTGCCGTCATTGCAAGAGTTTCCAGGAAAACTAGTCGTATCTTGTCAGCGGCAGCCTTACTTGGGCCAACGAAAAGGGTACAGTTCTTCCGAAAGGACCAGAGTTGAGCTTGTATCGGGCTCTCACTCAAAACGATCTCGGCTTTGGGGGAGACGGTAAGGAATGGTCCAAGTTTAGGATCGCTGAAGCTAGTACCCATACCCAACGGTTCACGTGGTCGGTCAACGAGGATCATACTGTTACAGTCAAAGCAACTGTGAGGGTTGCTCCTCCGGTTCTAGAATGGGCTTGTGACGCTGATATTACTTATACCCTTGGTTTTGGCGCTATATCTATTCATGTAAAGGGGGGATTCTCGGGGACTGTTCCGAAACATATCCCACGTCTAGGTCTTACAATGTCGTTACCCAAGGTCTACAACAAGGCAACTTGGTTTGGGCGAGGCCCCGGAGAGTCATACAGGGACAAGAAGGAAGCAGCTAGATTCGGTCGATGGTCAGCGTCAATCGAGGACTTGCAGACCAACTATGAATGGCCACAAGAGAATGGAAACAGGAGTGGCGTGCGATGGGTACAGATTGAGTCTAAGAATGCGACTTTGGAGGCTCGCATGGACGTTCCTTTGAACTTTTCACTAAGGAGATATTCGGCAGGGGATTTGGATAAATCACTGCACCCACACGAGCTCACCGAGTTGGATGAGACAGTCTGCAATCTCGACTTCGCTCAGCATGGCCTTGGGTCTGGAAGTTGTGGACCACTGGCCTTCGAGGGAGACCGTCTGGAGACCAAGTCTTTCGAGTTCAGTACATTACTTAAAGTAGTTTAAATAACAGAAGCGCCTTTGTCTTTTCTCTTCAAGCTCTCTATCACTTGTAGCTTAGATTATGGTTACCTAGATATTTGTAGATTTCCACTCGGTAGTGCACTTCAAGTAGTCGTCAAATAGAAAAGGGAATGACGGTTGGCTGAGGCGGCTGCGTCAGGACATACTGCAATCTGTTGCTTTTTACTTGTACTGACAGTGGGAGAGTCTTCTTGGCAAATCCTGATTCGAGACAGATGTAGACTTTGGGATAGTACATCCGGTAAAAATAGATGATTTGGGAGACAAAAGACCAGAGATCTCACATCGCACGCCTGTCTGGTAGACTGGTACCCAGAGTTAATTCAGTGGCTAGTAACCCAGAAATGCGTTGATGCCCAAAGCTAGATGAAACATGTCACCCGACACCGGAAGATGTACATGCCATGAGACCATGTCGCACCTGACGATAAGACGTGGTGACTTGCTCTCATCACCACTCGTGTATGCATTGCACTGTCTTGTCAAATCCATCGGAATGTGCTACGGAACTTGCCGTCTCAAAGATATCTCTCTCCACTCAGCATGCTTACAACCGGAATGTGATCAAGAGCATTGTTACACTGCTTCCCAGATTCCGATCTCTTTCTCTAGAGGCATGTTGTGTAACCACCGCACACTTCGAAATGTCCAGACCGTTCTCGGCGATCTCCGCCCAAGCCACGACAGGAGGCACAGGACTCGAAATCTGCAGTGTTCATGTCTTGGCGTGTGAAATTACGTGGTCAGTATTCTCGAGTTCACCAGCCCGAGTATTTCAGACAAGGCCGCGCTTCACAGACAATGAGGTCCATTCTACAGACCCATTCCATCGCTAGCTACAATGTCAGTTATTCAGCGCACAGCAAGTTCAGCAGTGTCATGGTGCACGCCAATTTTTATGCCCTTTTACGACATTCTCATCCATCGTGTGACTGTCCCTCTTGTCTGGCGTTGTTCTACTCAGAACCATCTTCGCCCTCTCTTCTCCAACAACTTCTCAAAGAAACATGTTGATATTGGCGTTGGAACCGGCTACTTTCCGAGACGAGCAATCAAGGATACTGGTCGCAACCCAAAAGACCAGCATCTAACGTTGGTCGACTTGAGCGAATATGCTCTTGCAACAGCAAGACGACGTGTTCTATCAAAATGTCCCGAAGTACAGGTTGACTGTGTTCACGCTGACGCAGTACTTCCATTACCAGAGCCTCTCCAAGGCCAAAAGTTCACGTCCGCCTCACTTTTTCTCGTCATACATCACATGTCGCAGCCAACAGCCAGCAAAGCAAACGCCATCTCCAATGTCCAAAGTCTTCTAACCAAAGATGGTGTTCTGGTTGGTTGCACGGTGCTGGGAAAGCAGTGGGAGAAGACTGGTCAGGGATACAAGGTGAAGAGTGAGGAACCGCTGGGAAGAGCGGCGGCTTTGTTGCTGGGGTACTGTAACAGAAGACGTGCCTTTGACAATTGGCAGGATGATCCGAATGTCCTGGTAGAGGCTTTGGAGGCTGGGTTCGAGGAGGTGGAGACGAGTGTTGTGGCTATGATGTTTGTGTTCAAGGCCTCCAAGCCGCGTACCGAAGGTCGAGGTGCTGATCGAGGCTAGCGCGCGATGGGTCTATTGGTTTGGGCGGTTTTCTTGATAACCAACACACATGATTAGGCTGTATTACCTACTCTGCATAATCACATGCCCCGAAAGAATGAAGCGTACGCTCTCCACCTGCTCCAGAAACATGTCTCGTACTCGAACGGGAGGAGAATATCTCGGACGATGTAGCTGCTGTGTTTTGATGTATTCATGCATAGGCACGAGAACACAATGTACCAACACGATTACCGTTCAGTAAACCGGGCGGTCTTGCCAATGAACGTGCACGATAATGAGGGAGTTTCACAGGAAGGCCGAGTTCAATGTGGTGGAATAGGCTCCCAGCCACAAGTCGAAACACCTCCGCATCTCGCATCCAATCAAAGAAGGACACGATACTCCTTGGTTGCTGAAAGAAAAGTCTCATATGCCCTAGGCTTAAGCCTGACTTTATGCTGTTCAACATGACTATGGCGAAGTGGTCAGATCGCCATTTATTAGTCTACATGTAACTGTAGATCCTAGTGGCTGCTCACTAGCATAACCTGTGCTACATGAATCTCATCAACACTGGCCATATAATGTTCCACCACGGGACAGCATCGAGCGGGGTAGAAACTTGCCGAATCAGATTATATGCAGTGAAAACTTTGCCGCCTGGTGCACCAGATCTAGATCAGTTGACAGATGATAGTGCGTGCCAAAATCTGCAAGAAGCTTCCGATAGACGATAGGCTATACTTTACAGTTCAGTGTGTGGCGAAGAATTTAGATGGAGATGCACGGCATTTGGAAAAATCGCCGTCGAATGAATTTGATATTTATGCCAAGGCCCGGATGAGGGCATTAGGGCAGTTCCAGACTGGAATCAGTGAGCCCGTGCAAATCTCTTTGCTATTCTCATCAGTAACTTCAGAAGAACTTCCTACAATAAACATGGACAATCCATCTCTTAGTCTGAAGGCCGCCGTGGATGTCATCGGCGGGAGCGAATCGCAGCGTGGCAGCGCCATCAACGGACACCTTGTCCAAGATTGCCATCAAAAAGCAGTCACTGATGCCCCAGAAGAGCCTCAGATTGCCATTTGCGGTATAGCACTGCGTCTCCCCGGTGGCATCACCAACTGCGACGGTTACTGGGACCTCTTGTATCATGGCCTCGACGCCAAACGTCCTATTCCTAGCAGCCGCTTCAACATCGATGGATTCAACGATAGCCTTGGAGGAAAGGACTCAATCAAGATTAAGGATGGGTATTTCATTGAAGGTGATATTTCGTGCCTTGACACTTCTTTCTTCTCCATGTCGAAGAATGAGCTTGTTGGGGTTGATCCGCAGCAACGACTGCTCCTTGAAGTAACCCAAGAATGTCTTGATGATGCAGGAGAGATTAACTTCCGTGGAAAGCAAATTGGTTGCTATGTCGGTACCTTCGGAGACGATTGGTTGATCATGAACGCCAAGGAGTCTCTCCAGGGAGGAGTATATGCTACCACTGGAGGCACAGATGTCATGATGGCCAATCGCACTTCCTACGAATTCGACTTCCAAGGACCGAGGTATACCATCAACTCTCTTATCTGAAGCATAAAGCTAACCTTACAACAGCATGGTCATAAAGACAGGCTGCTCAAGCTCAGCAGTAGCGCTCCACGAAGCTTGTCGCGCCATCCAGAGAGGCGATGCCTCAAGCGCCATTGTCGGAGGAGCCAATATGATCATGACACCAGCAATGACGACTACAATGTCAGTGGGTGAGATCCTGGCCCCAGATGGATCCTGCAAGACCTTTGACGCTGCTGCCGATGGGTACGCTCGCGCCGAAGCCATAACGGCCATCTACATCAAGCCCTTGTCCGATGCTCTCCGCGATGGCAATCCTATAAGAGCTATCGTTAGAGCTACGGCTGTGAACTGTGATGGCAAGTCTGTGAGCCTCGTGACTCCAAATGGAACCGCGCACGAAGCCTTGATGACACAGGCTTATCGTGACGTGGGGCTCGATCCGAAGGAGACTGCATTTGTCGAGGTAAGCCAGCACAGATAACTTGGCTGTCACCCCCGTTGGGCTTGCGGCTGATGGACTAATGACAACAGTGCCATGGTACCGGGACATCAACGGGTGACCCTATCGAGACCACTGCGGTAGGGAAGGTCTTTGGGGGCGAGATGGGTGTTTATATCACCTCCGTCAAACCCAACCTTGGGCACTCGGAGGGCTCTGCCGGGCTATCGGCTGTTATCAAAGGTGTTCTCGCTCTAGAGCACCAGACAATTCCACCCAACATCAACCTCAAGAACCCCAATCCGAAAGGTAAGTCTATGCATCAATGGCTCATGTTTTGCCTAACTCATAGCCAAGTCCCTTTCGCCAAGTATCGTCTCAACGTCCCGCTCGAGCCAACGTCTTTCCCATCAGATCGACAGAAGAGAGTCAGCATCAACTCTTTCGGAATTGGTGGGAGCAATGCTCATGTAAGTCATGACCCTTCGGTGCTATCTTTATATACTTAGCCGCGCCTCAGGTTATTCTCGAGTCATATTCTCCGGAAACAAATGAAGCTTCAACCTCGGTCAACCAACAAGCATCTGGATCGCCGTCCTTGCTTCTCGTGTCAGCCAATACGGAAACCTCCCTGCAGCAGCAAATCCTCAACCATCAAGGTTGGATAGCTAGAAATCCGGGATACGTCACTGATGCTAGCTATACTCTTGCAATGCACCGTAGGCATCTGCCTCACAGAGCATTCATCGTTTGTCAGGGCGAAAAGCCCATCGAGGTCTCTAATCCGTCCAAGATATCTTCTAGTTCCCTTTCTCTTATCTATGTCTTCAGTGGCCAAGGCGCTCAGTGGCCTGGGATGGCTAGACAGCTTATTGAAAGCGATGCTACTTTTCGCAGTGATTTGCGTGCTATGGATTCAGTCCTACAGACGCTTAAATTCCCACCGAGCTGGAACATTATAGGTAACGGCCCCAAACTGAATTCTACCCATTCATGCTAACGCAATAATAGACGAGCTCCTGAAACCTGCAGGAACTTCACAAGTGAACCGGGCAGAGCTGTCACAGCCACTCTGCACGGCAATCCAGCTGGCGCTAGTTAACAGGATTTCCAGCTTAGGGCTCTCAGCTGCTGCTGTCGTTGGGCATTCCAGTGGGGAAATAGCCGCTGCCTATGCAGCTGGTTATATATCCATGGAGGAAGCCATCATAATCGCCTACTATCGTGGCTATGTGACAACGAAGCAGACCCTCCATGGGGCCATGGCGGCTGTTGGGATGGGAGTACAAGGTATTTCCGAGTTCCTGACTGACGGCGTTGTCGTGGCTTGCGAGAATAGTCCGGAAAGCACTACCATTTCCGGAGACGCAGACCGAGTTGCTCAAGTAGTTGAAGCCATTAAAGTGGCTGATCCTGACATGTTTACTCGTCTGCTCAAGGTTGACATGGCCTACCACTCACGTAAGTTTTCCCGTGATGTGGACGATGATTGCTGCTAAAAGTTGGTTAGAACATATGTTGTCTTTGAGTACTGAGTACCAGGGTCTTCTGGAGTCTGAGCTTCCGAAACACGTGGGGACTATCTCATCTACCAAGATTGATATGTTCTCCTCTGTCACCACCGAGTTGGTAGATACGTCTCTTCATGATCCATCCTATTGGGTCCAGAACCTCGTATCGCCGGTCCGATTCTCCACGGCAGTATCAAACTTGCTCGAAGCCAAGCAAACCTCTGTCTTCCTCGAAATCGGACCTCACTCTGCCTTGGCCGGTCCTCTAAAGCAGATTTGTGCAATCTCATCCAGGCCATTTCAATACATCTCTTCCCAATCCCATACTAAAGACTCCGAAGCGGTCTTTCTCAGTGCTGTTGGGAAACTCTACCAGCACGGCATTCCTCTCGACCTAGCTCCGCTATTCCCCAACTCAAAGGCCATTTCAGGATTGCCAGCCTACCCATGGGACCACAGCGAAAGTTACTGGTCCGAGAGTCGCATATCCAAGGCCTGGAGGTCCCGCCAGTATCCCCAGCACTGCCTTCTAGGCTCCCGCGTCTTTGAGGTATCAGAGCTAGAGCCTCAATGGCGAAACGTTCTGAGTCTTGAGGATGTTCCCTGGCTTATGGATCATAAGCTTAACCAGGATGTCGTTTTTCCGTTCTCAGGGTACGTCGCGATGGCTGGTGAAGCCATCAGACAGGTTACTCACTGTCTTCTTGGCGCGGCCTATCGCTTGCGACATGTCGTTGCTCATCGAGCACTTTTGCTTTCAGAAGCTGTTGAAATCTCGACTAGCCTACGCGCTCATCAGCTCAACGATAATGAAGACTCTTCATGGTATATATTCACTATATCTTCATATGATGGCTCGGGCTGGACCAAGCACTGTACAGGACATGTCAGCATTCTTGACAAAGTCCGAGTTACGGACTGGACCCCAGAGGTCCTCTCGCGACAGGTTGATTGTACGCGTATATATAACCAGCTTGCCTACGCAGGCTTCGTCTATGGCCCCGAGTTTCGTGGTCTGTTGGACGCTACCACGTCTCCCTTGGAGGATCTAGCGCACGGTCACATAGCGAACAAGACTGTTCATGCCCGTTCTCCATACACTTTGCATCCTGCAACGATAGATACTGGTCTTCAGTTGCTCCTTGTATCCCAAGCTAGAGGCCTGGCCAGAAACATCGTCGAACTAGCTGTACCAACCACCATTGAAGAAATTGAAGTAAGCGCAGGTACAGATGTGATGAACGGTAGAGCATGGAGGCTACACGGAACAGAGCCGAGCGTGGAGCTCAACGCTGATGGGAAAGTCTCGTTTTATGCATCAGGTATACAGTTGAGAGCTCTAGGAGACGACGTCACCTTTGATGAACTCGACGTTCACGCAGCTTCAAGACTGAACTGGCTTCCGCACTTTGACTTTAGAGACCTATCAACCCTCTTTGTTCCGCCAGCTATTAACAGAGAGGAATGCCATCTACAGGAGGAGCTAACCCTCCTTTGCATAATTGAAACCTTCGAGAAGGTCAAATCTCTTGAGCCTTGCCAGCCTCACTTGGCCAAGTTCCGACACTGGCTGCAGCAGCAACTTGACTTCATCGCATCGGGGGATAGTAAACTTGTTAGTGAGTCGCAGAAGCTCCTCGATGCTTCTCAGGAGTTTAGGCTCTCTAGGATCGACGGAATCACTCAGTTGCTCTTGGAACTGCCGCGAAAGGCGGTCACAGTTGGAATCCGACGCCTCTGTGACAACATGGAAGACATATTCACAGGCAATGCAACAACTATCGAGACACTTCTCAAGGACAACGTCTTGGCGGATATTTACAGCCTTACGACTTTCGATTACTCCAAATTTCTGCGCGTTCTATCACATACTCGGCCTACTCTCAAGATTCTGGAAGTCGGAGCTGGCACCGGAGGCACCACTGAGACCGTTCTCCGTGGCCTATCTCATATTCGACATCTCCCAGCTTACGCAGTGTACACTTACACTGACGTTTCCGCTGGATTCTTTCCTGCAGCCAAGGATCGTTTCTCCAATGCCCCCAACATGGAGTTCAAAGTATTGGATGTTTCCCAGAACCCTCTGGAACAAGGGTTTCAGAGCGGAACTTATGATCTCATCGTGGCAGCCAATGTTCTGCACGCTACGCCATCACTTCATGTGACCTTGAGTAATATTCGGACATTGCTCAAATCAGATGGCATGCTTGCCATGACAGAATTATGCACAGAGTCTCGTGTAACCACCTATACTGTCGGCACGTTTTCTGGCTGGTGGCTGGGAGAAGAGGACGATCGACCAGATCAGCCTTACGTCTCTGTAGCCCGATGGGATCAAGAGCTAAAGAATGCTGGGTACAGCGGCGTTGATGTGGCTGTCTATGATGATGAAGAACCGTACCGAAGTTGTGCTGTGATAGTGGCTACCAAAGAACCTTTTTTGGCCATGAACCCTACTTCTGTTACTCTGTTGACTCACTCTCCTGAGAGTTACCCAGCGACCCAGATCTCAGCCGCCCTGGAAGCAAGAGGGCATAAGATTACGCTGCACAGAATCGACGATGAGCTTCCTCAAGGTCATGATATAGTCTCTTGCCTGGACCTGGAAGCGGCCTTCTTTGAAGATATATCTCAAGAGAGGTTCATCGAATTCCAAAACTTCACTCAGTCCCTCGGCTCAAACAAAATTCTATGGCTTATGCCTCCGACTCAGTCTGCATGCCAGAATCCGAGGTCGGCTCAGACACTGGGCGTTGCTCGTACTCTTCGGTCGGAATTAGGGCTGAGCTTTTATACGCTTGAGATTGATCTTGATACCGACCGTCTCGACACTCTAGTTGCCGATGTCTTTGAGAAGATTATACAGGATCGAGATAGCGAGAATCTTGAGTCGGACAAGGAATACATCGTACATGGCGGTGCAATCTGTGTCGGAAGGTATCAACCTATCAATATTGCCGAGGCCTCATTGCACAAGGTTCATCGTAGTGAATCGATGAAGGCCTTGCGAGTTGACAAGCCTGGGTCTCTTGATACAATGAACTGGGTCGTCTCTGCACTACCAGAGACGCTGGAGGCTGACATGGTCGAGGTCAAAGTTCACTCCGCTGGTCTCAACTTCCATGACGTGGTAGAGGCTCTGGGACTAATCCCCTCTCAAGCTCCACATGTCTTACCAGGCCTAGAAGTATCTGGTACCATCAGACGCCTTGGTAGTGCAGTGACAGGTCTTTCCGTCGGAGATCGCGTCATGAGTCTGTGTTACATCGGTGGCCTATCTACACACTTCACCGCCAAGCATCACTACATACACAAGATTCCCGATAGCATGAGCTTTGAAGAAGCTGCTGCCGTGCAGTGTTGCTTTTCCACAGTCATATACGCCTTGCTTGACGTGGGAAAGATGCGCAAAGGAACCAGCGTGTTGATCCATTCTGCCTGTGGTGGTGTCGGCCTTGCAGCTATTCAGGTCGCACAGATGATGGAGGGGGAGATATATGCCACGGTTGGAAGTAAAGAGAAGAGAGACTATCTTGTCAAGGAATGTGGCATCTCAAGAGAACGAATCTTCCATTCCCGTGATGCCTCCTTCCTGGATGATCTGATGCGGCAAACGGCCGGGAGAGGCGTCGACCTAGTTCTGAACTCACTCAGTGGCGAACTTCTCAACGCTTCTTGGAAGTGCGTTGCCAAGTCCGGTACTCTCCTTGAGCTTGGGAAACGCGATATGGCTGCATGTGGTCAACTTGATATGAGCAGATTTTTAGATAACAGGTCGTACTGCGGTATTGATATGCACTACCTGGTAGGATGGCGGCCTGATCTTGTCAGGGAGTAAGTCAAACCCCCGACATGACTCACAACGGCAAAGCTAACAGACTGGTAGTGTTATGGAAAGAACCCTCGAGTTCTTCAGAGAAGGGAAGCTCAAAACTCCTAAGCCCGTCACCTCTTTTGCTGCTAGCGATGCTAGAAAAGCGTTTCGCTTCCTTCAAGATGGTCAACACATAGGGAAGGTTGTACTTGAAATGCCGGCAGATCCATCGAACCTAGATGCCAAGGTAACTGCTCATGGCATTCGCTTCGACCCCCAGGCTTCTTACTTTCTTGTTGGCGGTTTGGGGGGTCTTGGTAAAGCTTTGGCAGTTTGGCTTGTGGAACGTGGGGCCAAACACCTGGTGTTTCTTTCTAGGAGTGGCATCACAGAGAGCAAGTTCTTTACAGAACTTGAAGCCATGGGGTGCACTGTCACCACTGTTAAGGGAAGTGTCAACAATCTTGGGGATGTCGAGGATGCCATTAGAAAGGCTTTCTACCCCATCAAAGGTGTCTTTCATCTTGCCATGGTGCAAAGGGTAAGTTGCAATACCAAGCTCTGTCTACCGATTTAATCTCTTGACCACGAGCCTCAACTGTAAATAACACATGTAGCTAACTATCATAGGATTCTCCTTTCCTGGATATGAAGTGGACAGATTGGAAGGATGCAAGCGAGCCCAAAGTCAATGGCACCTGGAATCTTCACCGAGCGCTCCATGGCCAGCCACTAGATCACTTCTGGCTAGCGAGCTCCATAGTCACGGTTGCTGATCAGCCAGGCCAGGGCAACTACAAAGCCGGATGCACATTCATCGAATCATTCTGCCAATACAGACACTCTCTCGGTCTTCCAGCATCTGTGCTCTCAATATGTGGTGTCGAAGACATCGGATACTTGGCAGAGAACCCATCAGCACTTCGCAGCACTAAACTCCAGGGCCTCCATATTGTGAGAGAAAAGGAGTTCCTTGAAAGTGTAGAGGCTTCACTGTTTACCTCGGCACCAAGAGATCGGAGCTCTGCCAGCCATAGTTTCGAGAATCTTCCATCAAGCGAGATGTCTCCATGGAATCACAATGGTCATATTATTATGGGCTTGAGATCTCACCTTCACCTCGATGATCCTAAGAATCCCACCAATTGGCGTCGTGATCGCCGAATGGGCGCATATCACAACCTTCCAACAGGAGACAAAGCCGACACGCGAGGCGAAAGGAGTCAACTCAAAGATTTTCTACAGAGCGTCAGTGGAGGTGCCGTTGAGATACTGGTAAAGGAAGAGTCGATCGACTTTTTATCTACCGAGATTGGCACAAAGGTCAACGATTTTCTTCTCAGGCCAGATGGACCTGTTGATCCCAACCTCAGACTATCTGAGATGGGCCTCGATTCACTGACTGCGATTGAGTTGCGGCGGTGGTTTAGTCAAGTGTTTGGTTTGCAAGTCAGTGTGTTGGAGATGATTGGGGCGGCGTCGCTGAGGGAGGTTGGGAGGATTGTGGCAACCAGATTAGGGGAGAAACTTGATCGGCAGGACCTCTATCCTAAGTGACAAACAATTAGTATAGGTAATTTAGTATAGATTTAGGGGATCTTGGACTAAATATTTTTAGTATCTCAATTGAGTGTCAGAAGTCTTCTTGCATCAGATCCTGAGAGAGCCACATCCCGTGCTGCGTAATGTGTATCCACTGCGCTGATCATAATTACCATCCGATAGATTAGATTGCCGCATCATATTGTTCGCACCAATGCGACTGAGGCTGAAGGAATGATATATCCGGTTTAATTCCAAAGCTGGCCTCACATTGCCGTTCATCTATGGAGCATACGCGTATTAATTTCGGTGCCGACAGGAACTGCATTACCCGCTCCGAGCTGTGTCAATTATCTTGGGGACCTGTTGTGAAGAATAGTAGTCTTCAGTGACGAACTGCTCAGCCTGTGTATAATTGGTACACGACTCATTCAAGTCACTGATATAAAGCATCGAGAGTCATGAGCTGTTTGCTTCTTCTTATGTGAAACAAAGAGCCTTACTTAGCCTAGGTTTCATCGCCTGTCGCCTCAAGGATAAGCATATTATTAAGTCCCGTGGTGCGTAAACAAGTGACCGTGCTGGTGACCTGCTACTGGCCCACTGTTCAGACCAGGATGCGGCTCCGCTTCAACAACCTTGATACCTAGTGAAGCAATTGATGGATGGTGAAGTCAGATCGACACTGATAGAATGAGGCTTAAGCCAAGACTTTGAGTGAAATATACTTCGACATTCTTGGTTACTGTACTCTTAAACTGGATCATCATCACTTCTAGCAAAACTTGGCATCAAGCTAAAGAAGCTTGATCCCTCCGTTTCAACTCGCATCATTGAAACACGCTACCCACAAAAGACTAACCCTTTAATCCCAAGCTCAACCATGTCATCAAGTTTCACGTCCCAAAAATACTGCCGATATTCCACGGAATAAAACAGCGACGCCAAAAGTCCGCCAATAATGACCTTCAGCTACTCTTGGCGTGGTCGGGATACTAACAACTAGGTCGCGATACGGCTTGTCTCAAGTTTCAAGTTAACAAAACAGGACCATTTTTTTTCTGGAAGATTTCTAGGACAACATGCAATTCTCCGCTGCTTACGGTAAAGCCTGCGAGAGAAGAAGTTGGCTGAGATAAATATACCAATGCCTTCCCACTAACTCACCTCTCTATTCCATTTTCTGCTCTTCATTCGTTCGTTTCTTGTTTTATCTTCACCACATTCTTTTTTTCTTCTTCACCATGAAGTCTCTCTCTCTTTTCTCCGTGGCCGTCGCCGCGCTGGTCTCCAACGTTTCCGCCGCCGGCGTTACCGGCACCCCCGAGGGCTTCGCCTCCGAAGTCACAGGCGGTGGCAGCGCCGAGGGCGCGTACCCCAAGTCAACCGATGAGCTGGTCTCTATGCTTGGCGACTCTACCACGCGCGTCATCCTTCTCGACCAGGAGTTCGACTTTACCGGCACTGAGGGCACTGCGTCCGAGCAGGGCTGTGCGCCATGGGGTACGGGCTCGGGCTGCCAGACGGCTATCAACAAGGATGATTGGTGTAACAACTATCAGCCTGATGCCCCCAAGGTCGATGTTAGCTACGATAAGGCGGGCTTGAACCCTATTATCGTTAACTCGGATAAGTCGATTGTTGGTGTTGGTGCGAATGGTGTTATCAAGGGCAAGGGTCTTTATATCAAGGGGACTAAGAATATTATTATTCAGAATATCCATATCACTGAACTGAACCCCCAGTATGTTTGGGGCGGAGACGCCATTACCCTTGATGGAGCTGATCTTGTCTGGATCGATCACGTCACAACCTCCAACATTGGCCGACAGCACATCGTCCTTGGCACCAACGCTGATAACCGAGTCTCTATCACCAACAACCACATCGACGGCGAGAGCCAGTGGTCTGCTACTTGTGACGGACACCAGTACTGGTCCATGTACTTCACTGGTTCCAGCGACGTAAGTTCCAAGCCCCAACCATGTCCAGCCTAAGCATCTATGCTAACAATTACCAGATGATCACCATGAAGAACAACTACATTACCAAGACCTCCGGCCGCGCCCCCAAGGTCGCCGGCAACACCGTCCTCCACGCCGTCAACAACTACTGGTCCGACAACTCCGGCCACGCCTTCGAGACCAGCGACCAAGCCAAGATTCTCGCCGAGGGCAACCTCTTCCAGGACGTCAAGGCTGCTATCGAGGAGGGATCCACCGGTGCCATCTTTGCTAGCCCCGATGCTTCCGCCAACGCTGCTTGCTCCAGCGGTGTTGGCCACGTCTGCGAGGTTAACCAGTACGACAACTCTGGTTCTCTGTCTGGTACCGATTCTAGCTTCTTCAGCACTTTTGGCGGAAAGGGCGCTGAGGCTAAGCCTGTTTCTTCCGTCACTGGTCTTGCTGCTAGTGCTGGTTTCGGAACTATCTAAGTGCCAGTGGCTTTGACGAGGTATTGATGACCTCTGGAATCACTGGGGAATAGTGGAGATGTTGCTTTCGATGTATATAATCTCGAGCTTTCGGGCCTATCTAGCCGGAGATATATAGAAACATGAGTTAATATAGAGGCTTCAGTTTCAACGTCTTTGAACTCAATAGTGATCCCTAAGACCATGGCATGGATTGCTACTCAGTCTTGTAGCGAAGCCCTGGAAACAGAATCTTGAGCGGTCTGTGAAAGGCCAGGCTTCAGACAGACTCCAATATTGAGATTGGTAGAAAGTAACAAGTTTTACAGTCAATTCCGAGCTCATTCTGGGTATCACTATCCAAACAATGACCGCAAATTATTCTCCTCCATGACATCAATCCAATGCACACTCGCAGCACCCGACTTCTCCTTATCATACTCATTCCAAATCGTCTGCACCAACGTCTTCGCTACAACAATCGGCCTCGGCGGCAGCAGCGCCTCCAAGGCATCGAGCCTCCCAACGATAAAACATCTCGCCTCAACAATCTTCATTCGCGACTCTGTAGCAGTAGTTGTAGATAACCGCTCGATATCTTCGTCTGCTTGGATGAGCTGTCCGATGTAATCTGATAACCCGCAATGCTCCGTGCTACCGAGGTCGAAAGGCGTTGGTGTCGCGAGAGGGGCTTGGGTTTCGGGGCTGGAGGTTGTATCGGAGGGCTCGAAGCGTAGACCGGTGCTGGCGGTGATGCAGAGCAGGGGTTGGGTCATTTTACTACCCGAGTCGGCAGGGAGTTGCTCGATGAGTTTCGTTAGACGGAGACTTAGTGGTGTGATGCATTCCTCCCATGGGATATGTGCATCTGCTGGACCAGATAGATTGTCGGGTAATCTCAGAAGAACTAGCTCCGGGAATGTTTGGTAGATGTGTATAAGTCCAGCGAGGCGATACGCCTCAGCGACGTTGACTAGATGACGACATGGTGTTTTCTGATCTCCC
Source organism: Fusarium marasasianum (assembly GCA_022833035.1). Classification (NCBI taxonomy): domain Eukaryota; kingdom Fungi; phylum Ascomycota; class Sordariomycetes; order Hypocreales; family Nectriaceae; genus Fusarium; species Fusarium marasasianum. The sequence goes on from JAJEQZ010000017.1 coordinate 644,464, forward strand.
GTCTCGGTATTCGCAGGTGCCGACTCAAAGTCCAGACCTAAGAGCTTTTCTTCTAATGTTTTGGCCTCTTCAATCATGTTTAATGCAGTAGCGTGATCGCGCGTCGCAAAAGGCCCAGGATGTTTAACGTGATACCTGTAATTGCGGCAGAGTCTCAGTGTCTGCGTCAGAAGTCGCGATACTGTGTTTGAAACACCCGTCCAAGGATGCGGCATGTCATCGACGACAGGTTCGGTTGGTAGAGCCGTTGGATATTCGTCTGCGCTGATATCCTCTACTTCTTCGGCCTCGTATGTTATATATGGGTTTGTGTCTGATACGACAGAGAGTAGCAATTCGCAGTACGTCCAGCTTTTGTTGAAGATGTTTAGTAGTTTCCGCTCTTCCTCTGACAGACGTCGTTTTTGCTTGTTTATCCGGTGAAGAAGAGCTTTCGCTTCTCTGAGAAATGGTATACCCAGCTGCGTTGCGTTCAACCAGCAAATGCTCGTCCCAATACAAAATAACCCATATATCAGACCCATGGGCACAGTATCCAGGTTTGGCGATGATTTGACAACGCGTAATTCCGCCTCGATAACATCGGTAGCATTCTTCATCATAGCGATAGAAGTCTTCTTCATATGGGGCATCTTGGATGAGAGATACGCTGAAGACATGCTCTGCAAACTGGTCGATACAGCTTCCGAAGTCGACCACAAAGTTGTTGCCAGCATGCGATTTGAGTTTGTCGGCGAGTCATACTGCGACCATAAAGAGCAGATATCGCGAAACCAGTATTCAACGAGTTGAGTTGAGAGGTCTGTTATCGGTGGAGGAACGAATAATGTTGAGAAGTTTTGCTGAACTGGGAAAAGAGCAAGGTCGGTGCTCGTATCGGAAAAATTGTCAAATGTCGGTGTCGTTAGATCCAACGTGTCTGGCGTCCATTCAAACTCTGACATCGGGAGGCCTTCAGCTGGAAGATCAAGGGGGAATTGAGATATGAAATCATCTGTTGGGCTCATTTCAGATTCCACAGGCTGGGCATCTTGTTGGGCCTCTAAAGGCTGTGTGTTGAGCATAAATTCACCGAAAACTCCCTGATTCGCATCGTTAGAGCTGTAGGCCGAACCAGCAGTGGTGAACGATGCAGTAGATGCAGTATCTAGCTGTCGTTTTGGCGGTCTACCGCGACGCTTCTTGGTGCCGCAGGATTGTTTTGGTGATGTCCGGAATGTATGCTCAGCGAGTTCAGCTGGTTTTTCATGTTTGGTAGACCATCTCAAACCGCGCTGATATCCTCCACACTGAACGCCTCGCGATATACAAACTTGGCATTCTGGTTTCGCCTCATCACATTTCAGCTATTCCCTATCAGTCGCGCTCATCCGCCTTTTCGGAAATCGACTTACGTGTTTGGTCCGGCACGTCAAGCATCCGGATCTCGATCTGACGGGGAGCTTCCGTTTGGCTGTGGACCTGGTACTTGGCTCCGGCTCCTCCATGGTGAGTTTGTATAGGGTTTGAGCAAGTTTACGGGGCGGGCTGAGAGGATAAAAACGTGCTCAGGCAATTGTTGATAAAGAATTGAAGTGGAAGGGAACTGGGCTTCCCCGCAGAAGTTGGAGGGCGCAGTGATAAGATTGGTTTAGCGGGAACCGCGGAATTGGTAAGCTCGATTGTGATTTGTTGGAGACGGGTTTGCAACTCCGCAAGGCCGAAAGTTATGTCGTATTGAAGACGGTTGAGTTGGTAGGGCTCGGTAGTTGGTCGCTGACATTAGAGGTGTGATATCTTGAGATGTCGCAGTCAGATTGAGTCACCGTCGAGATGACTTTGCTCCGGTACCATTCCGAGAGGGCAAAGCTACGGATAACAATGTGTTACTGTACTTGTTAGTCAGTGGCGATAAGCAGATTCGTTAGGCGAAGCGGAGGGATCCGCAAAGAGAGCCGGAATTTGGTGAGCCAATAAAAAACAGTGCGCTTCCACTAACCCAACTCAACAGCTTTCGGCCCAAGATGCACACGTTGCCGATTAAAGGAAATGGCTGGTTTGAACCAATTGCATCATAAAAGTTCATTCAAGTCATTAAATAAGATCTATATAAGTCCCATTATAGTACAATATATCACTCCGTTGGACCCTCGACCTTCTTCTCTTCCATCGCCAACTCATCCGTGGCTTCGGCAAGGTCCGGTCTTTCTCCAAGAATCACATCGAGATCCTGTTACAATCATCAGTAAAGTCCCCAGAAAGCACGAAATAGAACATACCGGGCCCTGGAATGTCTTCTTGCCGTACAAGACCCAGTACCCTGTTAGGAAGATGGCAAATATGCCAATGACACCCGAGACGTAATCTGACTCTGTTGTCAGTGTATGATCAAGAGAAGAGAGGGAGGGAGATATACTCATCAAGCTGGCGTCGACTGGCAGAACAGGTGGGAAGCAGAAGAACTAGAGAATGGTCAGCTTAGCAGTGTTGGTGGAGACTGAAGAGCGGGACTTACGATCGATGTGATGAAGACGTAAAGAACAGCAACGTAATTGATGATCAAACCTCGAACCTTTCCAAACCTCCACGGTGTATCCGCGGTCTGGAACCTCGTCAAAGTATCTCTCCCACGAATAATAAGCGTCGCAACCGGAATGGCATACGACATGTTCAACAAAATCGTACAGCTCGAGATAAACGCATTAAACGCAACAGTCGGTCCCAGGTACAACAATCCAAAGATCGCGTTGAACACCCAGGTAAGAACAATAGCTCGGATGGGAACTTCCCATCGAGGATGGATGTGGCTAAAGTACTCGTGATACAGAGTACCTTTATCACGAGCCATAGCGTATAGGAGTCGGGAGGCGCTGGTGATCGAGCCGTTGGTTCCGTGTATGAAGCAGATTGCCAGCATGAGCGTTAGAAACGTGGTGCCCGCGCGGCTGCCGGTTGCTTGGAGCATAAGCTCGACGATGGGCATGCCTGTTGATGTAGCAACAATTCCGGAGAGGTCGGTAAGGCAGAAGAGCATCACAAGGATGAAAATTGTTCCGCTACTTGCGTTAGCATATACCCTAGATAGCGATAGGTCGACCTACGTTGTTCCCCCGACACCAACAGCGTATACCATCGCCAAAGGAGCATCCCGAGACGGCGTCGGCATCTCCTCCGTCATGTGCAACACAGCATCGTAACCAATTAGTGACAGCGCTGACTGCAAAAGACCCAAGATCCACGCAATTCCGTCGTTCCAGCCTGTTTCGTTCGCAAATGTCGCAAAGACGAACTCGGGGTCGGTTTTATCGGATGTCGAGAGAAGGACGACGCTGGCGACGAAAACACTGAGAATGGACCAGTACACTACAACGTCAGTTTGAGCTCGCAGTGAAGGGGATCAGAAGGCTTACGGGCGAGGTTGTTCCAAGCGCCCAGGATTCGGTTGCCGAAGGTCATGGAGAGACTGCCGAATGTGAGGACGGCCATGAAGATCAGGTACGTCTTCCATGCTGCCACCACGTAGTTTCCATTGGACGCTACGACGCATGCTGCCGAGATAAATTGTGCTGTAAAAGTCAATTTCCGTACCCTCAACCACGCAGAATTACGAACCTGCGAAGAAACCCTCGGTTGTCACGAGAGTCAGCCATCCAAAAATATTGATGTACCCAACCGCAAAACTCTGCTATCGTCAATACTCTCCCAAAAATCACGCATTTTGGAACTCACCATCACCTTCCTCCACTTCTCAGAGGTCAGTGCCCACTGGAAGTGATACTGTCCACCAGCAGTCGGCCAAATCGCCGCCAACTCACCCAAACTAGCGGCCAGCGCGAAATTACACAAGACACAGAAGATGAAGCCATACAAGAAGGCAACAGATCCGCCAGAAGGAAGAACAATAGATAGACTTCCTGCTAGACAAATCCACGTGCTAGACTTCACATCAGAAAATGGTTTGGACGGAGAGATCGGGAGAGACACACTTGAGAATGGCAAAGGTCATGGCTACCATTGTAATCTTTGATAGCCGAGGCCGAAGATGGCCTTCGCCTTGGGAATTATGTGCATGGTCCGTCATTGTGATGTTTTCTGATGAGAGCTATTCACTGAAACATGGCGATTCTGGAGAGTGAAGAGCGAGGTGCTCAGCTTGTATATGCCACGAGGCCCAGCTAGTCGGCAAACCGAAAAGTTGCGGGGAAACGCCCCCTTCAAAGAATAAAGTCAACGGTTAAACACACTAGGTACGCCGATCCAACAACTTGATAGGCAGATTCCCGAGAAAGCTACACGCGCATCATCAATATGGCCTAGAGATACAAACCGGCGTCAACTCAAAACGTAATACCCCAGATTCTCTTGCGCCCGCAAGCAAGTGTTCCAGACCGTCACGATCTCGAATCTTAGCATAGACCGTGAGGCGTTACGCGAAACTCCACAAATTTGGTGGTGAAGAAGGAATATCAGACTAAAATTACCGCTTTGAGGTTAGTTTTTTGGTTGAGCCCCCGCAGTACAGAGTTACAGCCCTGATACTATGATTCGTGCGATTTGTCACAAGGGAGTGCTTGGGGGCTTGCTTTTGTCGGGGCGATGCTGGTTGGTGGTTGGGTATGGAGTATCTGAAATGGGTAATTTCTGCCATGATCTACGTTCAGGTGATGATGGACCTGGTAATAATTGTCTATATAAGACAGATTTGGTAGCGAAGGATCGGTATCTTGCTTGGTACTGTATCTGGTTTAAATGCTTGGCTAGATCATAAGTGCGATCATAGGTGATAAAATCCGGGGTAATGTGGATCTCGGTGTTTGTTATGATACCGATAGACAACACTTGCATTGCAATCTCTAGCCCAGAGTTTGTTTCCCCAATGATAACTTGTTCCATCCTCTTGCTGCATTCAATGCTGCATGTTACATTCCTTTATCTCTTCTTTATATTCCTGGACCACTATTCCTCGTTCATTAGATTTAAATAACCATCAACTCCCATGCCTCTGACATCTTTAACCTTTGTGTCAACATGCATCAACGCTTAGTGGGATAGTTACGTGTGTCACATGTTTCAAGAATGGGGGCCCGTCTCCCCCAGGGACTCTACCTCGCCCACTCTTGAAATCTCACCCGGGGGTTCTACCCGTATACCTTGCGCTAGTAGAATGGTGCCTAACAAGCGAGACATGCTGGTTAGCTATTTTCTTAGCTCTGTATAACTCTTACTGCAATTATTATCACTATGCTTTTGCGTATCAACAGCCTCATGTTTCATATTCTAGACTATACGGATCCTGTAATTCCCTTGGTGCTCAACATATTCTTCACAGGGTATGTCTTGCCTGCTCTGTGGCCCCCTGCCTGTCAGTGTTTGATATTGGCCGTCTTCAGAGCAATACTCGTCGACAAGCCCACATCGCTCAAAAGTTCCATGTTGTCCTGCCACAGGTCTAAGAACTAAATATGTAGCGAAAAGATAGTCCTCTTCTAAAGATGAAGAGAGTTTCTTATTCGGTTGGATGGTGTATGTACCAAGGTGCAGTACGTAGTACAGCCCAAACTGCAGGTCGCTAACGTCAAATCCGCGGATCGTAACATGACCCTTATAAGACTCTTTTACATCGTCCTCTCTGCGCAGAACCGGGCCCGTCTTATGGTCGATGATCTGTACGCGGCCCATGGCACCTTTAATTAGGATGTGACCACCAGTGACTTGTCCTGTGGGATCACTGCCGCCAGGGGTCGTCGAGATATCAATAATCTCTGTCCGAGGGGTAAATATTCCAGGCGGATTTATCCAGAATATGCGGCCGTCTATCGATGCCCAGGACCAACTCGGAGCTCTGTACTGCGGCCTTGGATTCTTGCTATTGTATGTGTACCACGCGAGCTGGCGATGAAGATCGCTGTTGTTCCAAATACCAGCTAGGTATCCCGGATTTCCGAGGTGCGGCTGTAGCCATTTCGCGATACCGGACAGGGCGGGCAACCGATCATCCGATTTCGTCATATCCCGTGAAGTGTAGTGGCTAACGAGACCCGACCAAAGCTGAAACGGGTCTGGACCAACGCGCGCGTTCATATCTCGGCTCAAAAGGCATCTTGCAATACCAAGGTCCTCTGCAAACTTTGCCTTCCCATGGGGTCTGATGCAATCAGGAAGTCCGTCAGGAAATACCTCGCAAGCGCAAAGGTGATCGCACTCCCAGAAGACCTGACTTTTGGCGAAGTGGATTGTTCTTTTTGACATCATCCACTCTTGGTATACCCATGCGCGCTGGGTAACTGTCAGAATCACTACACGGACGTTGTCATAGAAATAGGGGAGCACCTTACCGTCTGTAAAGGGGAACGTTCGACTTCCTTAAGGAATATGTGTTCGTCGGCAAAGAGGTCAATGACGTCCCCCCGCACGCTCCTCACGACATATTGGCCATATAATCCTTGGCGTTTAAAGAACAGACCTCCACTGCTGTCTCGTGAAGCTGCTGCGGCAAGGTTGCAATCTGCCTCGGTATATACTCTGTGCATCAGAGCTGCTTCTCGGGCCCAATCTTCGTGGTCATTTTGCACGATGCAGAGGCTATCTATCCAGAGATAACGATAGCCCAAGTCCCTTGTTGCGGCGATGGCATCTTGGAATGTTTGCGGTAGATTGTAGACGCCACTGTACAGACTTTGCAGATTCTGCTTCGTGGCACAGATCAGTTGCTTCTTCCCCCAGCAGTGGCTGAGAGTTAAGTAAGGGCCTTTCGGTAGGCTGGTCGCTGTCTCAATGAGCCGCGGCGTGTTTATTGATTCTAGGTGTCCCAAATCGAGGAGTCGAGTTGGGAACCATAGCCCTGCGTCACCAGTCCTGAGACCGCGATCAAGGTGCTTTTGCTTACATTGACTAATCCAATGCCTCATCAGACCCCAAGCAGCACGCGAGTCACTCGAGGGACTCTCTTGCAACGACGCCGCAGGGCTCGCGACAGAGCCATGGTAGAGATCCAGCTGCGTGAGAATCACATCGGTTGCTTCTCGGGGCGGGCCTTCCAGATCTTTTCTTGACGCGTTGAATTCTAAGCAGACTCTAACACTTGGGTATTCATGAGAAACAGCGAGCTTTGTCCATATGAGGAAAGCATCGAGAGACTCTTCCATAGGCCACGCTGTGTTCTTGAGAAGTCCAGGGGGAAGCTTCTCAAGGTGAGCAGCGACTCCAGGTGGAAGCGCATCCTGCAGCAATGTACAGACATTGCAGCCTCCTTCAACCGCCTGCGTCCAGTCTCGATGAGTAAGATGATGGGTCTTGGAGCTTGTGAGGGAGGGGTTGCTCTTGGCAGCCGTCCAGGCAAAGGACTCTTTACATTCGCTACACAAATTCATGCTGAAATATAGAAAAGTTTCAGTGTTGCGACTGTTGATAAAGCGCTGTTGCCGATGTATATATAACTGGTTGAAATAAACATTTAGTTATAAGCAACCTATGCCCCTTGGCGTAAGCGCAATATATGTTACAGACACGTGATGCCATTGGATTTGTGTAATTCTAATGAGAAAACAAAGGCTTTTATGTGTACTGCGCTTCTTGGGTAACTAGATATATGTATCTGCTAAGAACGAGCATAAGGCACTTTTAAAACAGACGAACGATGTAGTTAATATTAAATCTGAGTCATTTGGCTTTCTCGTCACAAACGGAGTTCTTGAGTATGATTTTGGTGTTCCGAAATCAGCAATCCACAATAAGTTCTTCAGAACTTGGCCGGTCTGGTGGTCTAGTGGTATGATTCTCGCTTAGGGAAAACCCTACAGCATTGCTTGCGAGAGGTCCCGGGTTCAATCCCCGGCCAGACCCTTTCTTTTGCGCTGTGCACGTCCTCGCGATGTTTGCTTTTTGCTTTGGCGATGTGGAGACGTGTCTTTTCTCTCTGGAGTGGTAGGATTAGTGGGGCGGGCCTCTCTTATGGATCTGTCTTACCCTGCACTTAACTCACTGGATACATTGATTTAGTCAAGCCTCTCTAGAGACCTCTGGGCAAACCTCCATTATGGCGCTTCAGTGTGGAATTTTAATGTTCTTACCGTCTGGTTAGTTAAATCGCATTGTTAACGTTTTCGCTAAACGGTTCTTGTCGAAACGTTTTCCCTCTTTGTTCATTGCAACATCATAATAGTGAGAAGCCGGATGCGGACAGTATCTGCTCATGTGGAATGAGACAAGACAAGTTCTTTGGACATCACACATTCAGGCGAGGTAGGATGAATGAATCCGCCTACAGATATATCGGTCGATCCTACACGAATTTGTTCGCGCGTCAAACCCCAAGCGACGTCATTCGCTTGGCCACAACCATGAAGGGTCCAAGGGACCACGATTGTGCCTGACTCTAAAAGGCCACCACCCCATTATGATTTGCCGATCTACCAGGGCCACCAGGAACTGACGTGCTGACTACGGAGACAAAAATGTCCGGATCTGTCGATGGAGTCGATGGACCCTCTCAATCTTGATTGTCAGGGCTTTGGGCATGATCGGCAAGCCACAGTATCTTTTCGCGGTAACTTCATACCAGTCCCAAACTGTAAACCTTTAAACGCATAGTAGATTTTTGTAAAAGAACGCAACTCGCGTCAGCGGCTCTAGGTTGATCGTTGGTTCAGCATAAGAGCTATGTCATCTCATGATATGATGGTTGACTGATCAGAAGATCGACAATATTACGATAGCTTCAACTGTCGCATGAGGCAAATCCCAACTTCATTCTGAATCTCTAGGCCGTAAGGAATTTTATAAATGTCTGCGAGTCGCCTTAGTGCTAGATCAGCATGTCCATACCACGCTGAACAGAATTGTCTACCATACGACTCAAAAAATCATCATGAAAGTCTTCTTCATCGCCGCTGTAGCTCTCGTAAGCAGCTCTCTCGCTGCACCAGCTACAGACACAGCCCTTGTCAAGAAATCTTCTCATCTTGTCGATACTATTCCCTACAATGGTCTTCCCAGCGTCAAGGTCGACCTCGACGCCCTCCGCGCTGAGCAAAAGGCAGGACAAACCGCCACCACGAATGTGAAAGTCAAGCGGTCCTCCAAATCTACACCTAGGAAGAAGAAGACATCTAAGAAACCTTCTGCCAAGGCGTCGGTCAAGAAGACCAAGTCTAGAAAGAAGCCCAAGACAACTCATTCAAAGAGGTTGCTTAAGTCTTCTTCGACGGGCTTCAAGAACGGCCAAGATCTTGTTGATTCCTTGGATAGTCTTGTTGCTCAAGTCACTGCCCGAGGTGACAGAATCAGTATGCGTCTTGCTGTTCATAAGCTCAATAGACACTAACACTATCAGATGGAACACTCCTCAGAGTTCAGGCCGGAACCGAGACTCGCAACAAAGGCACCACCGACGCCCTTAAAGAAATCATCCAAATCCGCGCTGCCGTCTCCGGCGCCCTAACTAGACTCTCCACCACCAAGAACCTCAAACTCACTAGCGACCAACGCGCCGACGTGCTCGATCTAGTCGAACAACTCGTCAAAGAACTCCTCGACATCGTCAACGACCTCCTCGAGACGCTCGGTCTCAAGCTCAGCCTGAAAGCATCGCTTAACCCACTCATGAATATGCTGAGCGACCTCCTAGGCGGTCTGGCAGTGACTGATGGCAAGCTTACGCCAGAGCTGCGCCAGCGTTTGGGGGATTTGATTAGAGCTCAGATCAACGGCGATGGTACGCGGGGATTTGATGCACTTGGAAGTGGCATTGAGAATCCGCTTTTGCGTCTTCATGGGTCTCTGAAGATTAGTGTTGGATCGAACTAGTATTGCAGGGATATTGTCATTCGTTTAACTGCTGGGATGTTGATAGCGGGAGTTTGACTTTCCATGGCGTTGGGTGTTGCTCTATGTTGGTTCTGTTATCATACCGCTCCTTTAGCGATTGTTTATAGTTGTAGCAATGCCAGGATTATTTGCTAGCTCTCCAATGTTAACATCATATCACTACACGCGGCTCTTTTCTTCGGACACTTTTCCAAATCCTCCTATAGCTCGCGTTCGGCTATAACTAGTCCAGTCCTCTATTCCCGCTTCTTCAATCGGAGCCAAGCCGTACACACGGGCCCAGCCTCTTCGTAAACCCAACCAACAGGCGGTGAAGCACCTCACCCCACGGATAAGATGATTGGCGTATCACATCTTATCCGTTTCGAGCATACTATACATATTCTGCGGAGTAATTTCTGATGATTACCCCAGAAATATGTCAGCAATGCCCAGGGGTTACTATCGACATGGGGTTGCTGATAAGAGTTCCATATTCGGGATATGATCAACGTATCAGACGATAACCTTCACCCGGCTCGGAGCATATGCGTACGCGAAACTCTCGCGGTGCTTGAACTCAGGCAGGATGAATAAGCTTCCCCGGATGAACTTTGTTGACAGGACAAGTGATGCGACTGGTTTGTTGGCTCGAACTACGGATGGAAGTGAAACGGTGAGTCCGATGGTGTTTACTCGCGATGTGACGTTGCATGCATACGGCGTTTTGCGCTGGTTGGGCATTAAGTTGCACTGAACCTCGTTTAGTTCTGACACCTCTGGGAGGTCCCGAAGGTTTGGAATCATGCATCCTTGCCAAGGTAACACTGAAGAAATTCACGCAAACGCGACCGAGGCAAGTGTCAGGAAAAAAGAAATCGTATACGCTGTTATCGAAAGGTAATGCAATGCTAGCTATGAACAACCCAAACCATCTCTAAGTCTTGCAATCAAAAACAAACTCCGCATACGGAGTGTATCTGCCCAGCGTAGCATGATGAAATAGATTCCCAGTCAAACAATCAAAAAGTGCAATGACATAAGTACGCTGCCTATCGTTCAACGCCGGATCACGCATGAACTTCTCTGATTCGGCGTAATACTTCTTCTCGACATCGAAGCTCATCGTTCGAGTAATAGTCTTTGCCAGATGCGGCGGTACACACATGAGTTTTTCAATGACATGTACTGCATTGACAACAGAGGCGTTGATGGTGCGCGACTCGTGGATCTCCTTATCGTAGGAGTAGAGATCGTTGATGAGCATAGAGTGTATCACGTAGAGCTCTTCTAGCTCCTCAAAGGGAGCGATTTCCTCGGGGGTATGGTGAATACCGGTCCCGAAGCGAATAGCAGCAACCATGAAGCTGAAGGGGGTTAGTGTATTCTAATGGAATTGGAGGAAGGAACTCACGGTTTGGCAATATCATGGCGGCGGTAGTCTATGTACTCGGCCAAAGTTGCGTATTGATCTTGCTTGAACGGCGACTTTTTGCGGCCGGCATTGACGAATAGGCCAATAGCCTGAAGGAGACCAGGGCCAAGAATGGGATCACATTCCATGACTTCATTGTAGAATCGCTTCATTTGTTTGTTCTTAGGTTTCATGGTCACGAAATCATCAGCAACTGTGGTTTCCTACAGGGGGTCAGTCCTGCAAAATCATTGTATCTGTTCAACGTACATCTTGTGTTGCACCGCGCTCCATAACATCTAGATCAGTGTTAGTGAAATCGACGTTGAGTGGGATATATACATACCATCGTGGAAATATAGAAGAAGAAGAGCCTGCGTCAACAGTTCTATTCGAGTTCGCGACGATGACGGATACAGGTAAACGGCGCATGAAACCGCATCTTCAACGAGTTCGTCAATCTTTCCCTTTCGGCGCTCGTCCATAAACTCCACAGGTAGAGCTCCTCTCTCAGACGCTTTGTCGGCACTGATTCGATTCACCAGATCCCGTCCTGCTGCCTCGCCCTGTACCCACCACTTGGACTGCCTCACCCAAGGGAAAGAAGTATGCCATGGCACGCCCAGCTGCTCAGGATACAGAGTCAGAGGAGCATCTTCAGGAACGTTTGTCTCTCTGAACAGTGAAGCAAAGTCAAGGTCTGGTGGCCCAAGAGTATCTGGGCCAACGGGGTCAAAAGCACGGACCAGAGGTCTAATGGGCAAGTCTTTGTGCGGCATTGTGTGTGTGAATAAGAAGAAGGAGCTTGGATAACGAACGGATCTACCCAGAACTTCCCGCGAGGAATTGCGCCACCCGTGGGCTTTATGTTCTTTTTCGATTGCCGCGGCGGTGAACGGACCATGAACTGACGACGGCAGCATCGGTTCGGGATGACTCCATAACGGCTACAACGGGCCAGGGGTTCAAACCAGTGAAGCTAACAAGGATGTGATAAACCACCCAACGGCTCTGCATCCAGGGTGTTTGTTTTTCTGACTGATATCGTTATCCTGCTTGCTAGCTCAGCACGTGATGGCCCGTCTCCTGGTGTGATTCGATGGCAGTACCGGCATGGGCATGGGCATGGGCATGGGTGATGTGATAAGACCCGGCGCTTTTCTCGCGACGAGACGTACGCGTGGAGTCATGCAGAGTAGCATCCACCATACTTGACTTGCAGTACGACTCAGCAAGCGAGACCGAACAGGTTCTGCAATCATACAATGGCCCACGGTCTTGACTGACATGTGCTGAAGACCCCTGGACCAACGACACGGGTCGCATACCCACTTGGGGCGCAGACAACGGTTCCATACGAAAATACTACGCTGCCCCATCCAAAGGTAACCAAAGGATCCGGCCAAGTGGGTGACACAATGCAGATCAGGATCCCCTGAAACCCTTGCAGTCAGCATTATGATTGCCTCGACTGATAATAACTCGTCCACTGTCAGGTCAAGCGGAGCAAAAGCTACTGACATGCCTAATTCCCGCAAATGCCATGGGTGCCATGCATCTCAACGTCGTAGCATTGTAACACTAAAGCACGTTGGTTACTAGAGCCAACAGCTCGGGTACGCTCATGATATTTTTTTTATTTGCCTGCCTAGAACAGACTTTCGGACCCCCCACCTGTTGGTTGCTGTAGAACAAAATCCCTGAATCCTTTGACCAGGGGGAAATGACACGTAATGGGACTAGAGATTTTTAGTTTAAACGGTCGCATCATTTACCCCGGTATTGTTCGACCGTTGGATGTGACGGTTGACGGAGGGTGGACCGTGTTAAACGAAGCAAACGACCCATTGTCAAATGTAAGCCCTCGGGTCTCACCCGAGGTACATGCGAGTTTTATGCAGGATTTTGCATAAAATAGTAATATCGGCAAAAGAAATGGGCCTTGTCACAATTGCATGTTGGGATCAGGGTTTAGTACTATTACTCAATTCATGCTAGACTACCTCTGCCAGTACCTAGACTTAGTTTACTTATCCCAATGGATCCATCTCAGGTGACTATCCCAGACATATACCAGAGCCCATAGCACCTTGTGTAGTCTGCCATCTTCTCGTGCAAGCAAGAGAATATTCTTGAGGGGGCATTGCCATGCTAAAACTCCACAGTCCAATGCAAATCATGTCTCATAACGCAAATAATCATCTCAAGACACAAACAGCACCAACAGTGCGAGTCATCTAGTTGCCAGGCTTGAAGAAAGCGGACATGTCGTCGTCAGATTCGTCGCCGACTTTTCCCCAGAAGACAGCAGAGGAAAGGACGCGGTCGTCGAAAGCAGTCAATCGTTTCTCTTTGTCAAAGACGGGACCGTTGAATTTGGTTTTCTGGAAGGTCTCGAACTTGGGCAGTTGGTAGACGTTGGACTTCGCGCCAAAGGACTCCTTTGAAGAAACAGAGTGCTCATCTTCAGAAGAGTCGTTGGAATAGTTGACAGCATCCGAGTCGTCAATGCTCTCCAACCAGTTGTGCACCGATTTATCGAGAGCGGCCGCAGCTCGACGCTGGATCGCCTCCTCAGTCCAGTAGTCCTCGATGATACAGGCTTGAAGTTCATTGACAGTTTCTTCAGTAATGTCGACGGTGACTTGAACGTCCGGCTTGGCGTTGACTTGGACGTTAGACTTGAGCTGAAGGGCAGCCTTGATGGCGTCCTTCTGGGCATCCAAGTCGACCCAGACATCGTTATCATCGAGGTGATCAGAGGCTCGGTCATCCTCAATGCCCATGTCGGAAAGGGCCTCGACAAGGTTGATACGGCCGGGAATACCGTAGTCCTTAAGATGGACGCCGCCGGGACCGAGCTCGCGGTTGCGAACCATGATCTTCTTGGTGGTCAAGAAGGAAAACATGGTGAAGGTGAGATATGAGTTGTTGATGATCACGTTCGTTGAGAAGAGGCGTCGTTGGTGGTAAGTGTCGGAGTGTTGTGATGTAAGTGCAGAGAGGGAGGTGTTGGTGAGAGAGGTTGATAATGAGAGTTGTCCTTGATATTAAGACTTGCTGGTAATGGAAGGCGTGGAAGTGTTGTGATAAGAGTTGAGGGAGAGGGAGATGATGAGAGTAGAAGTGCTCTTGTGTAAGTTGATAGAAAGTGAGATGATGATGCAAGTCAAAGTGCTCTGATGTAAGTTGAGGAGGTAAAGGGATGAAAGTAGAAGTGTTGTGATGGAAGTTGATGGAGAATGAGATGAGATACTACAAGGATATCTCAGCTCAAGAGTCTTGACGAGTGTGTTGAGAGAAGAGTTGGAAAGGATTCCAACTCGGAGCGAGAGAATTCTCTTATTCGGGAGCTCCTCCTCCTGATCTGGCACTGTAACACCAGACCGAACATTATGAAGGTGAACACTCACTGGCACTGGCAGATCGGGGCCAATTTGGCCAATGTACTTGATACTGGGCAGGCTTCAAGGGAGATGCCTAAGAAGGGAAGTCCATTAACTTGAGACATGTAGGTGTGTCGACCAATCTGAGCTTCTGCCAAGGCCCAAAGAGGTAGTGATACAGTGGCATACATTGGTGGATCTGCAGAACATTACCAGGAACACATGGCGGACGTCATAGGTGTCAACTTGTAGGGGCGGGAGTAGTACGAAAACGATTTCGTCCTGGGCTAGATCGCGTCTGTAAGTGTAGGAACGCGCTGAGAATGGAACAGCAGGGGAAAAGCTTTCTGGAGAATTACATTACTGATAGGGGAAGTTGAATATATTATCTGGAATTGCAACTGTTAATATCCTGAAGTTATCATACCGGTTTAAAGGCAAGAGTCATCTGCTTTAACCAATCTGAGCTCTTGCCAAGGCCTAGAGCGGTAGCGATACAGTGGTATGCATTATAGTCTATTGGTGGATCTGAAGAACATTAGCAAGGACACATGGCAATCACCCTATGTTCATCCCCATAATCACGTTCTCGTCTGCTATGATACTGCATTAGAAGATAATAGGTTGGTCTGGATGAAAGCTGCGGCACTTTGGCCGTCCACTTTGTTAGATAAATGTGTTCCTTGGATGAAAAAAGGCCATTATAAGCCCCCAGTAGACCTGTTCTTATAATGGGGAAGCCGTAGTTGAGAGAGAGCAAAGGGGATGGGGGGTCGTGGGTATAAGAAAAAAGACTCTGTTCATTTTATGATCGTGCAAATATAGGTATGAATAGCGTGCGCTACATGTTCAGCCGTATTAGTGCAAATATACAACAAAATGTCTACTATGAACAGCGAGGACATGCAATTGGTCTATTAGCAATGAATGTGGTATTTACCACGAGGAAAGAATAACTAAGCTACAGAACACAGTTATATAGGAGAGCCTGACCAAGTCTGTGATTGCTCTTCTATTTGTGGATAGTTCCAAGTCCAATTGCTTGCCCTTCGAACAGAAGATGTAAGTAATGGATGCTGTAGCCACGGAAAAGTCGATATGGTTCATCAACCCACAACTCAACTTCCTTCCACAAAATTGTAAGATCCTTCTTCTCCCGGCGACAGACTTCATAATTCAACAGATACTCCTGCCCAGAGTCTCGCAAGTATTGGTATGCTGTTGCTTTAAGGTAGAGCGACTTTGAAATGTTGGATCCAGACCAGTCAGAGATTAGAGGAGTGTAGACGATGATTGCTGGCTTAGACAGAAACCGCCATAGTAATTGTTCTTGCCAGAATCCCGCATAATCGCTTCCACAAATCTCAATCCAGTTGTAAGGTGTTCTTTGGTAGAAGAGTCCAAGGACAAGATTGAAGAGCTGGCAGTTGAACTGGAATCGGTTGCTCTCTGTCTGGGTATTGCAGGTGAAAAGGCCATGTGAAGGACATTGGAATGTGACGGCTGAGCCATCGTCTGCATACACATTCCGAGTACCATACTTCTCCACCAATCCACATTCCGGACATGAAGCCCGGATAGCAAGTGAGCCTCGCTCGGGTGCCAGGACCTTGCCATATAGTTCTCGCTTGACAATTACCTCGCGAAGGACGTCAGGTATCTCAGGATTACTCATAAACTCCTCTTCCATTCTGATGCGATGATGAACTCTGTACCTGCTAGCAAGCTCACTTATGATTTGAACATAGCCCGGGAGGTGCTTTTGGAACTTCCCCTTGTCACGAAGACTTTTCTGGTAAACGACGCCGTCAATAGTCATTTGCTCGCCTTTGGCACGGTCCCAGAGATCACAAGTAACTGAAACATCCAGCCCTTCATCAAGGAGCCGTCGGGCGAGGATGAATGCAAGGCCAAGACTGCACATGGTTCCGATATGGGCTGGGCTATTGGGCTGAATTATGATGTTGACTTCAGTCCGCCGACCTGGATCAGACAGCAAGGTTTTGAGATATAACGGGTAGGCAGTTTTGAAGGCATATGAACCGCCACCGAGAGCATGGTGGGAAGCAAGATTATATGCAACAGGAATAGAATGTTCCATTGATGTGATAATGTCAATAGAACAAGGAGTCTGTAGTTATTGAAAAGTAACTCAGGACTTTAAGTAAAGATAAAAATTAACAAATTTAAAGTACTAAATAAAAGGAAGGACCTATATCTTATATATTCCTATCTGTAATACAGTGCTAAATTTATTTAATAACCCTCTTAGTACTAAGCCTTATACTGTTTTACTTAAGAGAAATTAATATCTTTAAATTTTATAAATTTTATACATACTTTAGTAATTTATACAAATATCTATATTAGTATTATAATTAATAAAAGATCTTACTTAACTTATATTAATTAATATATTAATTTTATAAACTTATGTAAAATTTATTTAGTACAATAATTAAAATAAACCTTTACCTCTTTGTAATAGCACACAGAAGTACAGTCACAAATGCATCAACAGGTCATGTGGGCTTTTATGTACTCCCACTGTACCAAAAATGTATTCATGGCTTATAGTCCGACGTTCTCTTCGCACCTAACCCCCTTACAAAACCTTATTCTGACCCTCCAAACTATACTGCGCAATCATTGATTCGGGCACCCTGACCCTTCCTCGTGGTGCAATCTTCATTCCGTGCTCATCCCGCATCATCGCCCAAGTAATGCCTTGTCCTCCCTCAGCGTTGATCTCATACACCGCGTTGATGCGGTATGCGTAGTCGTAGCCCTCATAGTCGGGGTCTTTCTGGTTGTATTCCTTGTTTCCAAGCCCATCTTCAGGCAGGGGCTGGTCACCGGGGTTTCTCGTGACGGCTTCGTTGACCGGGCAGATGTGTGTGATGGCGGAGTGGGGAGCAGTGCGGTAGAACCAGATTCGTTGGATGCCGGCCATGTTGTACTTGCGGAACTCGTATGTCTTGGTGCCGTCGATGATTTGTTGCATGTAGGGGTCGTTCATTGCGAGGATCATGTCGGTGTGGCGAGGAGGTTGGGAGGCAGCAGCACGCGTAGGCGCGCGTTTGGGGGCGCGTTTGACGGCACGATGTTTGTCGGCGGCAGCCTTAGGCTGAGATTTCATAGTTTTGCGAACAGGAGCCATATCTTATGATGATATTATGACGATTTTATGATGATCTTTATGATGATGTCGCAAAGGGCGGGCGCGGAACGGCTCTGGTGTTGTGCATGTAAGAGTCAAGTTCAAAATTGTGCGACCGTGTTGACAGAATATTGTTATTGTGTAACACCGTAATGAGAACAATTGGTGGCCACGTGAACAATAGGATTGGCCGTCACAAGCTGAGCTGGCAGTGTCAGTATACGTCTGACAGTGGCAGCAGGGGTCAGCTTTATATTGTGACATTTTAGCAGTGCAACCTTAATTCTTAAGCCTTTTGCCTGACAGACAAACTTTGTATGGCAAAACCTAAGATGTCCAGTTACATGTTAAACCTTATTTGTCTATTGGTTGAACACCAATTAATTGTGTTTTGTAATGGAGGCGAAGCTTTTCACGGTCTGACTTCACGCTACACATGAGAAAACCAGGTAATGACTCACAATAATAAAGACCTCCATGGGATTTTGTCAAACTTAATGCATCTCCACGAAGTATGACATGCTCTGTTTCGTATGTTACAATACAGCATACTGTTTAACTTCTGTCATGTTCAGTGAACAGGTTACAAGGAACAATCCGGCAGAATGTTCCGATGTGCACCAAAGTGAGTGCGTGATGACTGAAAGCCCAGCAGTACGTGGTTCAACCAAGTCTGCTCTCTCGCCTCACTCGAGTAGCGGCCATGATCATATCCCACGCAGCATTATCCTTCTCCAGCGTCCCTTTCTCCGGTGCAAACCCCTCTTCATCACAATCGTACCGCGAATTCTTCTCCAGCCACGGCGAAGGCCCCAGACCACAATTATACTCAATGTACTGCATCCGACTCGTTCTCTGATTATCGATTCCCGTCCCGTGTCTATGCTTCTCAGACACCCAGGTATTCTCCCTGTCCCAGTATTCCTCCTCCGTTGGGCCAGGACAGGAAAAGTCCCGGTGCTGGTTTCGCGTGAGGCGATGATCCATAGCTTGCAAGTCGAAGTCCTTGTAGTCAGGGTCTTGAAGAATTGCCTGGCGAGTATCCTTGGGACAATCCCACCAGCAGCCATGACCAACTCGGAGTGTCTTCAAACCCTTCATCGAATCCTTCCAATGGGAGAGGATATGGTTCCATCGGAGGGGAAAGTCGCGTTTGATAGGATTCCATCCTCGTCCTGTACCTCCTTGCGCTGTATGAGCTGTATGATCAGCGTACCCATCGTTTCCAATGCGAAGCTGACGCGCATGATACAGAATCGGACAATCATCGAGATACAGTTCGACCAAGCCCCCACTGCCGTTCTCCTTGCCGAGCTTCGCGAACCACTCGATCTGCCACTCATGAGTAAAGACGTAATTCCCTAGCGCAAGAACCTTGAGTTGAGGAAATGGTGAGTCTTCACCAATGTTTCGAAAGTCCATGATGGGAAACCAGCCCCAGTAATCTTTGAAGTATAGCGACAGTACGCGCAAGTGATCCGTAATGTTGGGCGAGAGCCATGTGTTGTGGAGGTTGCCGAAGAAATCGTACTTCTCAATGTAGTGAATCGTGCTCTCAGGTGAAGCCTCGCATTCTTCGGTTGTGACAAAGACACGAAAGTCAACGAGGCTTGGTAGAGAGATGATCGTCTTCCAGGCCTCAGAGCTAGTGAGGTGAGGATAATCGTAATCCGCCAAATGAGTAATGGTCAACTCCTTCAGCGGGAACGGCTTATCATGAGTGAACTCAAGGTCCTGATCACTGTAGTCAAACTTTTCATCCTCATCATCATTGAGATAGATATATCCCTCCATTACCTGGTCGATCTTGATCTGCTTCTCCAGCGTCCACAGCCCCGCGGCGCAGTGAAGAATAGTATCAAGCACACGATACCGAAACTCAAACGTTTCTTCAATAGTTTGATAGTAACGATCATCTACACCGCAGTGCTCCTCAAAGCGAATATGAAGCGCTGTAACGTTGGTGAAACAGCGGAGGTGGGGGAGTGCGTTCATGAAGGCTATGGGGAAGATGTATGACTCGTTGCAGAGGTACTCAAAGTCAAACTCAATACGCGTGTCAATGGTGATTTCGCGAACTAAGCTGCGCAGTTCAGGGGTCTGTGCAATTTGGATAAATCGCTCAACAGATGAAGGCGCGAATGCTTCGAGGCGCAAGCTTCTGTATTTCCATGGTCGTGCAATCTCATTGAGTCTGCGAGATGTGAGACGTAGATTGGAGAGGGTTGGTGGGGTGAGGAAGGAGCAGATGTTGTCCCATATCTCAGTCACGAGTCTTGAGTCGTCGGAAGCCATGATTGAGATGTTTGAGGTGAGATGAGATTGATGAAGTTGGGTTGAAGCATTTTTGAACTCGTTGGATGAGCGCCTTATAAGTTTCTGCTCAGCACTAGAGCAACCCCTGTAAATGGGGCTGGTGCCTAGATCTGGTAGGCAGTCGCGCGCTAGACCCGCTGGGAGAGGAGCTACCTGGGCAGAAATCGTCCGACCTTGAGCTACAATTGTCAAAGATAGGCTAAGTTTATACTTAATTTGCCTAAATTCTATACAACATATACTAAATTTACCTAAACTTATGCCGGAGTGGTTTCAATCTTTTTTGCTTTCCCTGGCGCCACAGCCTAGTTCGTGCTTACAGCGAGTAGGCGCACTCACCGTCTCATTTGCATCTTATCGGCGTGAACGCAGCAAATCACTAGCAGCGCGAGTCGTTATCAGTAGTGAAATCGCTCTCAGAGCCGTGTATGAATGGAGATACCGTAATTATATAATACAAGTCATGAACCCATTGTCTACCAACACCTCTCTCAGAGTGTAATACCATAAAGACCTTCGCCCTGTATAACCTCACCGTTCTCATACGTCACCCTCTTCCATCCTTCAATATGCGTTTCATCACGAAGCCACTCGACAGTAGGCCAGTAGCGCTCATCCTTCTTGATTGTCACCACGGAAGGAGTTCCGGTGTAGTTCATCATCTTGATCTTGAAATCTACGCTCTTGTTAGTTACGTTTTACCGACGGGGTAACTTAGGACCGGTGTCCTAAATTTAGGTAATTTTATCATAAAGTTAGTAGACTTTATATAGTCTTCTACCCCTTATGATGATGTGCCCTAAGTTTTGCATAGTTTAGAGGAGAACTCACATGTTTTATCAGGGATGCTTGCGATGATCCCCACGAGCGATTGCAGATCTGGCGTAGGCTTGTTGTCAATGTGCGTGATGAAAGTCGTGGCGTAGACGTTATACAGGTTCGCCGGCGATCCTATGAACCAACTCGTGATGTACACTTCGCTCGGCAGCTTCTTGATACTCTGCCTTACGGTACGATGGGGTTTCTGCGCTGTCAAGCCGCAGAAGTTAATAACGCGCGAGGTCTCAAACTCATCTTCAGAGACAGTTTGCGCTTTGAAGCTGATTTGTTCGCCATTTCGCACCGCGACCACGTCGAGGCTTTCTTTCCAGTACATGACATCGACGTCGTGTAACTGCGTGATAAGCTTGCCATCAAGCGTGAGCAGGACATCGCCCTCGCCGAGTTGACCTGGAAGTTGCTTTGCCCCCCGTTTTACCATGAAGAGTCGTCGGTCGGAGGACGATTTGCTCTGCACCTTTTCGATCCACTCTTCCGCAACGCCCATGACTCGCGCTTCTATCATTGTTACCGCTTCAAGCTCGATGGAGAGACTGCGCAGGGTTGGGACGATGCCTTGGCTTAGTTTCTCAGCGATGGGCGCGATGGCTTGGGAGCTGAGACCGAAACACGCCTCGTCGAGATCTTCCATCTCGTAGACGACCCAAAGAGCCTGAACGACGCCGTCTTCACGGATGAGCACACCGCTCCCGCAGTGGTTTCCGATTCGAGTCTCCACATCAATACGATCAACGTTGACGGGGCGGCCGCGGGGTGGATTCGGAGGTTCTCGCTCGAGGGGAATAACTTTGGTCACGGCGGTTGAGGCATACACCATCTCATCGCAATCATTATGCCCAACGAAGAAAGTCGGTGCACCCTGTGAGATTCTCTCAGTGCTGAAGATGGCGCTTTTTACGGGCGCGTCAACGAGACTGGGGTCGTATTGAATGATAGCGTAGTGATGCGCAGGATGTAAGAAGACGACCTTTCCAGGAACAAGGACCGAATCGGCAAAGGTCAATTCGATATCGCACAGTTTCGTTGGGACGACAGTTCTCGAGACGATGACGTAGCCTCGATCAGCGTTGACAACAAGGCCCATTCCGAGTTTAATGCGCGTGGACTGTCCATCGATAAGAACCGGCGACGAGAATCTCACTTGGACAAAACTCCTCGCAATCTCGGCTATTTCCCGCTGACCAATATGCTCCAGCGCATCAAAAGACGCACTCAACGGCGGCGGTCGAATAGCAGGCAACGGCTCAGCGAGTATCTCAACATCCCAGACCCCCGTGGTATCATTCCTCTTAAACATCTTCATGCGCTGGAACCAATGCCGATCGATAGGCACCACAGCCGTTCGCACAGTCTGCGGTTCCCACACGTACCAGAATTTAATAGCCACGCGTGCTCTGTCGGGGATGTCCTTCATAACCTGCACAAAAGCATCCAAGTCCGGCGTCTTTTTGTGATTGATGCTATCGACCATGATGTAGTTATCGTGCGTGGGGTGAAACGGGCCGGATTTACTGACGTATACGCCGCGGCAGGGGAGGAAGTATCGTTGGGCGACTTGGTATGATAGGTCGTGGAAACAGGCTGCTCCGACGGTGACGAAGCGGTCGGGTGTGATTTTGCAGAGGTCTTGGACGAGGATATCCTCTTCGACGTCTTGGCCGTCTCTTTGAACGAGAATGCGCACTGTTTTGCCAATATTGGAGTCGAAGATCTCGTTGAGACGGAGGAACTGTGTGACGAGATCCCCATTTATCTTGAGGAGAATATCTCCCTCTTTTAGCTTTTCGTCTGAAGGACCCTCGGGCAGGACGTCCATAGCGACGATGACGTTATCCTCGCCAGGGAAAGATTTGCGCAGGACACTCTCCCACTCGGGACTCAACCCCAGCCGTCGGCATTCATCAAAGGGCTTTAGTTTGAACACAGTCTGGATCTCGCCTCTTTTCACCTTCTCGCCGCGTTGGATCTGCTTCAATGCTCGCAGCGGTCCGTCAAGGGGGAGGAAGTAATCCGTCGACCCGTCAGTGCGCCCGCCTGCTTGAAGAGCTATGCCGTGCCCGTCGACGTTGACAACAGGACTTCCGGAACTTCCTCCTGACGCTGAAGCATTGGCTTGGAAGTAACATGTGTTGAAGTCCATGTATCCGTCGTATATAGGAGCGTTTCTGTCAAGGCGGCTGATGAAACCGGAGAGGATACCGAGCTTTTCGCCGCTATCGTTACCAATGACTTTGATCTCGGTACCAACTGTGTCATGTTAGCAGCAAGAATGCATCGCAGGTTATGGGCTGACCTTTCGCGAGATCGGGCCGCAGTTCCATCGCAGTGAGAGCCATGTATTTGACCGCCTTGGGATCAAACTTCAAAAAGCCAAAGTCGTGTACTGGATCGCGATAAATAGGGTACGTATCAACTTCTTCCTGGTTATTGAAGACGATGTACCCCGAAAAGGGCCCAGGGCCAACGACATGTCGATTAGTGAGAATGATACCCTTTTCCGCATCAACAATAAAGCCAGTTGCCTCGCTCGTCTTGCTAGTCTCGGTATCGAAAGAATAAGGGTGCGAGAATTTGACCGACACAACGCATCGGACGACCTTCTCTATCGCTCTCTGCCAAGCTTCGCTTTCTCGCTCTGACAGGAGCCCGGCCGTAGCGGGATGTTCTTGTTCTATGTGATGTGTGTTGACGCCGTTCTCCGTTGAGAGGGATACATCGCGGAGTTTAGTGAGGATGGGATCCTGGTCGATTGTCATCCTGGCGGTCCAGGGTTGAAGATTCAAGATGTCAAGAGGATAATGTATAAGATGTGTATAGTATATTTAGTTGATGTTGAGGAAGGGAGGTTGTAAATGAAATTGAGGTGAAGGAGGTTGAAATAGTTGTTGCTTACGCTGAGCCAAGGCAGCTCTTTCTGTTCATCACTGACTGCGTCTTGCGTCTGTGACCGACCCCTCATCAAACCTGCATCAATCAATTACTCAGCCCCCAAAAGTGGATATCGCTCACCGACGAGGCAATTTTCATTGGATGCACTCCAAAGGCGGTAAGAAAACCAACGACCTGTATCCTAAGCGACAAAAAAGATGGAGCAATCTTAGACTAGATTAGTACAGTCTTAGATTTCTTTATTATAACACCCTTTGCCCAGGCTGGATGTTTTCTGTCTCTCTCACGACAGGCAACCGCGCCAAAGAATCAAGGCAATGACCACAATTTTCAGCCTCATAAGGCGTCCCGAATGACTCCAGCGACTTTTTAGTGGGTATTTGAAGATCTTTGGTGGTTTTCGTGTCGTGTGAGATGTTCAGCTCGGAATTATCGGGCGGCCGATCCAAGGTATTCCGAATATTGATCTGCAGACCTTGGGAGTCAGCTTACCACTAACGCGGTGACTCATGACGTTGCACATGATCCAGATTTGCTTGAGAGAGTGAGTAACAGTGAAAATTATTGCTTGTTCTGTGAGTAATTTATTTTGGAGTTGATTGTGCCTTTGTTTCACACGGAAACCTCACATTGTCAAGATCTCACCCTCGGGCAACAAGAAATCAGTCAGACCTTGATATAGGGTATTAAAATAAACTCAACAAAAGGTATCCTAAACTCATATAATATTACATAAGTCTTTCTGTCATTTAGGAACGTCTATTCTAAGTCGATGTAAAATGAAATCTATCCAATTTTAACCAGAAGCAAGAGATATTCTCGTCTTGCTCTCCCCCATCCTTAAACTCCACTCCCCATCCCAATCCTCCCTCTTCCTGACCTCCACCTCAACACTCTTCTTGGGCGTATAAACAGTCGCCATATCCCCCGTATTCAGCGCCGGATTCTTCACCCATTCCCCCTTCACAGGCGCAATATCGCTCCTCACAGCCAAAAGCGCAATGACGATGAGAATCTCAGTCGTGGCGAATTGACGCGCTGGGCAAAGATGCGGCGGTGCCCCCCAAGCTACAAAACTGCTGGCCTTTCGATCTGAAGAGTCTTTGGTGAAGCGATATGGATCGAATTGGTCGGCCGTGGGACCCCAGGTTGACGTGTTGGTGTGCACGGGTTGGCCGGGCATCATCACGTAGTGGCCTGCTTTGAGGAGGTATTTTCCATCGAGGAGAGTGTCTTCTGTTACTTTGCGGATATTCGCATGGACATGCCTCAGTCTTTGAGTCTCTTGGAAAACAGATAAGGTCAAAGGACATTTCGTCTTTAAAGCAGCGACATCGACTTTGAAGCCAGATTCCTTATCTCCACTGACAGCTTACTCAATGACTTCCTTTCGTACCTCTTCCAGAAGATTAGGCCGAGAAAAGAGCTCGTAGATAGTCCAGTACATAATCGGAACAGTGTTTGCAAAAGCCGCAGTTCCGAAAGTAGCTTGTTGCTTGCAAATGTCATCTTCATCAATACCAGCTTCTTGCATTGAGCGAAGACGTTCCTTGTAGATGAAGGATACATCACTGGGGAGATTCTTGTTATACTTGCGGAAAGCGTCAAAGACAATTTGGCGGGCGGCGTAGCCTTTGCCAGTGATGTCGAGGTTTACCATGTGAAGCGGGAGATATGATTGCCATTTCCTAGCAAATTAGCCCAGAAAATGGAGGAGAGAGACAATAAACTTACCAAAAAGCTTGGTCAACCTTTGGATCCAGAAAAGGATGCTCAACACCAAAGATTCCACAAGCACTAGCCTGAACAACAGCATACTGTGCCCACTCCAGCAAGTTGACCTTCGAAACACCATCTTTCTCCTCAGGTAGAAGTTGTTCGATATCGATCAACGCACGGTCTCCCATACGAAGATTCTGCTCATCAAGAAACGGTCCCGTAGCAAGACCATTCTTATGAGCGTGACTAAACGAATCAACCCATTCTGTACCAAAGACTTCAAATGTCTCGGGTTTAGCATCGCCCATGAGTTTAGCGGCTGTCTGCATGAATGGTCGGAAGGAGAGGGTTTTAGAGGTCTTTTGGATAAGGGGAATGAGACGGGATGTTTTGGCGATGTAGAGTTTGGTGTTGAAGATGGCGACTGTATACATTTCCTCGTTTGTTTGTTTGCTTCCTAACGGTCAGTTTGCGTAGAGAGAATTGAAGACTGAAGTACCTTGTTATCCCGTGGTAGCCAGAACTATACTTCATCATACCCCACAAGTGACCAAAGAGCGGTATTTTCGACTGTAGTCTCTTAGGTTCCCTTGGATCATCGAACAGTGAGAGAATCCATTCTGCCGCATAGGCAAGCAGGACGAAGCCTGCAATAGTGTACACTACTTCTCGTAACATTGTGATGATGAGTCTCAAGAATTCATCCCAAATTAGGCCATGCTAGAAACTAAATAGTAGATCGATTACCTCGCTTATCCAAGATTTTAGTCTGTCGGATCCTCATGATCCGAATACGAGACACCCCTTTGGTGGATCGCTGATGGAGGAATACCCCTAGCGTGGCGCTACTACAATGCCGATGGGACTTATGTCCAGGGATCAGCATGGGAAAACTGGATTAGCCAGTACGATGAGGATAAATAGGTGTTTCATGATTGGAGGAGAGGTCGAACGTCGATTTACCCCGTAATCTGTCGTGTTCGGGGAAACGAGGATCATGGGCAAGATCCTGAATTGCTTAACAAAGTCTTAGTGCACTTCGAGAGATGATGCCAAAATAAAATCGTCAAAGAGTCCTCTAAAATTAGGAGAACTAGCCTAAATCTTTGTATTTCTTAAGTGCAAGGCCCTAATGTTCTATTGTCATCCTGAGTGGGGTCATCACCGTTGACTTTGGTTGTATCACATTATCAATTCCCTTTCTCCGCGACTTGTGATATTTGTATTATGAGGCTTCATGCCTGTTCATAACAACCCCCAGCTTCACTCTCTATTTTCACCGACCGCGTTCTCAAAAGCGCCAATCATGGCGCCATACAGCTTTTCCGTGGCCTCAACGTCCATATTCGTCCCTGTAAAGAACTCGTTTCCATCAGGGAAGAAGAGCACATCGCGAAGGGCATAGGCCAAACTCTCTAGACCTTTGAACTCCGGGAGAAACTCGTCAATGATGGTAGTAAAGTTGTCTTTACTGGAAATGTCCTTTGTCTTCTTCTCAGCGATCTCTGGCCAGTTCTTGGACCCGACTTCCCACGGCCTCAATCGACTTTGGTGAGATGGCCTCTTATATCCACTCACTGCTATAAACAAGAACACGTAGAAGAAAGATTCGAGGTCGTGGCGATACGTATTTAGGACCGGATTGTCGCTGTTGCTTGATAAGTCGATGGCCATGAAGGTCTTGGTTCCAACCAAGCAGTAGGGTTTCTCAGGCTCGATTTCCATGTCCCTGGCGTTGTCAAGACCGATGAGTATTCCTTTGGAAGCGTCGCGTTTGTTCCTTCCGGCATTATAGATGCGGAGACTGCTGATAGAGACATGCCGATGAAGAATCTTAGCATCTATATACAACGATCGGTGAGCTTTGATCGTGTCGCGCATGCATTCAAGAACCTCCAACACAGTGCGATATTCGTAAATGGGACGACCAAAGGGGGCGATGACTGCACAAGTAAGAAGTGTAGTCTTGGTACAGACACTCTTATAGGCGATGAGCTCCGTGATGTCGCAGACGTTATGCTCCTTAATTCGACGTAGGAACTTTTGATGGCTTTGTTCCTTTCTAGAAAAATTGACGACAAACTCATTGTTTAATTTGTCTGTGGCGCGATAGCAAGTCGGCATTTCACTGACAATGTCGTCAGGACATATGAGAGGCTTCTTATCGAGGATAAGTTTGCATTCCCCGTTGTGATCGAACTCGCAATGCCCTGTTTGTGACCCATTGCTCTCGATGCAGACATACGGTGGTCCATTCAAATCTTGCCCGCGAAATGGATTCATGCCAAGCTCAAGCTCAGTCATATTTCCATACGCATCGAGTAACGCTTGGAGGTTACATTTATCGTCGTTTAAGCCTGATCGGTAGACCCCCGACCTGTCGAAGAGCCAAAACTCTCTCTGCTTGCCCGTCTCGAACAAGCCGAGCACGAAGAGTCTTGTTGGTTGGCGTCGGAACACATTCCTCGCGAGATCCAGAAGTCGTTCCACACCTTGGTCGTAACTGAATTCGATATCAGCAGGAATATCGATTCCGACGACATATGCGCAGTCCCATACGTGTTTGATGTCCTTGAAGTGCTCACTGACCACGTAACACTCACGGTAGCCGGGCTTGGAGCCCCTGACCTGAGGAGACACTACGGTCGTTGCTAGGTTGCGGGTGCAGTAAAACAGATCAAAGAAACCTTTACCAACCAAGCGGATGTCGGCCAGAGTCTCTTCCATTCTACGCAGTCACAGCCAGGAGACTGGTGAAGAGAAAAAGAAAGGAGGAAAGTTCAGAGGTGTTAAGGCATGTATTAATAAGAATAATTCTTTTGCATGACGTCAGTTAGTAATGAATTACTCCTCAAGGAGTAATTTAAGTTTGGTACGTTTTCTAATTCTGTGGATTATCATTAGAAGTAGCATATATGAAAGCTACTCCTCATTTCCTGAAGCCAATCGCGAATCATACAAAGCACAGTGCCACAGAGGAGGCACAAATCATCACAAAAACCTTGTTTATAGTTATGCGCCACTGCGGGAACGGGACCATTGGTCAAGAAGTCTAACATCTAGGAAATTTAAAACACAGGTAACAGGACCGATTAACGAAATACTTTGATTTGAAGACACGTTGTCCTCAAGCCCGTGGCTGCGTCCTGCAAACACTGAGTTCGACATGCTGTTAAGGCGAAGAGCTTTAAATATGGGACTTTTCCCTGAGAATAAACGAATCACACTTTATCTCAGCGGAGAGAATGGGAGAATGGCTTCACTAGGCTTTTTGCAGTTCTTGAACTGATGAGAAAAAATATGAACATTGCAGTTGGGCCGACCTTTGGTACACATGTTAATTTCAGCTTTGTCGGTGCGATCGATGGAGAGACAGGAAGCACTTCGTATCGGAAGATCCTTCTGAGTTCAAGAGGCTACCCAGTCTAAATTGGAATCATGATAGTTATGCCTTATAATTCCTCTGCCCGGGCAGAGAAGGCAACAGCAGGTGCAACTTGACCTCGAAGAGAGACACAGCCATCGACGATAACGTGATACTTTGCCGAGGGGCTTAGGATCGAGAGACTCGAGAACGTCCCAGGAAGTATCGAGAACTGGGCTAATTATTGAATGACCTTGATTTGGGGGTTATAAATAGTGAAAGATCTTTCGGACCGGGTTTGTAATCCGCCACATGAAGAGATATATAGGATGTCAAAGCGCGCTGCGGACATCCACTTAGTGGGATGTGACGGTTTATTTCCAATTTGCGATTTACCTACACACGATTCAATTGTCTTCTCGGTTAAATGACACATTGGCGATGATAAGGCCCTCGACCCAGGCACTGACAGGTACCCCCTATGTGATGCTGCACTTCGACCTTTCCTCCAGCCTCCGGGAAATCAGACCTCTCTGTCTCTGTAAGTGATTCAGCATTCCGACCCCTCTCAAACACTGACCCACCACACTTCTAAAGCACCAAGACCATCCACATAAAATCGGCAGCTATTCAGTAATTTTAGTATCTTTCCCAAGCGGCATACCACCATCTTTGGCGAGTCTCTCATAGGCCTTCGGATACATCTAAACTCTGATTCGGTAAAGAGTACTTTCCCGACCAAAATGGCCACCATGTTAACCATCGTTCCAGCAAGCCATCCTCTCCCAGCCCAGTGGGCGCTCGATTCAACTCCACCAACCCGATCGGATCCTCCTCTACACCATAGTGTCAGTATCGTTACCAAGTACCGTTGCGTATCTTCATACCAGTTTTTGGGCCTGTTGCCTACCAGACAAATCTCGGCCAAACTTGACCAAGCAGCCCCCCATGGTCACCAGGCCAGACACAGCTGTGGCCACCTTGGCCTCGATATCTAGTGAAACTATCCCTGGTGATTGTGGTTGCGGTGGTGGTTTGTGCTGGTGCCTGTGCTGCAGTAGACGTGTGTCAGTCTGGTCGAGAATGTGGCCCGTTGAAGCTATTGATTCGCGCGCAACCTACCTCGAATGTTTGACCAAAAGTCTGTCGCCGCCTCGAATGTCCCAAGAAATGTAGAGCAGGCAAAGCCATGTTCACGAAGAACGGGACACTGACGATCCTTCCTATGGGATATCAGAGTGTGTCCCTCGTTTCTGAAGGTCTTCACACGAGGACAGAGGATCGCGAAAGATGGATGGCCACGTCGCCCCAATGCACACTTTTCTCCCACCGCAATCAGTACGCAATGGCGTCGACTGTGTCGTGGCCGAGTCTGATCATGGGAAGCGACTCTGATCTAGAAGAGGAGCCACATCAAGGAGGCGGTAAAAACAGGTACTAAATGGGTTTAGCTCTCATGATACTGTGATAAGGTTGTGCGAGGTTAAATGAGGCTTCAGCCCCCAGCGCACAGAGGTAAAGAACACCACTAAACACATACAGGCAAGATACCCATTGCCCTCGCTCTCATGGTACATTAACATCAGGTAACTTACATAGACGCGCGGCAAACAAGCTCAAGGCCCTACAGTGGCCTCTCTTCGAACGTTTGACATTCCAGACTTAAGCGATAATCTGTCAAATTATCATAACACCGTAAAATAAGGTGATGGTTTGGATAGTGCCAATGTAGGCTAGCCTTCTCGAATATGTCGACCATCATCCACCAACGATGGCCATAGCCGGTGCCACAACAAGGATTTGCGCACCACAGGATACCTTCAGTTTTGATATTCAAAACGGGGTGATTTTCTCCGTCAAAGGTGAGGTTCGAAAGCCAATCTTTGCGGTCCGGACCCAACCAACGTGATGTGATTCGGACGTGAAGTACAATGTAATCGGTGTCAGCAGACCAGAAGTAACAAGCTCCACAATGCCGGCACAGGTATTCATGATTATGACACCTGATATGTTCAATGTACGGTAGTCTGGGCCCGTAAAAGAAAGGTATCTTAGAGGCTGGAAAGCAAGTGCAGTCGTCTGAGCCAATGCTAGACACGATGGAATCAAGTTGGCTCCAAGCGTGTAGGCATAGATTTCCCGCGCCCAGCCCTCTTAGTTGTTTCATCAGATGTCTTTTCAGCACTTCCAATCCAGGGTATTGTCGATAATCAACTTTGGCCAACGGGAATGATTTGGAGACGAGAGTTCTAACCGAACTATGTCCAGAATCAATTGAAATACCTGCACGGTAGTTCTGGAAGGGTGGGAGATTTCCGATGTCCTTTCTGCCGACGATCACATGTTCAGGATCTGTACACTTGATTGTTTTCACGTCTCCGGGGCACGACTTCATCTGACCTGTGACCTTGAGATGTTTGCAAATGGAAAGCTTGCCCATTAACCCAACGCATGTACGTCTGTCTTGCTCACCACCTTGTCGTTCTTGAGGAAATAGGAGGGCCGGATGATATTTTCTGCAGCCTTGGCAGGCAACGGGCCGCCAGAGATCCCTTAACCTTCTCTCCAGCTCACCTGAGTCGAAGAGACGGCCGCATGGCCCGCACAGGGTACTTCGTAGTAGGATTCTTTTAATCATACGCAGTTCGTTATACCCGGCTCTGGTGAGACAGGAGTGCTCTTCTCCCTGCCGGAGAATATCAGTATGGAACGCCATGAACTGAAAGTCGTCGGTTAAGTTGCGCAGGACACGGCATGTCCGACGGACCATGTAGAGCGAGCTGTGCGGTAGGCTGAGCATAATGTGGATCAACAGCTCCGATGGTAGTTCCAAGAGTCTCGAATAACATTCCAACTTTTCGGGCTTCTCGAGCTTCTCGGAGGCCGGGTGATCTCTACCACGTATAGGTATAGTGAAGAGCCTCGGATCCTCCTCCTCAGCTTCGAGAATCGGGACGTAATATGTGCCCACCCTGGGTCGAATACGATCTGCGAGCCGTTGTATTCGCCATGTCGAAAAATGCGGTTGTAACATGAAGTCGGGCATATTGGCGGTCGAAGGCTAGAATGGAATGGTGCGAGGGAGAAAATGGCTGGGAAGAGATGATGAAAATGGATGAGGAATAACTGAAGCACCGTCACCCATCAAAGTCTAATCTGACAGCGAGAAACTTTGACGTAGATACTGCGGTATCTAAGTTCCTTGCCTTGCGATAGAGGTTTGTTTTTCAATAGCTTCGGCTTTCAAACCTTCCGATGATGATGTTTAAACTTTGTTCAAGTGTTACCTGTTATTTACACTTTATTGCCATTAGAAATTCTTACCTCATTGGTCCTAACGGATCATCTTCAAACCAAACCTGCCAAGGTGCATATTTCTGGGATCTTGACATACTTTGTTAAAAAGTTCTTTTTGTGATATGGTGTATCTTAACTTGGAACCTAAACCGATGAGAGAGAGAAGTAAGAGTCTCGATCATTAATAGACCCAGAACGAATCTTTTCGAGCAAGTCGGCTGAAAGTTTGCAAGGTAGGGCATTGAGTATAAAGCCTCGTGCAAATTTCGAGATCTCGGACAGGTTTCTTATCCAAACACTTACCCTTTCCAAGTAACGACACCAGGATTAAAAATGTCTCACCTCGAAGTTCTTGATCTTATGATCCTTATTCTGGAGGGGCTGCTGTGCATCGCTTCCATATGCGAGTCGGGTTACGAGATCTATAAAGTCTACAAGTCTTACATGGAGGACAGAAAGAAGAGAATGAAGGTCAGTTCGAAGTTGTCAGCTATCTCTGACACAGACTAATATTGCCTACAGAATAAGATGATGCGGGATTGGGATGGTCCGGACGACAAGGATATGGAGATGGGCTGGGGAACAAACTCTTCCCCGACATCACCTCCCTACTATCGACATGGCCAGGGAGATTAGCTCAGAGAACCGAGGTTTACAAAAGAAGTTAAAAATGCCGCTATGTGGAAAGCCTCTGAGAGATTATTTGACGGCCAGCAAGTTGTACTTGACGAAGAGCAGCTAGATTCGATTGACCACGAGATCATACGGCAACTTGAATTGGCTGAGATGGAATGCGAGGCGAGGCGAATTCTTCCTACGTGCTCCTGAAGGCTTAACTATAAACCCAAATAATTGACCAGATTGAAGATTTGCACCCAGTTCTGAAAGGTCTAGCGAGAAATAACCTTCGAATATTGAAAGGACTATTCATTCTCAGGGTCTGCGCAGGAGATGTATATTTCTTCACAAGACGCAGATTTGCATTCTTCTGAGCAGTAACATCCCTCTACGATAAACAGGCTGGTTTCTCATTGTATCCCAGCTCCGTCACTCGAGATTGTAAGCCCATCAGCTTCAGCCAACATCTTCTCTGCGACGCGATCGGCGTTCCCCTGCAGTTGTTGCGAGGCGGCGTCTGCCACTATTCTAAAACGCTCATTATCCATTGTTGCTTTGTTTGGCTCATGACAGTTGATCGGCTTCAGAGATGAATGTTTTGTCCTCCGTTGTGTTCGGCTTCTTGAAAAGTGGCTGTGCGTGGATGAAGCAGTAAGGATAGGGTTGATAACCCAATATTGCGCTGTGATTAAGCCCACTACGCAATTTAGGTCAGTAGCCAAGAGGGTATAACAAAACTTAGGATAGATATCCTAAATGATAAAAGGCCTTAGGTAAACTTGGGTAAACTTGACATAATCTAGTATATACTTAGAGGATCTTAGACAAAACATTTTAGTATCACCTTGATATGGTCAATCCGAACGCCACTTTCTTTCAGCCAAAGATGGAATGCTTGTTGTAACCAACGTACGCTTTGTATAACTCCGCGCCTAGGCGTACTTCAAAAGAGCTACCGTGCGCTTTACCTCGCCCAAGCTTGATGCTTCATATTGACCCAGTTCTCAACACTTTCTTGCACGTTGTTGAGTATCTAAGCCCTTAGCCCCTCAGCAAAAGTATCACTACCATCATCGAAGGCTGTGTCTGTCTTCGAGGTCTATTTCCTATAGCCTCTATTCATACCAGGTAGCAAGCTTAATGAGGCAATGGAAACATAAGGTCCATGGATGACATGTTTGGATCTTTCGGCCATTCCACAGCCTCCTGGAACACTTGATATTCCAGTGTAAATGGCAACTTCCGCGCAAAGTATCTATCCCGTGGGGGAACTTGGTCATATCCCCCGTGACGGCGTAGTGAAGCTCTTTTCAGTATCTCAACCATTAAAAGCCAGCGGGTTCCGCAGCCTGTGCCACATGATGGATCATCACACCAGAGCACACCCTTGGTATTGTCGTTGAAGAGAGGGTGCTCGTCCGTATCAAATGTGAGGTTGGAAAGCCATCCGAAGCCATCCGGGCCGGTGTTCTTGAAGAGTAACTTATGGCTAAGAACAATGTAGTCACCCTCGTAGAACCAAAGGTAATGTGCCCCGCAATGGCGGCAATTATAGCCGTGGTTCGGACACCTAGCGCCTGGGCCGTATGGAGCCTCAAGTTTGTGAACCGGTGTCCCAGTGGCGGGGAAGCAATTGCATTCGTCTGATATCATAGACGAGACGATAGAGTCGATCTGTGTTGAAGCATGTTGACACAATCCCTCGACGCCCTTTTCCTTCAATTGTTTCAGCAGAAACTGCTGCAGTGCTGGCATTCCCGGGAATTGCCGCTGATTGATCCTGACCACTGGGAGAAGGTTAATGTAGTGAATTGCATGTACGTCTCCCGAGTATGACGTTCGAATACGAGGCTGATAGTTCGTGAAGTCTGGCATGTCCTCATCATCTCGAGTACTCGCAGGGTAATGGTCGGGATGTTTGCAGCGAATATACATTTCTTCGTTATATTTCGGTTGCAGCTTTGCCGAAACTTTGACGTGCTTGCAAAGTTCAAGGTGACCCAGCAGCCCTACACAGATATTGCCTTTTTCATTTCCCTGCGGGAAAAGAAGTTCTGGGTGGTTTTGTTTGCATCCAGCGCATCGGATAGGTTGCCAAAGCCTCCGAAGTCGGGTTTCTAGTTCGCCTGTATCGAAGAGATTGCCACAGGATTCGCACAGTGACCTTCGTAGAAGGATCCTCTTGACCAGGCGGACCTCATCACACATGGCTCCCATGAGGCGGTAAGGTTCATCTTCGAACTGTAGGCTCTCCCAGTAAAAACCGTCAAACTCATTGTAGTTGGAGAGCTCTTGTTCGACTTCGCGTAGGACCTGACAAGTCTGTCTCATCATGTACCTCGAGCTATGTGATGCGAAGCGCGTGACGTGAATCAGTAGCTCTGGTGGGAGTTGCAGTAGTCCAGACCCTTGGTTTCCTTGACAACCCAGCTCCAGGGGCTCGAGTGGCACCTGCAGCACTGCATCTCCTGGTACGGGTGTATCCAAATGGACCGCCATTAGTCCATCATGAGCTTCCAGAAGAGGGACCTCATATTTCCTCTGCCTGAGTCGGAATCGGTCACAAACGCGTTGGGCCCAGGACAATGAGTACTGTGGCTCTAATTTGAAGTGAGGCATGGTGGAGATGTTTATGGATGGCCTAGGATATGTTGAAATGTCTCGAAGTAGACTGAAACGAGTTAAGATGGGAAAGAAATAGTTAGGAGATGAGAGGTAGAGGCAACATGTTTTATAGTATTACCGTACTTGTCATACAGCTGCCTGCTTTGCATGCCAGAAAGTCTAAGAACAGAGACGCATCAAAACCAATAATATCAGAGTTTCCTTGCGGGATAATGAAGGTTTATACAAAGATCAAGTGAACTAATCCTGAAAGCTTCCCCATCATGGATTCTTAAACTTTTGTATAAGCTCAGCAAAGTACCAACTCCATAACCTTAGACATTCAGATACCCTCTGTTCCCGAAACTTACTTTGAGCAGGTCTTTGATTGGGATTCATGAACTTAGCCATGACTGTTCTAAAAAGATAAGTGTTACGGTTAATTGTGATGCCGTTCGCAGCTCAGAATCTTCTCCTACCCCGGGGCCCGCATATATTTCCTGAGATACTAGGTCTCTTTTCTCTCTATCGCTCTCGTCGTCATCGTGCATATCCATGTTGTCGAAAACTGAGAGGTAGATATTCATTGGTGTCTTACTTTGGCGACTGAGATCTAGGCCCAGCGCCAGACACAGAACGAGAATCAGAGCCGGACACACAACGGACACCAGTGTAAGCGTTATGGCGGCTTTGGCCGGCGTGGATCTCCTTCTTGAGCCGCCGGATCTCTTGGCGCAACTCTTGTGCCCTTTCATCGTCATCTTCATTGTTATCACTGGGCCATCGGGCCTCTTCTAACTCCCTCTCCCCCTTTTGTGTATACCCTAAGTAATGTTAATACGTCTCTCCATCTCCAAACCTTGGGGAGTTACTCAATCCCCCTTTGGGTGATCTGTAGTTGGTGTTGGCGGCATGATCAAGCCGCTGGTCGCAAGCGACAGGTGCCTGGCTAGTTCGATGGTTCCCTCTCTTCCTTTCGTTCACTCCGCGGCGTTCAACGTGGTTTGCTTCGCCGCGGGTTTGGTCTCAATCGAAGTGGGGTTGGCCGACGTGGGATCGACGCCGGACTGCCTCGCCTGCGTCCACTCGTCCTTCGTCGTCTCCAGCTCCGCCCTTAACCCCACCGGGCCTATCTCCAAATGATCAGACACTATTAGCTGTCAGTAAGCACATCGTTGGTATATATTCCAGAGTTTCCTACCGTCCTTCTCCGTCTCACTTCCCTTCAACCTCTGGCGAAGGTGCCTCCCCCTCTTCACCAAGGTCGTGTTGTGGGCGGCCATGGTGACCGTTCTCCTTCATCACTTTGTCAATGATAACACCCTAGGGAAACGCGACCGTTACTACTGCTGCGGTTGTTGTGAAGGCTAAAGAGGAATGAGTGGACTTGTGTCACTCTGGTGGAGAGTTTGACCGCAAAGCCATAGCCCACCCGAACGTTTTAAGAATTCCAGAGCAGGCACAGAGTCACAGGTGGAGGCACTGTCGCTGTTGGTATTGCCTATTGTGATGGAAGTAATGGCGGCGATAGTTGTAACGGTGACAGTAAACGTTGTTCTCCTTTTCGTTCTGGAGGGCTATTATCTAATCTGAGCTCTTTCCAAGAGGCGCCTGGTTAGGTGAGACAGTGGTATGCTTCCTTTTAGTGGTTTTGGCGGGATAGTTCGGCGGGAATATCGTGCTTGAGAGTATAGAGCCCATGATGAGGCCATGTGGGCACCTCTACTCATGTTGAGCCAATCGCCCAAGCAAGGCTGGTCTCGCAAGGAAGCGCCCGCATATCCGTCCCCAAATCCGAATCTCTTTCGAGTTGCTCCTTTCTTCCGCTCTGCACGAATTGGACGGCAGAAGTCGCGACAATCCCGAAGGCTTCACGCGGCAGTCCAACCCTCTGGTTTCCACCCTCTAAGCTTTCAGTCGCTTCGTTTTTCCGTCTCGTGCTTCCCCCCCGTCGCCATCGCTCCTCCGAGCAGGAGAACCCTCCAAAGAGAACAGCAATTGATGATGGAACCTTGAGGCTTGTAGGTGAGACGGAAGCGAAGTTGTTAAACCGTTAAAGCTTGGATGAGACAATAAAAGTTGCAAAAAGTTGAAGTCGAGATGAAAGGGTCTTTCATCGCAACGTACTTCTCCTCTGTCAAATCCTCCTCCGCGTCCCATCTCATTCTGTCCCAAAACCACGCTCGGGGTGCGGAGTCCGGTGCAGCGGGACACCTGAGTCCAAGTCTTGTAGTGTCTTGGTTCGATGGTCTTTTGGCCATTTCCGACACAGCATGGTATCTTCGACATGAGTAACTGCGGCCGGGGCGAGATGAAAGGAGTCGGTCCAACCTGTCAAGCCGGGTCTGAACGATCCTCCCTTGATGAGGAACGTGTTACCCTCGCTATCACTCCAACCGGATTTCCGACCAGCGGAACTCGGTTTCCCACGCCAAATTGCCAACTCCAAATCGCCAAACTCTGTTTGATGTCAGTATGAACGCCTCCGACATGGCAATGAATATCAGCTCGTACT
This sequence comes from Fusarium marasasianum, assembly GCA_022833035.1. Lineage (NCBI taxonomy): Eukaryota > Fungi > Ascomycota > Sordariomycetes > Hypocreales > Nectriaceae > Fusarium > Fusarium marasasianum. Next base: position 682,369 of record JAJEQZ010000017.1, read on the forward strand.
ATCTTTCTTCTTCTCACTCATATGCCATCGTACAAGCTTCAACGCTTTCTGCACAGGGTTGAGGAGGTGGGACGCGTTGATCTATACCACCATCAAGAGGTTCCATAGGACTCTAAAGTTGCTACTGCAGCTGAGTCTGTCATGAGGCAAGGTGGTGGTCAGGGCTTTCATATGCCCTTTCGGTCCTCTGATCTGTCGCAGGAGAGACCTACCATAATAATGTTATCCAAAACTGAGTTGTAGATATTAATTGATGAGGTGTTTTGGTAACTAAGAGCTTGGCCCAGCGCCACAGATAGAGCGAACAGACCCAGACACAGAACGGACGCCTGTGGGATGAAGCTGGCTATTGAGATCGCCAATCTCCCTCCTGGATCGCTGGCACTCTTGGCGTGGTAGCGAGCTAGTCTCCCATGGCTGTTGGCGGTGGTGGTGGTGGTGTGTGATTATGGTGGTGACTCTGGACTGGCGCTACCGGTGTCTTCCCCCTGGTGGGTAATCGTGGGGCAACGTTTCATGAGTCTGGTGAGTCAGTCAGGGAAATTATAAGGACACCTAGTCTCCAAACGAGATACAGCGGCTTCCAGATAAAGGATAAGGCAAGGGCCCGGAGATTCACGGGCTGCAGCGAAATCCTCGACTCCGGATCTTCCTTTTCTAAACCTTTAAGTATTGTAGTTATAGAGAGGGATGGGGCTTTTGGAAAACATACTTTTCCTCCCCTTATTTCTCTAGGCCTTGATAACCTCCATCCCCTTCGCCCTAAGTGTGACAACGTGTGTCACTTGTGTTATATATTTCATTACAATGTTAGTTACCGCTTTAAAACCAAACTGCAAGCTATGAAACTCCCACAGAGGCTCTCCAACACACGAAACTAAATTTATATTCCGCATGTCTACCTCTGATACTAGACATGTCACCTTGATAATTCGGTAGGTACTGGCAATCGTGACAACCTCGCAAAAGCAGGGGCAAGAGGCTTCCGAACCTAAAGAACCAGGAAGGATGCAAAGAATGCAAAAGAAAAGAAAAGGATCAAGACATATTCACATCATATAGCGACCGCATGATTCGTTGTCGATGGCCACAGCCTAGACGGGTCACGGGATATGAGCGAAACTGGCTATCTGAGATCTCCTTATGATGATTTTAGATATCTTTAGTCCAATACTTAATGATTTTGTAAAAGTTTGATGATCTTTGCCTAAGCTGATCATCATATTTTGCCACCGTATCCCTATACAAGAGAATGACGACCAAAGAATTGAAAAGTCTGGCCGTGCTTATTAGTAGAAGGACGCAACCCTCGTCATAACTCCAGCCTCTCTCTCCTCGTTACTCAAATTCTCAGGACTCGCGATAAAAAACGTCTGATCAACCTTCAACTTCGAGACCTCTACCCAAAATCTCTCCCCTTCCAATTCTTTTGGGAACTTGTCTCCAAAGAACACTGTTACAAGTCAGCGACATCCTCAAGCTTAGACAGATTGCAAAAACACTTACAAAACGGAACAGTAAAGACTTTAAACTTCTCAAGATCAAAAACCTGAATCTTCTCCTGCTCGGTCCTCGTCACAGCAAGACCAATCTTATTCGGCTTTGCCCCAGCTTTCAACAGCCTTACTAGGATCTCCATGACATTTAGCCAGTGATCTAGATCAGCAGACTTGTGGTACTCTGTCGGAAGATCCCACAATTTGATGCGCTTTTGTTGACTCATCAATCCCCAAGCTGCTGTATCGACGATGCTGAAGTTGTTGCAGTCCAATAGCGTCAAGTCAAGGGACTCTTCCTCTTCTTGGAGTAAGTACCGAACTGCTCCAACATTAGCTGTCAGTGCAGCTATATGCAGTGCCGTTCTCCCTTTGAACTCGCCCTCTGCAACTTGAGCGTTGAGATGTTCCGGCTCATACCATTTTTGTACGATCAGTCTCAGCGCAGCGTTGGCCATGGTACTGTTTGTCTGATACTCGGGGAAATACGCAACTTGATGAAGCGCAGTAAAGCTCGAGTCAGACATCTTACATATATCCCAGAAGCACGAATCGGGAAGATCCAGTTGCAAGACCTGTTCGAGCTGAAGAATAGCGTTGGAGTAGGATTTACACCGACGGAGGAGTAAGCCTAAAATAGTCTCCTCTGATGTACTGACTTGTTGGGTAAGATCACACAAACCTGTGTCGTAGAACCAACGAGCGAGGATGAACTTTCCGCTCATGAGGACTTTGGTGTAGTGAAGGTAGTAATCCGCTTTGGGATCTCTGTGTTTTCGGAATACGTTCAGGTACTCGACGTTGTTTGGCAAGCCCTTAAAAGACCCGTAGTAAAGATGCCACTGTTCTGGTGATAGGTCATCTGCTTGCGAGTGACGAAGCAGGACATCGAATGTGATCCAATCTTGTGTTGCACCTGCGATGAGAATAAACTCCATCCACTTCCGCGGTGTTGGTTCCGGAATCTTTCCAGAACCAAGAAGATAGTCCAGCACGAATGGCTGTCCGTGTTGAACAGCCAGACGGTAAACGTCGTCTATCTCCGCGCCGTAGTCCACCAACATACCAAAGGTCTTGCTAAATGCTTCTTGATGCTTTTTACCATGTAAGAGGATTCTTCGGCCTATGCCCTGCGCAGCATATGTCACGCACCAAGCGATAATGGGATTGTCTTGTCCAACCATCTCATTCGAACCAAACTTTCGTCGGTACGTGTTGAGGAAGTTCTGGATCTTCTTTTTAGCAACATCCCGAAATAGCATCTCAAGCATATAGTACTGATGGTTCATTGCAGCAAACCAGACGGGGGATACGTGTGACATGCCTCCAAAGGTATCAGAATACGAAATCTCCAGACCTGGAAGATCAAACGGATCAGCACCAGAGGTGACCAAGGCCTGGGCAGCGACCCTGCGATTCGCGGCGACGGCCCACGTCAATGGCGTTCCATCAACATCACCGTACGTCGAATCCAAGCCTTGTCGATACCGATGGCCAGCCTTTGAACGGGCTTCTAGATCTGCACCAGCCTCAATCAGCCGTCGACACACTTCGGGAATATCCCCGTCGTCAAAAGAGCTGAGAAAATGGAGTGGAGTAGTCCCTTCATTGCTAGCGACCGAGGGATCAGCGCCGCAACCCAAAAGATGGAAGACAACGTCTCTGTGCCCTGCTCTTGAAGCCCAAAGGAGAGGCGACTCCTTCCATTCGTTCACATGGTTGACATTGACAAAGCCATGGTCTGTCAATTGTTTCAAGAGCTTCAGACGATTGGACGTTGCACAGAGGAGTACAGTCTGCTCTTGATTCGCGTCCATGCCAATTCGGTGACGAATTCGAGTCTCGCGAAATAGTTCGTCATCCGAGAGCGTTTCTTGATCCCAGTATTGCGGTGGAGTTTCGATGCCGAGGCCAGAGTAACGCGTACGTAATAGGTTGATTGCTTGGGCGTATAACTTTGGATCAAGGGACTGCAGGCGGCGCTTCGCAGTCTCACTACCGTTGCAAATACCATCCCTCAGCCATGACAGCTCAACCTCTCTCGGCCTTGGGAACTCCCTCTCCAGAGAGTCGTACAGGTGGCTGACAATCCCGCGAGCGCCCAAGTGCCCTCCTTCTGCTGCTTGAAGAAGCAGTGAAAGGGATACATCAATTGTGCCTTGGCTTTTGGGGTGGAGCTGAACGGTTCGAAGATAGAACATTGCGTACTGCCATGCTGCTTCTGTACGACGAACTGTCTCTTCCTTCGGGTCTTCCGCGACTCTCTTCACTTCTCGCATGACGTTACTTATGATCTCGGGTGGCAAGACCCTGACTGTCCCCATGGAAGAATCTGCCTGAACACCACAAGATTAGATCATGCTTGAGATGCTGAGCATTGTTTCACGCACCTCTAGAACGGCTCTTCCCTGGCTAAGTGTGATCGCCTCGTCGGGCTTCGGATCTCTGAGCTTTCGCCTAGTCAGATTAGCAAAGCCTACCAAGACATAGTGAGCTCTCACCATCGCTTCCAAGTTTCGGCAGCATGAGTAGCGGCAACACTCTCAGGTATCTGATCCATTCCAGGGACATCTGAAACCGAACCACCGAGTCTAATGCGACTGAAAGACTGATTCAGCCACTCCGTCGACCTTCCTAGACGTAGCACTCTCTTGATATCGTCTTCGGTCGGCTCGTCAAGGCCTGTCTGATCAATATCTATCCTTTGCCAGGAAGTTCAAGGTACCTACCTGGCTGAAGCCATATGTCCTGTTCTTGCGGGTTCATCTTAATAGGCCCATTCTCTTTGAAGTCATTCGTATAGAAGCTGCGGAACTCTTCCCATATGAGATATTGATGCATGACGATTCGCATGTTCTCCAGCAGTGCTTTGATACTGGAACGAGATTTTGCCTCGATCAATGTCATCATGATAACAGAGGCCATGTCGTCAACGACCTTGTGGATTGAATACATGCTTCTCGAAGGCTCTGCTTTCTCCTCGGGGCCGAGGATATCTTCCAGGCGCATAAGACAATGATAAACCAGAGCTGGGATCCTCTTCTCGTCATTTCGTTTCATTTGTTCAAAGAATGCATCCCTCGTCAAACCATCATCTTTTACTGCGTCTAGTGTTAAATGCATCGTGTCTCCAGCGAGTAATCGCCATAGAACCAGGCCGACAGAGTATACATCCGCTTTGGTAAGTTGGTCACCGTCCAGATGGTCTCGGCATTCAGGCGCTTGCCAGAACCCTGAGCCAAAGGGGAGCTTCATGGGAGATTTGATATCGGACCGAAGGAGAGATGATCCGAAGTCAGCAATCTTGGCGACATACGTCAACTGGGGGTCCTTAAATATGAGGACGTTTGCTGGTTTTATGTCGCCATGTATGATACCAACGTCGTGTAGTGCCCTGACACCAGTGGCGATATCAACAGCGAGACCCAATACCTTGCGATACTCGACGGCTATAGGATTGTCCAAGAACTTTTCCAGATCAATCTCTGCTGCTTCAAGTACAAATGAAGGCATCAAAACTCCATCTTTGACAGATTTCCAGCAGATACCCAAGAACTGGACAATATTGGGATGATTCCTGATAAACATGTTCCGCAGTATCTGCAACTCCATGGCCATAGATGACCACATCTTGCGACTGCGAGCACTGTTCAAATCACCATCCGGCCGCGGAATCTTGACAGCAACAAGCTCTGGTAAATTTCTTGCATCTGGCAATAGGTCATCGTTTCGATTGAGGAAGCGAGCCTCAAGGAGATCTTTGGACCTTGCGAGGCAGACTGAGAAGTAACCGCCTTTGTTGGAGCGCACTTGGACGTCGATACTTGCGTCGTCAATTAGAACGCTGAGGAGCGTCAAGGAAAGATCGAGACGTTGATGGGTAATGAGAAAGGTGGACATGAAAGACAAGAGATCATGATCGCGCTGTTTAGCTTCGCCTGCCATTGTGCAGACTTGAATAACGTCACTACGGTGCGGCCCGTTTGAAGCCGCTGGACTCAAGTGGAGATGGAATCGGGGACGGCCATATTTTGAAGATCAGAACTGAGATGCAGCATGATTATGGCGGTTTCAGCCGCAGTCCACTAACTCAGTTAGCTCGTCACACTGCTCAATATTTATTAAGTGCTATTGATAGTGGCGGCACTGCCCCTCACGAGGCACACTGCATCATAGCCAATGATACCCATCGTCAGCTCAGCTAGTTTCAACCCCCTGGCTTCCTCATCGAGGTGATGCCGGACATCCGTGCTGCTGGTACACCAGCCTACTTTCACATCTCTCCTTTTTCTCTACTTGCCAACATTTGCTGGTATCATCGCAATGTCTGATGCAACTGGCACAGCTGGCACCGCCCTCGGCGCGACCAGTCTCTTCCTCCAGATCTTCCAAGGCTGCGTCGATGGCTTTTCCGTCTGGCAAAAAGGCGAAACCCTAGCCTCCGACGCGCTTATCTTCAAAGCTCGTCTCGAGATGCAAGCCGCACGGTTCAAAGCCTGGGGTCTAGACTGGGGATTTGATAGAGGACCCGATGCAGCTTGTTGGAGAGATGATCGCTTCATCGAGAACGGCGACCTCGCCGTCAAGTACGTTGTCATCATCTACGGCTTCTTGGACTCACTTGGTGAATTATCGCACGAATTTCCCGCGTTGGCGTCTGCAGAGAATGTCCCTGTGTCAGCAGCGACTTCACTTGGTGCGATGCTACGATTGGCGTTCAAGGACTCTCAGGAGCGGGAAGAGTGGGCGCGAAAGCTTGAAGCGATGCGCGATGAGGCCAAGGTGTCAGAAAAGCTGCGATGGGCGCTCAAAGAAGGAGAAATCACAAAGACCCTCGAGCTTTTAGAGTCAATGATTGATGATCTCTGCAAGTTCTTCAAGCCGCCTGAGAATGACCCTGTCGCTTTGCAAGTTGCGAATTCTCTGCTCTCATCGCTCAACATCTCAAAGCTGAACGCGGTCGCTGAGGGTGCGCCAGATGACTCGATGCTACAGAGTCTAGCTCTTCTCAAGGTCATGGTACTGCAGCTTCAACTCGGCGCTCGTAACGCAGAGAAGGTTGACGAGAAAGATAGGTCCCTGCGTGAAACGGGACTGCTCGATGAGCGAACCAGGCGATCGACTGGGTTGTTTCGGAAGGGGACCAACTCCACGGATGTCTTGGTGGAGTGGAAGCTGATCGATGGGTCTCATATCCCTCCCGGACATACCACAGCAACATATCGCGCGATGGCTGGGAATCGTATCAAGAACCTTGCGCGACTTCTAAAATGGAGCTCAAGGCTTCAAGATCTCAGAACGCTGGACTGCATTGGAGTCGTCACACGCGACGGACCGTCTGATGATGAAGTCCGATACGGAATTATCTTCAGCATGCCAACGAAGAAGTACACAACACTCAAGGCTATCCTCGAGGGGCCCCAGGACAACATCTATCTCGGTGACTGGTTCAAAGTCGCCAAGAGCGTAACACGAGCGGTGCTGTGTTTACACCTGGCCGGCTGGCTGCACAAAGGACTACGCAGCGAGAACATTCTGTACTTCCAGGACGACACGGGGGATATCTCTTATGAAGAGCCTTATCTAGCCGGTTTCGAGTACAGTCGAGAGATCTCGGCACCAGGACAAACAGAAGGCGTGACGGATGATCTCGAAGCGAATCTGTACCGACATGAAGAAGTTCAAGGTGTACCTGAGGAGCCGTCCGAGGATGAACAAGGTCAAACGGCCAAAAGTTCATTTGCGATGAAGCATGACATCTATAGCATTGGTGTTCTCCTACTTGAGCTTGGTCTACAAAAGCCAGTTATTCAGTTGTATGAAGAAGCCACTCAGACCGAGGAGTACGAGCATTCCGCCGCTGCGTTTCGAGAATGGATACTGAACAAGGCACTACCCAAACTTGGAAGATCACGAGGAAAGGAGTATATGACGGCTGCAGAGATATGTCTAAAATCGGATTTTGAAGGGTCTTCCACGGATGAGTTACAGCAGGCGTTTTACAAAAGCGTTGTGAGACCTATAAGTTGCTCGTGGGGGAGGTGAAGGGTCAGGCAGGCAGGATAAGTTTGACGTCGCTCGACCAGTCGACGGTCAACTACCTAGCAACAAAGCGAAAGATAAGTTAGAATCTCGAGCCTAAAATTTAACAAAACTAAGGGAAACTTAGTATAAGTTTATAAATTTTTAGTAGATCTTAGGCTTTTGGCACCCTAAATTCATAATAGATGCATTTTCGTTCTTGGCGCCTGAGAGCTCAAAAATGGAGGTGTAGCGCTGTATCGCCCCTTGCTAGATAAAGATTAGCGCCCCTCGCCTAAGCCGTCACCCGTTGCCCGTTGTAGTCTAGCGCTGTACTACAAAGAGCAGAGACTTTTTTGCCCGTTATCAAAATCCCAGGAAGATCAACAAAGAAAAATGCAGCGCCTTCGCCTTCCCATCAACATCATCCAACACTCGCGCCAACTTCTTCCACTCACAACACTCATCGCATCACAGCAGATCAATCCCTTCCCCTCTTTTCTGATGGACGGCGGATCACGACGTCGCGGCGGTCGCGGCGGCAAACGACGAGGCTTCAGCTCTCGCGGCGGCGGCGGCGGTCGCTCAAACCAGCCTCGTCACCCAAAGATCAAGAATGAGAATGAGTCGCCTGATGTCGAGATGACTTCACCGTCGCCTGCGCCCGTGCCGGCGCCGCCACTCACTGAAGATCCTACCTCGCGTCGCTTCGACAGCTTGTTGGAGAACAACAAGGTCAACCCTCTCATCGTGCGCACCATCACCAACGACATGAAGTTTGAGTTCATGACGCCCGTTCAAGCCGCGACCATGGATGAGCTTCTCCCCCCGAACCGCAGCGACTGTCTCGTCCAGGCGCGCACCGGCACCGGCAAGACCATGGCGTTTTTGATTCCTGCGCTGCAGACCATGATTAACCAGAACAGAGCTGCCGGCGATGGCATTTCGCTGCTTGTCATCTCACCGACTCGTGAGCTCGCGCTTCAGATCTCCGCGGAGGCCAAGAGGGTTCTGCAAGGACTTCCCAAGTATCGCGTTCAGGTTGCTATTGGAGGAACGAACAAGGATCGTGAGGAGAGGGCCATTCTTGCTGGTTGTGAGATTCTCATCGCTACGCCTGGTCGTCTTCTGGATCACATGTCCAACGAGGATATCGTTTACAGCATGCGCAAGCTCAACACTCTTGTTCTCGACGAGGCCGACCGTCTTCTCGACATGGGCTTCATGAAGGATCTGCGCGACATTGTCGGTCGTCTTCCCGACAAGACCAAGTCCGACCGACAAGGCATGCTCTTCTCCGCCACCATCGCTCCCCACGTTGAGCAAGTCGCTGGTCTCGTCCTCTCACCGGGCTACAAGTTCATCTCGACCATCCCCGCTGGTGAAGCCAACACCCACGAGCGCGTTCCCCAGTTCCTCGTCCAGGTCCCTACCTTTGCCGACGTTGCGCCCGCCATGGTTGGCTGTATTCGTGAGGAAGCTACTCGCGCCCAGGCCTTCAAGGCAATTCTTTTCGCGCCCACTGCTGCCATCGCTGATTTTTACGGACGCCTTTTGGAGGATCTTCCCGGCCTTCCCCCCGTTTCGATCCTTCACAGCCGCATGAGCCAGAACAAGCGCACAAAAATCACCAACGACTACCGAACTGCTCGCAGCGCTATTCTCGTTGCTACTGATGTCGTCGCTCGTGGAATGGACTTCCCCGGCGTCACCACTGTCATCCAAGTCGGTATGCCCGCCGACAAGCAAAGCTACATCCACCGCCTCGGCCGAACAGCACGAGCCGACGCCGAAGGTCGCGGAATCCTGATCGTTTGCGACGCAGAGGGATTCTTCCCCAAGTACTCCCTCAAAGAAATCAACCTCATCGCCCGCGAAGCCGATCTCTCACCCAGCGGCGACGTCATCTCAGTCGCCGAGAAGATGGAGGACGACGAGAAATCTCGTGTATACCAAGCTTGGCTGGGCTACTACAACAGTCACATGAAGGCTCTCCGCTGGGACAAGGACGAGCTCGTTCGACAAGCCAACGTTTACGCGCGTGAGGGTCTGGGATCACCCGATGTGCCTACTATTCAGAAGAGCACGGCTAGCAAGATGGGTCTGAGAGGTGTACGGGGTTTGAACACGGTTGCTGATCGACCTCGTCAGAAACATGGTGCTCCTGGTGGACACGGGGATAATGGACGCGGAAAGCGAGGACGCAACTAAGGTTATGACAAAAATGGCTGGTTGGGTTGGAGTTGGGGATATTACGACATTGCAGAAACAAGTGTGTTTGTTTAGACATGATGAGTGCAGCATAGACTTTTTAGACTGGACATCTGAGATGTCGTGATGATCAAGACTCTGCTTATGGTACCATGCTTTGCTGAGATGCCGGCACATTAAGCTTATAGTCTCTCTCGTTCTAGTAGTCTTTGTCGTATCACACGCGAAAATAATGAATTCTTTTTCAAATAACCTTCTCTCGTTAGCTGTGTATTAATTTAATACCAAGTTCCCTGTGGATGCAGCGTGAGAACCGACCCGGAAGATCAATGACCCGCTCTGATGAGGATGCCTGTTGAAATGCTGGCGATGCTCACCACCTTCACCGTCACGCTCCCGCCGTTACTTTATATTAAGTATCCATCTTGCTTCGATTCATACACTTTAATCCTATTGTATAATTCCCCCGCTTGCTATCAAGCTTATATGAGGCTATCGAGCTTCTAACTTTCCATATCAAGACTTAAACAGTAAGGCTCCTATAGTAAGCCAGCATCTCAGAAGTCAATATCAGAGAAGGTTTATCTGCCTTCGGGGGCGCAATTACTGCCTTTCAGCAAGCATTATAAATATCGCTTACCCCTCTCTCTCGGCAGCTATATCAAATCCTTTCCTTCATCCCACCAAAAAGACCAAGATCATCATATTGCATAAGTGAAGCAAAATGGATCAACAGCGGCCGATAACCGAGTTCCTTCACCTTAACTCTACTTCCAAACAAGACCCTGCACCAGCCTCACCCCAATGCCGAAGAATCATGCCACCACGAAAATGTAAAGCCGAATCGCGTCACAATATCGAAAGTGGCACATCCCCCCTCCTCACCCTCCCAGCCGAGATCCGTCTCGAAATCTATCGCCACCTCCTCGTCTCCAAGAACTACGCCGAACTTCACTACTGTCGCTCTAAAAAGTTCCGTCTCATCCCCAAAGAGCCATTCGACTGCCCCCTGAACATCCATCCAAAAGTCTTACTCACTTGTCGGATTATTAATAGAGAAGCTACGCCGATCTTGTACTCGGAAAACGTCTTTTGGAGAAGTTATTATTGGCCGAGCCGCTATGTTGCTGGGCGAGGATGTAGGGCGCTCCCGATTTATGACACGTCGCCTCTGAGCAAGGTTAACTTTGCTTCTATTGCACGATTGCGCCTCTCTTTTGATTATAGTCATTGGTTTTGTGATGGGGAGCTCAAGATCTTCAATGAGGTTCCGCATCTGAAAGATCTTTATATTGAAATTAACCTGAATAACTTCCCTGGCGGGGCCAACCTGAGCGAGCTTCTATATCGGTCCCTAAAAGCCATCCAGCCAAAGCTTCGGTCCTTCAAAATGGAAATCCGGCTTGATTCCAGCCAAGAAGCATATTCAGACTGGCTAGCCGAATGCGACAAAGACCGCAACACGGAGGACTTCAGTATTCATCTGGACCGGAAACTTGCGCTGGAGAAACGGTTAGAACACGACGGGTTGTTTACTGATAGATCACTTTTCTGGAGTTTCAAGACGCAGCGCCAATGGTGGTTCGGGCCGTCGTGCTACATCAGTTTTGCTTTTAATAACAAGCGCAAGGAGTATGGGTATATCGATTTAGAAGCCCGGGATGATGGTGGTAACGCCAAGTTTGGGCGGTTGAAGACTTCCGAGGAGAATGCGAGTTCGTTGGTCTTAAGGGAATAAGCAAAGAAAATAAGACATTTTCTAATGAAACATCGCCGAGCCGTCCCCAAGATTTGCAATGGCGTAGACGCCACAGTCAGCTCCCCGTCTTCCCCGGGCCATAGCGTAGCAGGGTACCTGCGCGATCACTCGCCTGTTTTGGTTTGGTGCATTTTCATTTGACTTCCCGTTGGAATGATGGGCGCTCTAATCATTCCTCCGCTCGAGGGCGGACATAAAGCCTTTGACTTAGATTTGGTAGAGAAGCAAGAGAATACCAGACTTTACGAACAGGTGCTAAAATAAACTCAGTAAAGAATTCCCTAAGCTTAGGCTAAATTGTCTAATTATTTCCATCACTTAGGATAGGGGTCCTAAGTTTTCTTGCCTCCCCTTAGACGGCAGTCTTGTGTTTTCTGTCCGGTGAGACGGGATCGATCTGGTCCAGAATGAAGGGGCTAGACCAGGAACGTAGTTGGACTAATCTTAGCGACGTCCCTGTTAAAACACTTTAGCCCCCGGGGTTTATCTCCGTCATATTCCTGTCTTCTTGTCTTGCAGAGCCTCAAGATGATTGTGCAGAAGGTTTTGTTTATTCTCTGTTTGGCGGTGTTGACGACGGCGTTTTCGTTGTCGGATGTACCATCTTGTGCAGTAAGTACCCAGAAAGGTTTGCTTACTTCTTGTGTGACTGACGGGTGCAGATACCATGTATTCTCGGAACGATGGATTCCTCGAGCGGAACGAAAGCGAATATCAGATCCATGTGCGATAACCCGGCTTTCCAGACGGATGTGTTGAACTGTGTCACCGGGCTATGCACTGCGAAAGAGCTACAAGGTATGCTGGCTTGATGGATTATTGTTGTGTTCGGCCGCTGACACCATGCAGACTTTTTTCAGATGGGAAAAGAGCTATGTGAGATGCCGATGCAGGATAATCGACAAGAGTACCGAGCGGTCATTGCTGTATTTGCGGCGCTGTCGTTTTTGTTTGTCATGCTGAGGGTGGCAGCGAAGATCATCACCAAGAATACTTGGGGCGCTGATGATACCTGGGGAGTCGTCACTTTTGTATGCTGGTCCTTGGTTTGCGATATCTATGCTGACGGTGGAAAGTTCATTCTTATTCCATTCACGGTGTTCACGCTACTCGGTACGACCTGTTAATGCTGCCCGTCTTCCAGCTAACGATTTACAGCTATAAAACATGGCGTTGGACTTGCTACGCCCTTGTATACCCAGGATGACCTGTCTCATGCCCTAAAGGTACTTCAAAAAAGTTCACATTGAGAAAATTGCTCTGATCAGATGTTTCTTGCTGACGATGCCGATGTAGGAGATCTTTATCCTTCACCTTCTCTACGTATGCGGTCTTGCAGCGGCCAAGACGTCGATTCTTTTCTTTTACCTACGAGTCTTCCAAGGTACTACGTTCAGAATCCTTGTCTGGATAACACATGTCTTCAACGCCTTGTCTACTGTCGTCCTGCTCATTCTCGCCTTGACACTAGGGCGGTCTGTGACTTATTTTCTTGGAGATACAGAAGATTCGGTGTCCAACCTGAATAAGTATTCCAACAGCATCAAGGTTGTCCTCACGCATTGCGTGGTCAACCTGGCTCTTGACATTTGGATGCTTATCCTGCCAATGACCCAGCTTTATAATATAGGGCTAAAGCTCAATACCAAAATCAACGTGTTGGCTATGTTTAGCCTTGGAATATTGTAAGTTTACTGCGCCATCCTAGCGATGTGGATTGGATATCTAACGAATGGCAGCCTTACAGTGGTCAGCTTAGTCCGTACGATATTTCAGTCACAGCTCCTCGCTGATCCAGAAGAAGCGCGTAAGTCCATCTCGTCAAGTAGTACATCGAATATCACGTATTGACCAACATAAACAGAGACGGGCCAACAACAAGTGGTTCTTTGGGCGTGTATCGAGACATACATGGGCGCTATCGTGGCCTCCGTGCCTTCAACGCGTCAGCTTGTGATGAAGATAATTTGTAAGATGAGGGCGCAGAAAGGGGGGCAGTCAAAAGATAAGCCGATGTTCATTGACAGGTCATTGGCGCCGATACCGGATGAAGAGGACATGCCGACGTTGAGTGACGTTGGGGGACTGACGACTGTTACAGCCAGCAGTGGACAGACTACAGTGTCGGGGACGGAGTATGACAAGGAGATTATTACTAAGACAGATCGATGAGGCTGTTGGCAGATGAATGGCGAGCATTGCATACTGAAGAGCGAATCATTTTCTTGGGCATTAGTTTATGATAGCGATTTAATACCATGTACCTTGCACAAGAAGTCAGCAGACATGATCATGTTGATTTTCCGAAACGCCGAGCCATGTCCATCGGAGTAACGTCAGTTCCGTGACACCAACTCTCGCAGAAGCAAACAATCTCACGCTCACTATTCCCAGATTAATATTAAAGTAATCTTGGCTCTTAAACAAAGCACTAAAATTAAACTGTCAACGACAAAGCGAGACAAAGCGAGCGAGCGAGGGTGGATAAAGTGCAAAAAGGGTCGGAAACAAGCATCGTCATTATTTTAGATCCGCCAATCAGCGAAGGATTCAGAAAACTTGGCACATGTCGATGCAACTGACGTCACTGGCTGCGGGAAATATGTATTATGACAGAGAAAACGCGGGATAAGTTAGTTAGTACTCATAGCCACGTATTAAGCGGTGTGCAACCCATCGAGACGGAAATGCCATCATTGTGTGACCCTCAAGACCCTGGATCGGAGGATGAGACATATTATGCGCCCATGATCTGCAACTTTTCTTCTTTTGTTGAATGTCTCGGGTCGTTGGGCATCAAACCTACGCACTGATCTCATGCACTGGTAAAAAGGGAATATCTTCTGAGACAAACAAGTCAACCAAAACAACATCAGCAAGATGAACTACGCCAATATGATTGAGGAGAAAAACCTCAAGGTAATTACTCCATCTTTGTCCTTTCCTTTGCGCTTTATTAATGTGCCCCCCTGTAGAAAACATTCATCATAGCTACACTATGCAGCACCCTCGTCGGAACATTCACTTCCTCAATGGGTCTCTGGGACCGCGTCAAAGAAAAGCGCAAGCAAGCCAAGCGCGACACGACCCAAGACGAGGAGATCAAAAAGCTCAAGGCCCAAGTCGAGCAAAACTCCCGCGCCCGCGACGAAGTCGAAGCCTCCTTCCAGCGCTCCGGCGCCCTCATCAACCGCGAGTTCGAAGACGGCTACCAGCGCTACGGGCAGCGCTTTGCGATCGGCGATGTCATCACTGAGAATAAGCTGCAGGCGCAGGTCATTGCGCTGCAGCAGACTGTCATCAATGTCCTGCAGGATGCGGTTTATAATGGACGGCAGCTTGATAGGGCTGATATGGCGAGGTTGATAGCGGCGAGTGATGCGGCGAGGGAGGGATCGCTCGGGGCGTTGAGACAGCAGAGGGAGAGGCTTATGGACTTGGAAGAGCCTGTGCTGCCGAAGGCGTTACCGCCGCCGAAGCGGGCATCGACTGTTATTAAGGATGATCCTCTTTATTGTCGCTACGCTCTCGATCTGCAATACATACCCGAACGACCCCTCGCATCGACATTTGAACCGCGGGGCGATCGTCACTGTCCAGCATGCGATGTCTTCTTGGACGTCGAAGCAGATGACGCATGGGCAATTGGAAAGACAGCTACGCGCGTTATCACAGAACAAGGAGGCTACAAGCGCGAAATCGACGAGGAGCTCGAATTCCACATCAGCCCACGCTTCGTCATAAAATGCCACACACCAGAAGGAGAATTCGCCTGTGTTCTCTGCTCCCACTTCCGCGACGGCGATGTTCTGTGTCCGAGCGCTGATACGCTCGTCAACCATATTGGGCGGGAACATACTGTCGCAGAGATGGAGAGGGAGCCGGACTTTGAGGTCAGGTCGCTTGATCTTGACAAGGTTAGGCCTGTTGATATGAACAAGAGGATCATGCCGGCAAAGAGCGTTGGGTCTGATAGGAGGAGTTCGTCGGGGAGGAGTGTGGTCTCCGGGAGGAGTGGGGGGAGGAGTGTGAGGGCGATGAGTGTTGATAGGAGGAGTGTGGATAGACGGAGTGTATATTAGGAGCATTAGCATAGCGTGTTTTAAGCGTAGCAGATTGTAGATTTAATTAGCATCACATATTCCATGTATTCTGTACTCATTCGATTGTGTATGATGAGAGCTTGCGTGATTAGGGACGTGGGGGACCTGCGAGACTGCAGCGCCGATCTTGAGGCCCAACCGTATGAGGGCATTCAGGGATCAGCCCATCACGCATCACTCTTCCTAACGCGCGGTTTCCTTTCATCCGAAACGGGTCGCGCGTTCACTTTTCACGTACAGCCATAGCCGGACTGTGAAGATTGACTGCTGATAGACCAGCTGAGTTGAATTGCTCTCTAATAACGCTAAATGCTCAGAAACAAAATCTAACACTGAAAGATACCACTTGCTCCAAAGCAGCCCATGCCAATTACCCATTACACTTCTTCAACAACCCTTCAATCTTACTCATAACCTCCGGAATCCTAAACGGCTTCGAAACAAGATCATCCATACCACTATCCAACGCCATCCGTATCTGCTCATCCCTCACATTCGCCGTGACCGCAATAACAGGAACATGCTCCGCAATCTTCCCCTCCCTCTCCAACCTTCTAATCTCCCTTACACACTGATACCCATCCATATTCGGCATCTCCAAGTCCATCAACACAACAGACAGATCTGATCCCCCAGCTTTAAAGAAATGTGTCTTTTTGAGAAACTCCAACGCTTCAAGCCCGTCGTTCGTTGCACTTACGGTGCAGCCTGCTTTGCGGAGTTGGTTTACTAGTACCTTTTGGTTGATGAGGTTGTCTTCGACGACGTGCACTGTTAGCGAGCTGGGGGTGAAAACGGCGGCGAGGATGCTCTCGCGACGGGTTCGGGCGGAGGGCCTGGGGGATAAGAGGTGAACGGTGTTCTTGGAAGGGTTTGTAGTGGATGGTGTTTCGGAGGGGCTTGGCTGAGGTGAACTTTGCTCGTGGGGAGGTGAACATCGTCGAGCTTGGATGTAGAAACCGAAATCACTGCCTTTGCCGGAGGTAGACGCAACGCCGATTCGACCGCCATGTAACTCTGCCAGTCGTTTCGATATGAACAGCCCAAGGCCACTGCCGCCGTATTTATAGTGTGTTCGTGGGCTCGCCTGCTTGAATCTCTGGAATAGCCGCTTTTTCTCATCGTCGGTCAATCCACAGCCCGTATCCTGCACTCTATACCTCACGTATAGACCCTCTCCAGAACCCCATTCATCAGATCCAACAACACTACCTATCTCACCCCTCGTAGGCGCAAACGCAAAACCAGGAATGTTGTCGATCTCCGGGAGATCCTTTGACACTCCAACAGCAACCTTTATCACGCGTATTGCAGAAGTCGCCGTGAATTTGATAGCGTTGGTCATGAGATTAATAAGAATCTGGAGAACACGGCTCGGATCCATAGCGACCCAATCAACACCTAGCTTCTCAAACTCAGAGCCAATGTCAATCTCAAGCGTGATGTCCTTCGCCAGCATCTCTGACTCAAACATCTTGACAACTCTCTCAACGATAGCTTGTGGCTGACACACCACAGGCGTGATGAGCAATAGATTAGAATCGAGTTTTGAAACGGTGAGGATATCGTCTACTATTGACCTCTGGTGCTGAACGCAAAGCGCTATTGTCTGCGATGCATCGAGGCATGATTCAACAACATCCTGTGACGCTGCGATTCCGTTGGTGCGACATGCTTGCATCGCGGAGGTGATGTCATCTGCACACTGAAGAATGGCACTCAGGGGGTTGCGCATCTCGTGGGATGTTATGTCGATGAATTCATTCTGCTGGCGTCGTGTTTCCTCTGCTTCTTGTAATCTTCGGTTTTGTAAACCTTGTGCCCACTTGAGATGGGATATATCTGTTATGGAACCCATGATGGAGCGCAAAGTGCCGCTGGGTGTGATTTCGGGATGCGCTGTGACGAGGACCCAGAAGTCGATGGGTTCGCCGTGGATGTTGACGGGGTTTTCGAAACTTTCTCGCAATTTGACTTCTCCTGACCAGGGGAGCATATCCTGCGTTAAACGATGCCATCCTTCTTCCATGATACTACCAGAATTCTTCATGAGATCAGCCCATGATACATCACCCTGGGTATCCCGACTATGACCCGTCATTTCGTAGAAACGATCATTTGCTTCGCGAAGAATACCCTCTGGACTGGTCAGAAACATTCCCAATGGTGAAAGCTCTGTCATTCTTCGAAGACGACTTGCTTGAAGGTCCAATTGCTGCGTGAGTTCCTCTTTCTCTAGAGCTGCTGCTTCTGCGGCATCGCGACCACGTCTTGTCTCGTCTTCAAACAGGATCGTCGATGCTAGCGACGTCGCGAGTTGGTTGTTGAGAAGTGTTGCGAAAGAAATATACCCCTCATCATATGGTCTTCGAGGATTGACACCTAGCACAAGGAACGCCAGCACCGTCTCGCCATTCGTGGGTCGAACCGGGAAGATAATCGCCTCTGTACCAGCCTCTCCAAATCCTCGCCACTGAATCCCCTGTAAAAAATCCTCAGGCAATGTTCCATCTCGTATCCTCACAAGCGTAGGCTCCCTCGTCCGCATCGCCTCTCGAAACGAAGGCACAAATCCCTGATAACTCCTCTTGAGATCAATCTGCTGTGGCGCAGCGTCATGTCCAAGCGGTATCCCAATCGTTCCCTCCAGATAGCACGACTTGCTTGATATCGTACTCCCCGATGAGCTCGACTGATGATCTGCCTCTTCAGCCTCGCCGACAGAGTACAGAAGCGCAAACGGGACATCTCGATGGTTATCCTCAAGACCATCCAACACCGACTTCCAGAAACTCTTGATACTCGTCGCCTTCCTCAAAGACTCACTGACTTTGTTGATAGTCCCCATACGTCTCTGACTCAACACCAAGTCTGTCGTCTCAAACGGCGCATTGTAAAAGCCCACAATCCTCTCTGTCCCGCCATACAACGGCGTAAGCGACCAACAAATATGCGTCTCCTCCAAAAACCCCCTCCTAAACAACGCCAGTTCATTATTGTCGCTTCTAAAGCTCACACCAGTCCTCACAACCTCTTGCAGCGCCGGTCCAAGAACATCCCAGGCTTCGGACCAAGGGCCTGAGGCTCCAGTCCCGAGCATGGACGGATGTTTATTCCCAGCGAATGCAACAGCGTACGCTTCATTGTATAGCGTCGTCATGTCGCTGCCCCAGAAGATATTCGCAGGGTGAGGATTGTTGATCACAAGATTGGCTACTTGGCGTAGTTCGGGGGACCAGGAGGACATGGGACCTAGGGGTGTTGAGGACCAGTCTATGGCGCGGAGGAGGCGGATGTAGGGTGATAGGAGACCTTTGGGGTTCGTGACTGTCCAGTCTGCGACGGCTTTTTCGGGTTTGCCTAGGATGATGGAGCCGCTGCTTGAACTGCCCGTGTTACGATCTGAACTTCCTTTGGAGGTACTGCCTCGCCACCAAGATCGGAACGGGAATTTTCGCGGTGTCGATGCTATCAGCGTTGCTTCCGTTGGCGTCAACTCGTGCGTCGTATCCTCAGCGGCCTCGTCCTTCGTCTCAGGTTCTTGCTTAGGCGTTTTCGAAACCTCGCCCTTGGGGGTATCCTCGTCTTTCAAACTCGGCGTATTCGCTCTCGAGAGCGCACTGGACGATAAACTCGCCGGCGTATCAGGATGCTGCCAAAGCCGATTCCCGCTAATCAACCTCCATCTCTTCCCAACCGTCGACCCCGTCCAAAGCAAGCCTTTGTACAGAAAGAATAAGGGAAACACATCCTTCGAATCATCCTGCTTTGTAATTCCTGTAGCCCATGTCTTGAAATCCCCATACTCACTCACGCTCTGTTCGCCGCGCACAGCATCTAATAGTCGTTCATGCGTCGCGAGCGCACTGTTGCAAAAGACAGGCTGAATAGCCTTTGAGCGTAGCGGTGTCTCATCGTCGGGATCAAGATCAATAATAAACGTTGGTCGAGAGTCTGCGTTGAGAATATCGCGAATGTTCAACTTGTCGAGATCATGTGCGATGTCGGACTCCATCGTCAACAAGCGAATGTTGACGAAGCAAAGTTTGTGGTATTCACTGCGGTATTATTTTGTGGGTTTGCCAAGGCAACATCAAGCCATGACGTTGAGACTAGTCGAGATGATCTTCATGAAACCTACGGCAAGTTACTCTATTCCCTGATGTCCCGGCCCGTCGTGATAACCTCACAACATGTATTCTTTTATTAATCTACACTGTCAATATGCAGAAACAATATCGAACTTCTGCTATTACAGAACCATCTAATATGGCTAGTCTACGGCAAAGCGCTTCTCGCGATAATGCAGCATGAAATGTCAGGTTGTACGTGATAAACAAATGATGTAACAGTGTTACGGGAAATAACCCTCCTTCCAGGCTTTTGGGCCGACGCTAAGATGCTAGCGGCCCGATCCAGATCTCGGGCTCCGATTTTTCGATCGGGCTTTTCTTCAAGCATCAATTTTTGGGGCGAGATTGATCCGTGTTGGGGATTTCTATGGGATTGTTTTTCCGATGGGAAAATCGGGCATCATTAGGACTCATTATCTTATCGCAATCTGGGGGATGGCTGAGATTGGCGTGTCAGTTGTTATTTTTAGTGCGTGAGATTCAGCTAAGATCGCATGAGATGTGCAGCAATAGGGTTTCCATTTTGCTTCATGGCATCAATTGATATTCATTTCATCACAGACATTCTGATTAACGGGTATCATTTTGTCATCTTTGACCCTATAGATGAAGAGGACCCAATCTTTTGTTATAAAATACTGCAACTCCAGCCATCTTGTGTAGGGTATCTCAACAGTTCATCTCCGCTCAAAGCCGTATCAATATCTCGCAACAGCAAAATGGCTTCCAAAACCCATGATTCATCCCAATTACATAAAACCTCTTCATTACTTCCAAGTGCTCGACGTCTCAATACCGCTTTGCTTATTCTTCTGATACTCATCGCTCAACGCCGAATACAACGCCTTCACCCGATCAACTTCATCACTCCAATGCTTCCTCTCATCCTTGTCCTCAATTTCGTCAACAAGATCCTTCACACTCTTGGCAGTAAAGAACTTATTTCTCTTGTTATACAACGCCCTCTTCCCAACAGCCTCATCACTCTCCCCCTCAGCCCTCACCCGGAAAACCTCTTCCAAAATCTCAATATCATACGGAATAGCGAACTGATCACGGCTATCCTCGTACGTAAACAGATAATACAGCTCTTTGAAGCCAGACCATGTGATTCCGCTCAAGCACAGACTGCAAGGTTCGTGCGTTGCGAAAAAGACACAGTCCTCGCGGGGATTAGGTCGAGATTTGGAATCGGGATATGTTTGCGTGTAGAATGTCTGGATGCAGTTGATCTCGCCGTGAAGAAGTGGCGATGCGCGCTCGTTGTTCGTCGAGACAGTTAGAGGTTTGAGGGTTTCGGATGAGAGGATTGCTGCGCCGAAGACTTTGCTGCCTGAGCGGACGCCATCACTCGTCAAGGGGACGATGTCGCGCTCGACTGTTTGAAGAAGTGCAGCGAGAATATCTTGAGGTGTTTTAGCTGCCATTTTTGAGTATAACAAGAAAATAAAAGTCTGTCTGAGTTGAGAGGGATATTCGTCGTTGAAGTAGACTTTCTTATCTGATAACTCCCCCAACATCGGGGCTTCCCGATTGAGACATTCAAGGGTCCAGACCCCGGCACGCGGCGGTACCCGCTCTATACGCTCAGTGACATGCCATTGGTAGTGTCAGCCGTGTCAGTGAGCGTATAACAGAAGGATTCAGCTCTGATTCATCCGTCAAATGAGGATGTGCAAGAGTGTGCGTCATGGGTGAGATTCGTAATTGACGCTTTACTGCTTGCAAGCGGTGAATCTGACATCTCCAGCCCCCCCGCATCATTGTCGATCCGAAACTGCCGGGAGTAAGCATGGCTTGAGAGATGAGGTACAAAAGGATGGAGGATCGCCGTCTGACATGCTAGACTATCAACTCGACAGCGCCCTCTCACTCTCACTCTTATATAGATAACTACAGCTCAATTCATCGACAATGCGTTTCGCTCTCGCCCTCTCATGGCTCCCCCTCAGTCTGGCGCTCCATATCCCGGAATCTCTGGACCGCCGCACCAAGCATAAACCTATCACAGACTGTTCAGCAGAGCAAGTCGTTGAGCTTCTCAAACTTGAGCCCAACACCGAAAAAGGTTACTTCGTCCAAACCTTCGTAGACCCGACCACCATCCCAGGAACCAATCGATCCGTGAGCACAGCTATTTACTATCTACTCGAAGGTTCCGCGGGACAATCACTCTGGCATAAGCTCGATGCTGCGGAAGTTTGGCACTTTTACGCCGGTGCACCGCTTGTTCTGTCTCTATCAAAGAATGATGGATCTTGTACGACCGATTATGTAATGGGGAATGATCTCTTCGGTGGACAGAGACCGCAGGTTGTTGTCAAGGCGGAGGAGTGGCAGAGTGCAAGGAGCCTGGGCGACTGGACTCTTGTTGGGACGACTGGTAAGTGATATGATGATATTGAAACAGTGGAAAGATGAACTAACGTCCGATAGTTGCGCCAGGATTCGATCCGGCTGGGCAGGTTCTTAAGCCAGAGGGATGGAAGCCCAAGTCTTGTAAGACCCCCCATTAAGGTTCCATTCAATTTCTGGCGGGATGAAAACCTACGAGACAACAGCGAGAGTTCATCTAATTGTTCAATAAACACACTTTTAGTCGGTAACATATGAGTGATCAATTTCTGGTGCAGTAATGCGTAAGGTCTAAGTGAACTAGTAAGTATGTACAAGAATTAAACAATGTGTCCCAACCACGAGAGTGAAGGACATCCAAGTAGTTAAGAAACATCGAGTGACTCAACGAGAGAATCTAGAAAGCGCAGGCAAAGGGACAGAAACCGACACATGCGCATCATCTTTCCTCCCATCCGACGACGCAACCCTCATCATTTCACAGTCCAAACCACCATGATCATCAAAGGTTTGAGGACTAGACTCATGCGTGCCTTTTGCTGAGTAGGTAGCGTTTCTAAAAGCTCGTACGAACCATGGCTTTCTTCCGGGCGCTTTCCAGGTCCAGTATTCTTTCATGTCGTAGTTATCAGGCTCCAATCTCCCGCCTGAGATGCGGACGGTGAGGGAAATCATGAGATTGAGAGCTGTGTAGATAAGCATACCGCTGAGGAGACGTTAGCTGGAGAACGGTTTGAAGTAGAGGGTAACTTACGCGATAATGCCGTAGGCTACGCTGTACGAAAATGGAACGAAGGCGATGACAACGAATGAGGGGAGGGTGTCACCGATATAGCGCCAGTTGATCTCAGTGATCTGACGAGCCATCATACATCCGACCTGAAAGTATCAGTCAACTCCGAGAACACGTCCATTTCATCCCTTACCAGAATAAGAGCAGGCCCAGTTGCCCAAGGCGGCACAGATGAGAAGATCGGCCCAAACACGATGGACAAAAGAAACAAGAACCCAGTAGTCATAGCAGTAAGACCCGTGCGACCTCCCTCAGCAATACCAGCGCCGCTCTCAATAAACGCCGTAACAGGTGAACAACCAAAGAGAGCGCTGACGGAAATACTGATTGCATCACAGCAGTAAGCGAGTGTTGATCGGGGGAAATCTCCATCTTGATCATCAACAACGCCGCAGAAACGGACCATTGAAAACATCGTTGCTGTTGCATCGATGATATCGACACTAGATTTGTCAGTGGAGGCAAGATCAGAGTGGATGAGGAACTTACTAGAGAAAGGTGAAGAGCGCGAGGGCGAATTGAGTACCGTGTTGGCCGACGTTCCAGTCAAGAGCGTTGAGGGTATGCTTCATGGGGTTGATGGAAGCGACTTTGCGGAAGAGCTCGAAGCGTGAGTCTCCTTCTGGCGTGTGAGGGAAGTATGTAACGGCAGTGTCACGTCTACTTGTATCAGAAAGTGGGAGAGGCAGCAGGCAGGGGACGACTTACGGCCATGAGAGGATGGATACGAAGGCGATGCCAATGACGAAAGCGTATTTGACCCGGAAGGCCATGAGATATGCCGTCAGTAAACCACCAGCAAATATCGCAGTCCAAAGCTTTCTTCCACGTCAGCATATTTCCTCACGACTTCGGGTCACCCGCTCACCTTGGGACTAGTCATTATCCCGCCCTCACACATCTGAGTATCCGGATTAATCCTATCAACAGGGCATCCAGCAATCGCCAAAGGCGTCGCGTTAAACCCCCCAGTAATAGCACCAATACCCGAACCGTACGACAGACCAATCTCTGTCAGAAACAGGCCAATACCAGCTCCCGTTGCAGATTTTATAGTTGACGGGATGAGTTTGACAAGCCATTGTCGCATGCCTGTTAGTGCGAGGAAGACAAAGATGAGGCCTTCTGTGAAGACGGCTGTTAATGCAACGCCGTAGGGAATACTGCCTGAGCCGTTATAGCCTACGACTTGAAAGGCGAAGTAGGCGTTGAGGCCCATGCCAGGTCTGGGATTGTTAGATAGATCGAGGCTTGGAGATGGGGACTTACGCGAGTGCTATAGGGAGGTTGGTGAAGAGACCGAAGACAAGACTTGCGAGTCCAGCGATCGCTGATGTTGCCGTGATGAGATCTCGCCTCACCTCTTGAATCTCATTAGTCTTCTTCTTCGTGAAGTAGATAAAAACTCACCCTCTTTACACATCACATAGCTATCAATCTTATCACAATCAATCCTATTCGTCTCATCACAAACACAAGGACCACCCGTCTGCGACAGAATAGAAGCCTACACCTCATCAGCACTCGTTGCCCAAGGTACTCTCCCTCACAAACTGCTTACATTAACAGCAATGATATACGTCATAGCAGCAAAGGTCGTCGCCCCAGCACGAACTTCTTTCAAGAATGTCGTCCCGTCGATCTCCTTACTCTAAAGGCAGATTAGTAAAGGGTGCTTTACGACTGGAATGAAACATACGTGACTACTGCCTTCTAGCCTGAATAACCGGCCAATGAAGGAGGTTGCGACACGCCTGTTGAGCCTCGTG
The DNA here is from genome assembly GCA_022833035.1 of Fusarium marasasianum. Taxonomy (NCBI): domain Eukaryota; kingdom Fungi; phylum Ascomycota; class Sordariomycetes; order Hypocreales; family Nectriaceae; genus Fusarium; species Fusarium marasasianum. The sequence goes on from JAJEQZ010000017.1 coordinate 707,009, forward strand.
GCTAGATCTGCCGCGTGGTTCTTCATGATTGCTTATAGATTTCTTTGTGCTCAGAAAACACCTTTTCTTTTGCACATCAAAGAAAATTCAGCACATGAGCAAATGAATGAAGGGTGACGTGAGATAATAACGCAGCTAACAATTATTGACACCTCGCTTAGACACCTCGCTCTGCATAATTACGTCTCAGCATTAAGCCACCTACAGTATGTACTGATCAATAAGAATCAAGGCTGCACACCAACTTCGTCCTAGCGGGGGTCACCGAAATCGGTCTTGGTGGGAAGTGTTACCCGGGTCGTTGGTGAGGCTGGCTGAGGAACGCTAAAAGCCACGCCAACCATGTGGTTTCGGTGTCTCGTAAAAAAAGAAAAGTTAAAACTTGTACGTGGTTGCACATTGGTCAGGTACGAGAGCGAGATTGATGGAGTGAAAGTTTCGATAGTTTGGTCAAGGGGAAGTTAATCGCGTGGTTCTCGTTTCTTTTTGATACATCATTTCGATCTGGCGATGGCGCATGACGACCCAAGATGTCAATGCATGTGCCCGTCTGTTCCGTTAATCCAAGGAAATAACAAAAAGAAGCATGATCTGATGTCCTACCCACAGACCCCTGAGCTTGTACCAAACTGTTTGCTTACCCAAGCCACACGAAACTCAAGACCCAACAATGCGGAAAAGGTTGCGAGTGTTTGAACTCGTGGCAGGCTGACTACTTATCGAGATTCTAGGCGGGACTAGACTTGTGTTGGGTTGGGTTTGGGCTGGGTGATCACGGTCCCCGCAAATGGTCTAGACCTTCAAGCCACGATATGCAAAAGTGATGCTTTGAGCTACTGCTTTCTCGGCATTGGCGTGAGGTATTTGATCCATGGTACGTGCGTTTCCCTTCCGCCTGGGCCAATTACGGTGTTTTGAGAATATCAAGGTTATTGTGAAACAGCACAGGGTGAGTGTTGCCTCCATCATCGTGACTTGTTGTTAATAACGATCAAACGACGAAACAAACTGTATTGGGTAGTCTCTTTGTGCAAGGCCAAAACATTGGCATGCTGATTGTCAAAGCAAACAATGGCATCTAAGTTATGCTCGGCCAGTGCACGCGCAAAAAAAAGGCGTCCGATAGCCGCAAGCCACTCCAACGCCCAGGCCGCATCGAGACCCAAGACATGAGGTGATCTGCCTATTCCCCTGCATGAGCCCAGTTAAGCTGACCTCCGTCTCCCCCGGTGTCTCACTTTCACAGAATGTTACCGTTTCGATTCGGGTAAATCGTAAGCTACCCGCCCGTATTCTTAATCTCACATAGCGCTCTTCGCGCTGGGCATGCCGCATTCCCCAGGCCCCCCTCGGATCTCCCATTCCGCCAGCCACTTTCTCGCTATTAGACTTCCGCAAACCCCATTCGCGACGAAAGGCCTCGACACTCTCCACATCAAAGACAGAGTTCAGCCTTGCATTCGCCAGCTGCAAGCCCGCTCGCCCCCTTTGACCCAATCCCCTGGGTATGTCTCTCTCTTGTTTAATTTCGTATGCAACCCTCGTTCGATTCTGTCCGCCTCCCCCCCTGCTCCCTGCCTCCCCTCATCAATCTTTGTTGTCTTTCAGCTCAGCATGCATGACACCATGGCGCCGTCCTCATTAACAGAACCAGACGCAGCGGCATCAGAGTCCTCCACCCGCGACCGCTTCTACTCCATCCTCCGAAAGCCAGCATCGAACCTCGCCCTCCGAATCTCAGACCTTGATCGATACCGCCTCAACATGTGGGAGGTCAGTTGGGCGGCTCCCAAGGAGTCGCGAAAGGAACACCGTGAGAATAAAGCGACGAGCGGCAAATCTGCGACAAAGGCGCGATCGATCTTTAGTCGTGGATCGAACTCGTCGAGTGAGGCACCGTCGTTTGGGACCTTTTATAATAAACGAAAGAATGCCGAGAGGGGGAATGATTCTGTGTCGTCGACGTCTTCGAAAGCGAGCGCTGTAGCGGGGAATTATGAGTTGGAGGCAGATGAAGCTTCGACGTTTTCGGCGGGGAGTGAGCAGACGACGATTAATATGGCGAGGGTTGTTGATCTCAGCGCAAGGCGAAATGGGCAGATTCTCGAGCGCTCTCAAGGTTTGCGACATCGCGTGGGTTTTTTTGTTTCATACTAATGTTTTGGTAGAGGTATACCTTGGGGATAACACGCTGCTTGAGCCGCCTTCACCAACACTCACATCATCTTCTGCGCCGTGGGACACAGAAACCCTTGAGCGCGTCATCATACAGCCGTGGCCGCTCATTCAAGCCTTGAGTGATGACTCGTTCGTCGCGCGAAGTACCGAGGCCACAACATCTCAGCGCACATCCTACGATACACCGTATCTCATCAATTGCGGCGTTACCATAATGGCGACACCCAGCATCAAGTCTAAGCATCGCGCTCGCTCACCAAGCACCCAGTCAGTCTTCACATCAGCTCGCCGTGAGCATGTACTCACCTCATTCAGATCTCAACCTCAACGTCCACAGAGCAGTCGATCACCAACTAAAGCCAAGACCCCAAGACGCATGCCATCGTCCACTGCGTCACTGCGAGCAGAAAGCAGTGACAATTGGCAGCCTCCAGTTGAATGGGCATGCACGCCTACTGAGCCCTCATTCCAATTCCCCGACGAAGCCGTCCCCGAGCCAGAAGCCATCATCCCCAAGGAGCTCAACGCGATGCAGTTGGGTGTCAAGCAACTTGCCAAAGAGGACAACATGATCAGACTTGTGCGTCTTGCTGAGTCCCAAGGTGTCAATAGCCCACCAAGTCTGTGTCAGGATCTCGAGGTTGAGAAGATGCAGTGGATGCTCTCTGCCATGTTCAACATGGATGGACCGGAGTATTCTGAGATTAATGATGATGATCTTGAGGATGAGTCGGCGGATCCACCGAAGAGGATTCTTGCTCTTTATGAAACACCTGGTAAGTACTCTCACTCGCGCCCTCATCTCACTCAGCTAACAACTCACAGCTGTGACTTCATACCTCGCTGCCGTGAATCACAGCAAACAGGTCTACCATCTCTCCGCAGCACCTTTATCACCCGCTTCATTCCCAAACATCCACCCCGTCCTCACACCAGTGAGATCACCCTCCGCATTTCCCGTCGCCCCATCTACCATTGAAGCCGTTCACTCACTGCGTCTTCCTCTCGCTATGCCATCACAAGACATCCCAGCTCTCTTACGAAACATCCATCGATGCCTTGAGCCAGGTGGCTCATTACAACTGACCATCATCGACCCACTTCCCGTCACTAGCACTCTTGGGCCTCTCTTACGCGCCTGGATTGAAGATCACCTTCTCTTCAATCTGGAAGCTAGTTTCCGCTGCACAAACCCAAGCAAGTTACTCCCTCTCTGGCTTAATGGTGCATCACTTCGTGTCGATCCCGACTGTATCGAGACGACACCATTCTTCGCCATTCCTCTTGATAATGTCCAGCTTCAGTATGTGAGAGACGGTCACATATCTGAAGAGGGATTGAGACAAGAACTTCGCAATCTTGTGGGCCGTATGCTCTGGATGGAAGTTTGGAGAGAATACATAGTTGCAGAACGTTGGTGGTGGGAAGACCCCGAGATTCTTCAAGAGTGTATTCAACATCAGACGACGTGGGAATGGAAACTGGTCGAGGCAGTCAAGGAAACCTAATAATTTCTTTTGTTTTGGTTGTTTATTGTTAATTTGGTAAGGATTAGATAGCATTATACCCTGGGAGTCCCAATGATAATTATAATTGATGGAAGTTTATCTAATCCCTGCGGTCCCTTTCTTCAAGCCTCTTGTTGACTTTGCCTGAATTACTCAAGCCCTGGCGCTGCCTAGATCCTTATGCTCCTCCAGACCATCCGTCTGCCTCAAAGTCTCCACCAGCCTCTCAATCCTTCCACTCCCATCAACAGTCGCGAAGAGAAAGACCTCATATTTAGATGGAGGTTTGTTAGAGAATTCTGCAGTGACAAAATGGCGCTCGGCGAGTTGGTTCCCTTGGCGAAGGAAGTGCGTCACTTGGACTTTGATGGATGTCGTAACCTGTCGGAGATGCTGTATATGCTCAACAAATTCGGGAAAATCAATGCATTTTCCGTCCACAATCGATGTATAGTCTTGAGTGAAGAGACTTTCGAGATCGGCTTGGGTGGTCTCTGGTTCGCCGATGAAGATGCTCTCAAAGCCTTTTTCGTACTCTTCAAGAGACGATGTCCAGTCGACGTGGGGTGGCGTTGATGTCATTTTTTGGCATTCGGAAGGACTCTTGTAGATAAACGATGCCCATTGAGATATGTGAAGATATGGTTGGGAATAGCATAAATGGCTGCAGACTCAGTTAACGTCATATATGGGTAGACATCGCCGCGGACTTATCTCCGAGCCCCGCGGACCTCCGGTATCATCGCATGGATCACGGTAAACTATCAATTGTAAGCTCGGACGAAAGTTTTAAGGGTTATGATACTACCAATCACAGAGGATAGTCCGAACAATACTTTCCAATCACGAATACAACTCAAAAGGCGAATACTGGTGCTGTTGTCGCATCCGCTCCCACTTACTGAGGTTAGTGATGCTACGCAGCTACCCGGTAGTGCATCGCTCTATTTACTGAACAGAGTATGCATATCTTCTTCAACCAAGTCATTTACCTCCCCAGTATTACAGAAAAAGGCAGAACCTTTACATTCAGGCATTTCTTACTTGATAAGTGTTTTATTTCCTTTTTTCTTCCTCATTAAGTAGACAATGGACACATCGAAGTGTAAAATCCGTGATGAGCGCACAGCAGGACTCCATCTCAAAACTGTAAAACCAGGGTCAGAAGACAACGGTGTGATGCCATTGTATATGAAAACAATAGCTATATTAAAAAGAAACTCATCGATCTTACAGTGCTAAACATCTTGGCTTATTAAGCTGTTATATACAAGAAATGGTCACTCGAATGTAGCCATTAGAGCAGTACAGTTCAGTGGGTCCAGCGAGAAGACTAACGGCAGCCGATAACGGATTCCTGCCAATAGGATTACTTCCAGCGCGCTAGATTAGCTCCTTCCAAGTCTTGCACTAACAAGACGAACCCCACCTCCACCCAAACTGAAGCGCGAAGTCTGTTTAATCACTACAAACTCCCCTCATCACTGCGTATTTCTCTACAACTCTGCCTCAATCCCACCATAAAGAGGAAAGGTCAGCGATAAACAGCAAAAATGCGTGTCCTAGGTCTTCTCGGCGGCACGACCTACAACGCAACCCTCCTCTACTACAAACAAATAAATGCCTACGTCCAAAACCGTCTCGGCGGCGGCCACTCCTCCAAACTCCTCCTCCACTCCTTCGACCACGCTGAGCTCTTTCGTTTCTTCCAAGCAGGCAACTACAACGAAGTATCCCGCCAGATCTGCACCGCCGCAAAGAATCTCAAGTCCATCGGTGCAGAAGCCATCGTTCTCTGCGTAAACACGAATCATCGCTGGGCAGAGGATGTTGAAAATGCAACGGGTCTTCCATTGTTGCATATCATTGATTTTACGGGTGATGCAATCGTTAAAGCGGGGTTGAAGAAGGTTGCGCTGTTGGGAACGCAGATTAGTATGGAGCAGGACTTTTTGAAGGGGAGGCTGGAGAGGAGGTTTGGGGTTGAGGTTCTTGTTCCGAAGGGGGAGGAGGTGAGGAAGAGGATGGATCGTGTGATTTTTGAAGAGCTTTCTTGTAATAGGGTACTGCCTCAGTCAAGGGAGTTTTATCTGGGTCAGATCAGGGACTTGTATAGGAGGGGTGCCGAAGGGGTTGTTTTGGGGTGTACAGAGTTGCAGATGATATTGAAGCCTGGGGATGTCGATATGCCGATGTTTGATACTGTGGAATTGCATGCGACGGGAGCTGCCAAGTGGCAGTTGGAAGAGTAACAACGTCCTCGGCTGCTTGATCATCTGATACAGTGAAGTTCTGCTTTATTGTAGCAGCAGACTGGAAAGAAATACTGATCGTTCTCATATTCATTTATCATGCTTTCGACGGTAATGTTGTCTACTCTAAAAAGTCCCTCTTGCAACAGATTTCGCGCTAATAATCATCATGCCTAACGTCTTGGAGTCCTTATTTGTTAAGAATGGCAGACCAGTCGTACTTCTTTGCCCATTCCTCCCAGCTCGTCATGGGGCAGTCAATGCCAGCCTGTAAAGTCAGCATCTTTCCAAACTCTCAGAACAAAACACATACCTCTCGGATATCCTTCGCCTTGAGCAGTTTCATACCGCCATCGTACCCAGGATCAGAAGTATACGAAAACATGTATCCTGTCTCGATGCCTGCATCTCGATCAGGTGTCGCGGCAGTCATCTCATCTGGTGTCACCTGGCGGTACTTGACAGGGACATTGTTGATGCGGCCCCAGGTCTCAATCCACTCTGGCCATGTGCAGGTTGTGCCTTCAGCCATGTAAGCTTTACCTGGGGGCATTTGGTACACGGCGTAGGTGAAATTGCCTAGATCTCCTACTGGGTCGAGATGAGGAGCGGGACTGTCGGGGGAGGTAGTGAAGGACATTTCAAAGGTTCCATCAGGGAGCTACTTCTTATCAGTGGCAGCCCATGGTAAATGTGGAAGAACCTACCTTGTTCATGTAAGAGTCGGGCAAAATATTGAAGCTGGTGTAGAAGTACCCTGTGTGAATGCACGACATCTTGGCCGCAAGCTCAGGATACTTGTCATCAACATACGGCGGAAAAACATCCGCCTTGCCATCAAAATGATACAACTCCTTGAATTTCCCTCTACTGCACTTCTCAGCCTGACTCAGCGTCGAGACCAAAAACCCATTATCATCCAGGCTATCAACCACCGTAGCAGCAGCATCGACAATATTTTTGCCCTGTTGCACCTCAACGTTGTACGCAAACTTTCGACACGAGATACCTTCTTTCTCCGCCTGCTCGCGACAATCTGGTCGGAAAAACGGCTCCCAGTAGTTGGTCACGCTGAAGATAACGTTTGCTCCAGCAAAAGCGCTCTTGAGAGTCGAGACGTCATTGAGATCAACAGCCACGACTTCGGCTCCCGCCGATGACAGGGCTTGGGCGGAGGGTGAGGCGGTGTTGCGGGTCAAGCCACGCACTTTGAAGCCCGCCTTGAGAAAGCGACGGGCGACGGAGCCGCCCTGGTTGCCTGTGGCGCCAACGACGCAGATGAGTTTATCGTTGGCCATTGCTTTGTTTGTTTGTTTGTTTGTCTTTGTTGGCTCTGTAATTGATGGAAAGAGGAGAAGGGGGAGAAATTCGGTGAGGGTTTATCTCCTTAGCCGACTTGGCTTTAGTTAGTGCTGCTAGAGTCTAGGCCCCCCTCTAAAAGACGGAGATGCATTCCTAGATCGATGTGACTAAACCCGTTCGAGCCCATCCTCGCGTGTTCCCCCAATCGTACCACGGTCCTGGGAATTCCCAATTTTCTCTGTCTATCTCTCTCTCCGCTCTCTCTCTCTCTTTTCCGTGTGTCCCGCGCTTTTCCCCACGTGGCTGATTTATCTTTTCCCTCACTCATACTCCGCTCCAAGCTTGACATGACTACGGTTTCACATACCTAATAGTGCTTATATGGGCCATCGCTGCTCCTTATCTTACCGCTATGGGCTCTGAACACGATTCCAAACCAAAGACGTCTTCGTCGCCTGTAGCGTCTGGGTCTCCTCCACCCGTTACCACTCTGTCGGGTCAAGATCCTGGCGAGACGCGCCGATCGCCCGCAGATGACGAGAACCAACAGCCAGAAGAGCATGCGCCGCTCCAAGTCGATGTACGCTCTGACTCACTGACACACCAATTAATATATCGTATTGATTATTTTTAGGAGGATGAAATAGCTGGCGATGATGCAGACTCTACTTATGGCTCTGACCGAGGCTCAGTCTACACGGCTTCCGTCACGTCTTCAATCTACGACTACCAGTATGAAAATGGCCGTCGCTACCACGCTTTTCGCGAGGGTCAATACGTCCTACCCAACGACGACCAGGAGCAACAGCGTCTAGATCTTCAGCATCACATCTGGCGCTTACTCCTCGGCGGCGCTCTACACACAGCACCGCTACCTAACCCAGACTCACCCGACGAATACCGCATCCTAGATCTCGGCTGCGGCACAGGTATCTGGGCTATAGAAATGGCAGACGAGTACCCCAACGCTACAGTCGCAGGCATAGACCTCTCTCCGATCCAGCCGGACTGGGTACCAGGCAACTGCATGTTTCACGTTGACGACTACGAAGATGAGTGGACGTACCGCGAGAGTGAGAAGTTTGACTACATCCACGGTCGGGCACTCAGTGGTACGAGTGCAGACTGGATGAGGTTTTATCAGCAGGCGCTTAGTAACCTGAAGCCAGGCGGATACATGGAGATGCAGGAGTATGATGCATGGATCTTCAGCGATGATGATAGTTGCGATAGGGCGCCGTGGACGATGGAGTGGGTTAATAAGCTTGATGAGGCGAGCAAGATGTTTGGGAAGCAGATCAATGTGGCGAAGTATCATAAGCAGTGGATGATTGATGCTGGGTTCGAAGATGTCGTTGAGAGAGTTTACAGAGTAAGTTTTCATCTCACCGTTACATCACTGATTGCTAACTTTGGTAGATACCCATTGGTCCATGGGCGAAAGATCCGACGCTGAAGGAGCTTGGCAAGTTTGAGCTGACGCATATGCAAATGTCGGTTGAGTCGCATACACCAGCTTTGTTCACGCGCGTATGGAATTATTCACACGACCAGGTCATGGTATTGATGGAGGGCGTGAAGCGGGAGTTTCGAAGTCGTGAGTTGAGATTGATCACGAGTTATCGATTCATCACCGGACGGAAGCCAGCAGAGGCTTAGTTACGGGAAGATGCGCTGGTTGCATCGAGCATGGAAAGAGTCGTTAGATCACGAAGCATGGGTAGTTGAGCGGGCGTTTGGATATAGGAGGAAATTGACTTTCCGTCAATGACTTGGAAGGTATACGCCTCTCTGCATGACTATGGGTATGGCTGCTGCCGTTAGCTCGGGATAACTGCCTTTAGGGTCTGTGGTAAGGTTGTGGGTGGTCATAAGAGGTTTCTTCACCTTTGTGTGCTGGGGGCTCAAGCCTCTTATGACCACCACAACCTTATCACAGACCCTAAAGGCAGCAGTCATCCCCAGTTAAAGACAGTAGTTATCTCTATGGTTATGTAGAGAGGCTTAAACCCTCTGAGTCAATGGACTTTGTTATTTGATTTGCTACGAGATCCGAGGACTAGCCGTGATTTGAACTACCGAAAATGGCCTTGAAGTAATGTTTGAGCCAAGAATTCAATCTGATCTTGACTTGTCGTCTCTCAGAGCTCAGAAGCTTGATCAAGAGCATGAGATATCAACTTCTTGTACCCCTCAACAGCCTGCTCCAGATCCGAAACCTTCAAGTGCTCATGCGCAGAGTGCGCCTCGAGAATCGAGCCAGGTCCGTACAGATATCTCTTATGGGTCCCCTTGAGTCTCGGGATATCTGTCCCGTAGTTTAGTACTACAGTCTCAAAGCCTATCAAGTTAGTCACAGTTCCATCTTCTGGTGACCTACTTACCGTCAACGTCATAATCCGTTGGCACTGGTCCAATACCATACGAGAACTCAGCGACAAGGCTCGGGTCACTCTTCTCAACCGCCTGACGTATCAGCTCCCTGATACCCTCTGGAGTTCCACCAGCGACTCTGACCCCTCCTGTAGCATAGGCACTCGCGGGGATGACATTTCCAGCTACACCACCTTCAATCCTACCCACATTAAGAGTAGTGTTCCCAAACTCTTCACTCCCAGGAAACTCAATCTTTTGGAGAGCCGCTAATCCACGAACAAGACTATCAATAGCATTGCTTCCTGTCTCAGGGTATCCAGAATGACCAGCCTTTCCGTTTGCTTTGATAGTAAAGCCCAGTCCACCTTTGTGACCTCGAGCGAGTTTGAGTTCTGTTGGTTCACCAAAGATGACGGACTCCCAGGATAGACCTAGATCATTGACATTGCCCATTCCCGGTCCACCTGTCTCTTCGCCCACCACGAACAACAACGCTACATCGCCTTCACTGACTGATGTCTTCTCAAATAGGTCTTGGACAGCAATGATCTGCGCTGCGACACTGCCCTTTGCATCGACTGTTCCTCGGCCCCAGATCTCATCACCTCGCCGCTCATAAGGCCAGAATGGGGGAACAGTGTCAATATGAGACGTCACGAGAACTTTTGTGTTTCTCGTGTTATTGAAGTAAGCCAAGACGTTATCGCGGTTCCTGGCGACTGTCTGGGTCTCAACGGTGAAACCTGCATCATGGAGGTATGTTTTGAGAAAGTCGGTGACGTGCTTCTCTGAGCCAGTGATTGAGGGTCGCTCGACGAGCGACTTGTGTAGATCGAGAAGAGGTGACGAATCTAGTGACCCATGAGAGAAAGGGAACTGGACGTCTCCCAGATTGAACGCCGTCGCCGCAGCGGCACTGAAGAGGATGGTGTCGAGCTTCATCGTCGATAACAACCTGCAGATAACAAAGAGGGGTAAAAGATATGAACCGTCCAAACTGGGCCCCGTGTATCTTGATATAACGTTGATCGTCACAAATTGATAAGCAATCTCGAGAAGCCAATCAGTTTCCTCTTTTATCGTTGTACGGATGTCACCATTGACGGGCAGTATTTCCTCATCTGCCAAAAGCGGGGAGACTCAACTTCGGATCCGAGATGGCAACACCTTTTATAGAAATACTCGCATTAGTTGCTGAGGTAGTATTATTTGAGAGATAGTCTTGGAGATAACAGCTGGAATTAATGGGTTGCGCGATTATATCCCTCCCGCACGCCAAGATGAGGAATGCCGATCGCGGATGTCGACATATCGTGGGGTGAGGAGTAGGATACACAAGCGAGGCGGCCAAGATTTATATCTTTATCGGCGTACCTTGATAGATTCTGCAAAGTCTAGAGGAGATCATTGTGAAAATGACGTCTTCTGATATCTCTCCTAAAGGCCACATCGGCTCTCAAGGCTTTGATGAGAAGACTCATGAGCTTCCCGACTCCTCTTCCGGAGAGCCGCCCATCAAACAACATTACAACACCGTCATCCGAGGAGAATCTATCCCCAATTCCGACGATGTAAATGATAATATCGTTGGATACAATGGAAGGCTTATGGGAGCGCGGACCAGGTTGAGTAGCCAGCAGGAGAAGAAGTTGCTGCGACGAATTGACTGGCATCTCATTCCTTTGCTTTCGGTCATGTACATGGTCAAATCAATTGATGCTTCTAACGTAAGTGCAGTGCTATCTTTGATGTTAAGGTACTAATGTCGTAGGTTTCGAATGCTCGAATCATGGATCGCGGAACGCCGAGGAATATCATGACGGAGCTGAACATCTCGGCTGACGACTATAACTTTGTCACAATGGCGTACTATGTCTGTCTATGAGCCCGCGTCTCATAACCATCACTAACCTACTTGAAGATCCCGTATATCTTGGCAGAGACCCCTTCCAACCTGCTGGTCAAGCGCCTCAAGCCATCAGTTTGGCAAGCAAGAATCATGGTTGGTATCCCTATCCTCTCCCTAACCCCCCCGTCTGACGGTTTGAACAGATATCCTGGGGTATTGTTCTCGTCTGTCACGCTGCAGTAAAGAATGCCGCCGGCTTGTATACAGTCCGCGCTTTTCTTGGTCTCTTCGAGGCTGGACTCTGGCCTGGTATGCTTCTCCAGTTATGTTACTGGTACCGTCCTGATGAGATGGCATCGCGTATTGTTCTTGTTACTATCCTTGGTAACTTTAGTGCTGTTGTTAGCGGTGTCCTTGCCTTTGCATTCAACGGTGTCCATGCACAGGGCTTGTCGGGCTGGAAATGGTATGCGCCCCGCAAACATATCTCAAGGCTAAGCTGACTCAAGTTCTAGGCTCATCTTGACAGAGGGAGTATTCACTATTCTTCTAGGTATTTTCGCATACATCTTCATGCCTGATTGTGAGTCCAAACCACTGACACATCGCTGTATACTGACATCGGAAACAGTCCCAGATACAGCTCGTTGGATGTCCGAAGAAGAAAAGGCATTCGTCCAAGCTCGACTTCCCATCAACGCTCCCAGAGCTGCCGAGAAAGACTTTGACTGGAAAGAGTTCCGGAACACTCTGAAAGATCACAAACTCTGGCTATTTCTTCTCTGCTGGGCATTTTATACCATTGGAACAACGGGGCTCAACTTCTATCAGCCGACAGTTATCGCAAATCTCGGCTTCACGTAGGTCTCCATGGAAGGGCCCCAAAAAATTATGATTGCTGACATTGGTTCGCTGTAGTGGCATCGCGGAAGCTCAGCTGCTAAACATACCTCCAGCCATTTTTGCCTGTGTACTAACCATAGTATTCGGATGGGTCGCCAACACCGGCCGTTTCCCTTTACCTCTCATCCCACTGAGCTTCATGATAATCATAGAAGCATGCTATGTTGTTCTGTACACCTTCCCGAGCACAGGAGGTGTGTATGCAGCTACTGTTATAGCAGGAGGTTTCTCGATCGCTTGGTAGGTTAACATAATCACTTATTCTCCATGTTTCTAATAGATCTAGGTATACAATGATGTGGCCATGGAGAGTCCAAACAACAGACGGAGCCACCGGTTCAGCCTTTGCCATTGCATTTGCGAATAGTTACGGTCAGATTGGAGGCGCTGTTGGATCGCAGCTGTTTAATTCGCGCTTCGCACCAAGATACACCACGTCGTTTGGGATCGCGATGGGATTCATTGGTATGGCTATTATCATGAACGTGATCACTTGGTCATTTACTTGGAAAGTGGATGTTGCGACGAGACGGCTTAAGAGGGCGAGGGATGCTGCTGCGAAGAGGAATGAGGCTATTCTGGACGATGTCGATATTCATGCCAAGACTTAGGCTCTGCCGTCGACATGTCCGGCTTGATCTTCGGCCACGACAAGAGACTTTCAGAAGCCAGACTGCAGTCAGGAAATAATTAGCCTGTTAATATCCATACCAGTCTGATTTCCCTGATCAAATAAGGCTCTTCTCGAAAACCCTGTACTCCGTCGGTCCAGCAAGCAGGTTCACCAAATCAGGATAATCATCCGCAAAATCCCCCAACTTAACAAGCTCATACCCCATCCTCGTATACCACCCCAACAGCCTCGCTTTCCCTTCATGATGAAACGTCATCGGCACAAGAATCTCTAGCTGCATCGTCGTACACCCTCTTCGTCTGCATTCATCTTCCGCAAAGACCGCTAATTGTCGCCCTGCACCAGTGCCTTGGTATTGTGGATCGAGCGCCAGCATGCCGAACTCTCCGAGGGCGGGTGTCATGAGTTTGATGAAGACGCAGCCGATGGGCTCGCTGTTTGGTTGTAGGTACGCTACCGCGAGTTGGCCGTTGCTTAGGAATCTGGTGATTTCGGTAGTGGAGGTTCGTTGGTATGATGGGGTGAAGATATCTGACTCGGCTTTTTTGTAGGCAGTGTTGACGATATCAGTCAGGGCTGAGACGAGACTCTTGTCCTCCGCATCGGAAGGCGGGGGTATTTTGACAATGATTTGCGGCTTTGTCATGTTGGATGTTGAAATTGATTGTGAAACCTGTCAAATAAAATAAAGGGAGCCGGGGTTTATAATGCTTTGAACACTCCTTCGGTAGTTATAGTGAGAACTATAATCTCACACGTCAGACTTTGTCTCACGTAAAACAGCGCAGGTGGAGAATTCCGCTTGGTCGGTGGCCCGTCTGATATTACGCTTTTGGGCAATTCTGTACGGCGAGCTTCGTATTACTAGTAACACCGACCGAACACTATCAGTATGCTCGCTTCAAGACGCCCGGGCTCAAAATTCTCGAGACAAATTTGATCGAGAAATTTGTCAAATGAAGAGCTCTAGACATAGATATTTCGTCTTTTATGTTTCCAGTCCCTGGGATATGATCTGGCTCTCTGGTGGGCGATCCCTGCTGTTTGCATCCTCGTGTCAGCATGAGACACAGTGACCTGAGGACATCTCAGCCACTATGCTGACCTCCAGTTTGATCATGCAATATCGTCCATGACAAAATGTCTTCTAAAATGGCTACTATATCTGTGCGCCGTCGCAAAAGCTCTTGGCAGGACCATCGATCTTATGAAGGTGCAATTCTTCCCTTCTCCATCGGCAAATCCGTCCCCCTCCAAACCCTCACATCTTCTCCAGGTTCACATGTTCTCGCAACCCAATTCTCGACTCTTTCAACCCCCCACATAATTGTAAACATATTGACCAGCATCGGATCTACGTCTGATGCCTTTGCACTCAGAAACAGACCCTCGCAATCGAGGCTACATATAAACAGCGGATCTGCTTTCCGACATGCTGCTGCCCATGCAAAGCCGGTTTTGGCTTCCCATAGGTCTTTATGAGCCGTGAAGTAGATGCCGCCATGGCACTCAGCCCATTTCTGTTTAAGTGTAAGGTATACGCCGATGGTCGAAGTTGCCAATAGCCATATGCGCCGGATACTCTCCGACAACACCCAAGAGCGCCATTTCCGAGGTAGGGGATCACCGTCGAAGATCGAGTCTAGAATAATGCCGTTGGCAGAGGCTGCAGCTGCTGAGCTATCGCCACCATCGCATGGCAGACCAATATCCGGGTCGCGAAGAGCCGCTTCCCAGAGTTGACGCGTCCATGAGAGAAGAGTTTGTATCTGTTGTTCCGCATTGGCTCGCGCGCTAATGGATGGCGAGAAGAGTGCTAGCACAAGATGGACGAATAATGCTTGGGTTCGAGACAGGTGCTCACGAATGCCAAGCGTCACTGGAGGACCGACAAGGTCCGGGCAATATGCCTTGAGTAACGCTGATGTTTTCGACGCTAGTAATTCATCAATCACTGTCTCATTCGCGGGTGTTTTTGAGTTATGCAGGATGATACAAGTGAACGCATCCTGTATTGATGGTGGCAGCCCCGCGTCGGCGTAGAGCTGATTGTGTATGAAGGGGCTGTGAGAGTTGGTGACCCATTCGGTGAAGAACTCATGGATGCCGTGAATGTAGTTCATGCAGACAGAGTTGGGAAATGATGGGGTAGTGAAGGGAATGTGTCGAATGGCCCATGCCTCGGGTCTGAGGAAGAAATCGACCGGATCCTTCTGGCTCGAGATTGTCTCACTGGTCGTCGCGGGCGAGTCGTCTGGCAAGTCAGCAGCAGGGAGGGCGTCCCAATTGCTCAGGGTTGCCGCCCACTGATTGAGGTCAATCAAGCCATCATTTGGTGTTGAGAACGGTATTTGCATCAGACTCGGTGGTCCAACACTGAGTCTGCCTGCACTCTCTCCGCCATTTTCCGCTCCTGGCGCTGACGACGTGTGCAATCTCTTCCGCTTGGTCAGTGGATATCGGCATTCAACGTCTCGATCATTACAGCGCCCGCAAATAGGTTGAGCTTTGTCACATTTCCGCTTTCCGTTCGTGCACGCGTAGCACGCTTTGAGCTTTGTCGCAGAACCCATCGTGATTATGTTGATGCGGGAAGATTGCGGGTTTCTGAAATTCGCTGCGGGTGAGATTTAGGGAGATTGGACTAACGTTAGCGACCTTTGTCAGCTGTCATGCGGAGACTTTGCGGGTTCTTGGCGGAATGTCCTCTGAGATGAGTTTATCGTCCTGTAAGCGAAGCCTGGAAACTTGGCGCTCTCAGGGCATCATGCGGGTTTCAGTGGATTCACCCGCACGCAGACTTCCGACATGCCAGCATTATATTATACCACGGTTGCGACATATGAACGACATGGAGATCTGTATATAATTGATCAATTTCCAAGTCTATTAGATTTTATACCCAGATCTCATCATTAATCAATTTTCTTCAAGACCCAAATATCTTGCGACCATTTTCCAATATGCCTTCTGCACCAGAGACTAGACCCGAGGAAAACCCTTGGGAGAATGCCGAAGCACCCACCAACGGCAGCAACCTGATTAGCAAAGTCCATCGCGATTCATACGAGTCAATCTCACCAAATCGTCCTGAACTTTCTCAGGCTGGGCATACTGTTCTGGTCGCTGGAGCTTCCACTGGAATTGGCTTCAGCATCGCCGAGTCCTTCGCCGCAGCTTCTGCGACTCGTCTCATCATTACCGGCCGACGCAAAGATGCCTTGGACAAAGCCGCTGACAAGATCAAGACGAAGTACTCCAATGTCGAAGTCCTCCCGATTATCAATGATTTCGCTGATGAGAATGTCACGCAAGAGTTCTGGAGCAAACTTGCCGAAGATGGTATCTTCGTCGATGTTCTTGTTTTGAGTGCTGCGAAAATGTGGCTGCCCAACACTATCCTTGGACTTGGATATGAGACATTCAAGGATGGCCTTGGTGTGAACCTTATTGCTCCATATCTATGGACTAGTTTGTTTCATAAGCAGCGAGAAATTGACCCTTCGCGGAAGCTGGTAAGTCCATAAGCCTTCACAACATATGCTGTTGTATAATCTTACACCGACCAGGTCCTCCTCAACTTATCCAGTATTGCAATCCATCTAACGCAGCTTTCTACTCCCATTCCTCTATACTCAATCACCAAGAGCGCTGGGACAATGATGATGCAACACATCGCCATGACCGTCCCCTCCAGTGAGATGCAGGTCATCAGCTTCGAGCCGGGACTTCACTATACCGAGTCATTCGAACGTTTCACCGATGAGAATAGTTTCAAGTGGGATGACAGTATGTATTGATTCTCATGAGCTGAAACCATACTGACAGAAATGCAGTCAAATTGCCAGGCGATTTTGCTGTTTGGGCGGCGTCTGAAGAAGCCGAGTTTCTCCACGGGAGGTTCATTTGGGCGAAGTGGGATGTCGATGAACTCAAGGATGGACCTCTTCGGAAGAAGATTGAGAGTGACGCTTCGCTTTTCAGAGTTGGTGTCAGTGGATACTAAATGGTTTCTGAAAGTCGTAGTCAGAACGAGAATCCCAGGCTCTTTGATACTAAATTTGCTACTCCCTTATCTCCCAAGAGTGTTACGAAGTGAAATAACCCCGAGAATGCCCTCGGCAGTCCGATCCCTTGCTAAATGGTCCCTAGACCTTTGTAAATCCCGTTGAGCCCATTCCATTTGCTTTTGGACTTTTGCTGATATCTCTCGAAGTCTTTTTGAATCCTTATGCAAACAGCGGATAATGTCGGCAGCGAGATCGGGATTGACATTCAGCATTTCGCTGAACGCGTCCTGACTCATCAACGTTCCAAGCCTTTCGATGGTAACATCCACAGCGATGTCGCGCAATCTTCGGTCCCCGGGTGGCGTAGTTGTGTATGCCAGTTCGATTGCGTCTGGAAAGCTATCCATCTCCCATCCCGCCTCGATGCTGGTGCGATACTTCGTCGCAGCAAGTTTCTTCAGGGCCTCAATGTCATATTTATCAGCAATTTGATAGACCTTGGCATGGAATGTCAGAGCTGATGAATCAGCTGGAGACTCGTAGTCGAAGCTATAGAAAAAGACAGCCATCGCCTTTACAACAGCGGGATCGAAATCCATGATTTCTATGACTCGCTCAGAACTTTCCTGTAGTTTATTAGTTATGGTTTCTTATTGCGGGGGAAAGGTGCTTCTCAAACCTTCCATGGCCCATCGAGTTGCTTTTGGAAATACTTGGAGTGGCAAAAGAGAACAAGACTGTGGACTGCAAAATCCTGTCCTCCGCATTTGATGACAGCGTCTGAAAGGCTTGGATTGTTGAAGTACCTGTTCTGTTAGCAACAGCCTCATCGGAGTGGTATTATAGAAACATACTTCTTCAAGGATGCGCTAAAGTCTTCAAATGGTGGTGACTGCATCTTTGTGACAGGGGCCATTCGGGTGTGATGTTTCCAAGGCAGAACAGACGGTCTAATTCTCAAAGAAAGAAAAAAAGGAGAGGGAAACGGAACAGTTCGGTTTATTTTATATGCCCCCTCATTATCTGTGTTCGCAGCCCAAAGCATAACCTTACAGGCGGCAGTCATACCTATCGGGTATTGGAGAGTAAAAGAACTAAAGTTTGGCCGAACAGCATTACCTATTAATACTGGGAGACGTACAAATAAAGTGCTAGGTAAGTCCACCAGCAAAAATGAAATAATATTCTGTGCTACCACAAAGCCCATATGGGACACGTCCAGGTTCATAGACACCGCAGTTGGGACTTGTGGCTGAGAGCTTACATCAGCGGACAGAACATAGACACCGCGATGTGTAATCATCGAATCTACACAACGTCCCATACACTGCTCATTCCATACATAATCAACTGCGTGGTCCTATGCGTTCCAATGACTCACTATTGATTCTGTGAACTTATCCCACATCCGTTTGGTGTCCCTTCCGTCCCCTTGGTCAAGATCACCATCTCCTTTAAAGTAGTAAAGCCAGTTTGGTTTCTAGACCGGCGATATCGGTTGACAACCGCAGACGGGACAGAAGATTGGCTTTGGCTCTTGATAGTCTGGGATTTGATCACCAGGGGAATCTATCGTCAATTTAAAAGTAGCCTTGCACAATAGACATTTGCAATAGCAATACTTTTCCCAATTCTCATGTATCAGGCTGACAAGATCGGCCGAGAAATCTCCATTCATTTCTAGGACCTCCTTGAATGACGTCTCTGATATGAGGTACTTAAAGTGTGTGCACGAGCTCTGCACAACGATGTCTCTGAGGCCTCGGTCTCCCGATGGCGTGGTGTTATACACAATGGCGATCGTGCTGGCCAAGTTACTTGCAAAACCAGCGTTAACTTCGACTTCATTAACGACACGTTCGAATTTGTTTACAGCTTGCTTTTTAAGTAAGTCGATGCCGTATTTGTCGCTAATCTGGTAAACCTCAGCGTGGAAGATCATAGGGCGTGTGTTGGGAGGAACGTCGTAGTCGAAAAAGTAAACAAAACGAAGCATAGCCTCGACAATATTTGCATCAAAGTCTTTAATTTCGATAGTTTTGTCCTCACTCTCCTTCATTTGGTCAGTTAATATTGCCAGGAAGGATAGGATGACTCACCCTCCACGGCCCAGTCAGCTGCCTTTTGAAGTAGTCCGAATGACAAAAAAGGACAAGGCTGTGGACTGCAAATTCCTGGCCATCGCAACGAATCTCAACGTCTGAAAGGCATTTGTTGTTGTAGTATCTGGGTGTGTTAGTAATCCTGTCAATAGCATAAAAGGTAGACAAAACATACCCCTGCAAGGAGGCACCGAACGTTTCGATAGGCTTGGGTTCCATGGTTGATGAGAAATCGAAACGATCAAGGGCTTTGAAAGGGAGATTTGGTTATTTAGATCAGCTGGTAACCGTAGTATTTATATTCTTTGGTGACAGGAAACGCTATTCTGGCGCCTTTCATATATACTTCCGAAAGTGTCTGTATTACAACATAACTTTATTTAATCGCAATAATGAAAATTTGTATACACCAAACATTAAATCTGTGAGCAATATTGACGGTAGAAGATAGTTCTTGCGACAAAGTTCCAGAGAGTCAACTCTAAGTAATGCATTGCAGTGCGTTTCTTGGTGTCTAACCAAACAGGCTTTTGAGTGCACAAAGTCAAAGTGGGACGGCATGTACTGGTCTAATTTGAGTAGCGCGTGACTCCTAAGTTCTCTATGCTGATTCAAGCTCCCACCCACAAGCCTCAGCTGCAAATAACGTAACTTGCTCATGGCTTATACATTAAGTCATAATGCCCAACTTATCGCGACAGAACAAGTGGTCCGATAAAGATAAGGTTCTACTTTTAATCAATATCGTTCTCTTGCTCTCTGCTCGGCCAATACGACTGAGTTTATAGGTGTGTTTTACTGCTGAGACATGGGGTCTACAGCGGCAGGTACCAGTTTGGAGGCCCGTCACGATAGTGCAAGTTTCCATTTTCGGCGTGAGAACATGACTTCGGCTCCGATATGGAATGGTTGTTTCCAGTGACGATACGACAATAGGTGAGATCGTTATAGAGATCGTCTTGCCAAGAGACCATGGCACGGCGCAAGTTTAGATATTCTTGATAAGGTTGAAGGGTTAAGTGAGGCTTCGGCCCCAAGGGCACAAATGTAAGGAAGGCCAATAAACACATACGGGCAAAATACTCGTTGCCCTCACTGTTGCCTAGGATCTTGCTTTTGGAAGTTTATTCTTTATCATTGGCCAGACTGCCCCAGCTCTAATAATCAGGAGGTCCCATTCATGGTCATGCACTGAGCATGGAAGTCTACACCTGGAGTCAAAAGCAAAATACTTTATAACGAGCCAGGCCCGTCCTTCACTCCATCTAGTGTCTTTCTACGTGGACCTAAAAACGAGATGTGAAGCGAAGATCCGTGATTGGTGTTACAGCCGCTGCCTAACACCACGGCCGCTTACTACCGATAAGGCGAAAAGTTTCTTTCTAGTAATGAGCGGTACTTGGATAAATCGGCAGATCATCACTTGGCAGCTGTGGTCGCCGCTTATCTGCAATTAAACTGGTGGAGCCCGATGTCCCGAAAGTAAGCTGCCAAGGATGGGGGCCAAGACTTCAGGAGAAAGCTTCGTGAAGATCGTAGTGTAAGCTACTATCAGTTAGTTCGTAGAATGCTTTAACTTATACTAAGCTAGCTAATGTAGAAACGGGCCTTTGTTTTGCTATGCACGAAGATATATAGGCTACAGATATTTCAGCTCTTCACGACTAAAGTTTTGCAAAGCTGTTGATATAGACTCTTGTGTAACTACAATGCTTACTATCTATATTACTACCTGTTGTTTCAGCTCCAGCCATTGATATCATACAGCTTACTGCTAATTTCGTCTTTAGCCTTCGAAGCTGTTTACTGGTTGTTGGTGTGGGCATGATGGACCTGGCGAGCAAGGAAGATGTATGATCACGTTTCATCCTGTCTTGTATCGTGAGACGTCCTTCTCAGCTTCGGCAATCCTGATTCCTTGGCAGCTTATGGGATGATCTTCACTTTTAGAACAGCTGAAAGCAATGACAGGGGGATTGACTGCCGAATGACGACTATAAAGAGCAGCACATAACCCTTCTGGATCTCAATATCGCTTCTACCATCAAGCACATTCATTCGCCCACTCAACTTTCCACTCTTTCAAGCTGCTCATCAAGACTATACACCATGCTCTTTCAAAACATTCTCTCCTCTTCCCTCCTTCTGGCCATCGCCCAAGCTGGCCCAGCTGCCCCTAACCAAGGTCTCGCCAAGCGCGATGGTTTCCCCGTCTGCGACGACACTTCCAGAACCTATGAAGGTCCCTACACTGACGGTGAAGGAACCTACGTAACTTCCGACCGAACCAGCCATCCCTACAAGTTCCCCAAGGTCCGTAAATGCTGGTACGATTACTTCGTCCTCGAGACCTCCAAGGAATACACCCCCTGGCAGAAAGCCTCCGGCAACATCTACTGCACCGGCACCCAAGTCTGCACTGCCACCAAGCTCGTTGGCAACGAGGTCTGCCAGGAGCGATCTGAAAGCGTCAGCGTCAGCGTCGGTGCTGAAATCGAGGGTTTCAGTCTTGGTCTTGACTTCACGACTACCGACTCTGAGTCCAAGTGTGTTCAGGCTCAGGACCTGACTGCTTGTACTTGGGATGATGGCGCTTGTCATACTGTTTGGACCCAGCAGGAGGTCATGAGACAGAAGGGATATCGTCGACAGAGATGTAACTGGGGTCATGGAGATGAGACTCAGTGCATGGATAACTGGGAGCAGACTACGCCCTCTGACTTCATTTCTTATGGCTGTGGTTCTAAGTGTACTGATACGAACGATTGCGGTAACACTGATGGCAAGCCTTGCTCCAAGTAAGCTCTGAGCAATGAGGTCCACGGAGGGTTAGGGGGCAGTTTTTTCTTTCTTCTCGTCATCTTGACGATGTATTTCTTTAGTAGATTCTGAGGGACTTGTGGGCACTTGATGGATTGGAATAAAGAGGGATGGCTAGCTACAACATAGATACTACATTGGCAAGCATTCAAATCTTGGACAGCGGCAAAATCTGAAGATCATCCCTACTCAAGTCCCTCACACTCTTCTTCCCAGCATTCGCAAGCATATTATCCATATCCGCCAACAAACATCTTAAAACATGCTCAACACCCTCTTGTCCACCAGCCGCAAGACCATAAGCATAAGGCCTTCCAATGCAGACGGCCTTTGCACCAAGAGCCAATGCCTTCAACACATCTGAACCAGTTCGGACACCGCTGTCAAACATGATGGTCAGATTTGAGTCTTTGACCTTCTTGTCCGCTGCGATATCCGCCAGTGCATCTAGCGATGCTATAGCGCCGTCGAGTTGGCGGCCGCCGTGGTTGGAAACGATGATGCCGTCGATGCCGTGCTCAGTAGCAAGATGGGCGTCCTCAACTGTCTGGATGCCCTTGAGAACGATTGGTCCGTCCCAGAGATTCTTCAAGATCTTGAGGTCACTCCACGAACGGTATGTACCAGAGTTGATCACATCAATCCAAGCTTTCGACTTGATCAAGGTCTTTGCATTGGCGAGGACTCTAGCAGCACCGTATACAGTCCCAGGCCTTCTCATAATCGTCCAAAGTTCAGCAAGTTTCTCGGCAATACTTCGCGAGTCATTCTTCTGCATCTCATCAAACAACTTGTTGAAAACAGGATCCGAAAAGCCAATCTGACAGCCTTGGCCCCAGATGAAGGGCAAGTATGACGTGTCGAGGTCTGTAGGCCTCCAGCCAAGTGAGAAGGTATCCAGCGTGACAACGAGAACCTTGTAGCCTGAAGCTTTTGCGCGCGCGAGAAGACTAGCGGTGACTTCTTCGAACTGCGGCTTCGGCCAGTAGAGTTGATACCATCTATCACCATCCGCATTCGCCGCAGCGACTTCTTCAATCGTGCGCGTCGCAGCAGTCGATAGAATCATCGGCATGCCAACATTATGACACGCCCTTGCCGTAGCCTCCTCCGCATCAGGATGCAAAATACTCTGCACACCGATAGGCGCTACAAGCAGGGGACTCTTGTACTTTGTACCGAACAACTCAACATCAACATCGCGCCTGGTGACGTCAACGAGAAAGCGCGGCTTAAGGCGATATCTACTGAAAGCCTCGCTATTAGCTTTCGCAGTAGCAGCACTGCTCGCTGAACCGTAGACGTAGCCAAAATTGGTGGCGGGGATCTTTTCCTTGGCTAGGGACTCCCATTCTGTGGGGTTTGTTGAGAAGATTGGTGGGCGGAAGGATTGGTAGATGTCGCGCTGGAAGTTGGAGAAGCTGGTTGGGTCTGGGATTGAGAACGGTTGGCTCAGCCTCTTGGGTTCAACTTCATCAGCCATTTTGAGGTTTTGTGTGAGTGTTGATGAATTTAATGGTCGTTTTGATGGTTTTGGAGTGTTTGGAATTGAGTTGAGGTGAAGTGAGACGCGCCTCGGATCTTCCCTAGCCTTTCTCCTCACCTAAAATGTGCCGAGGTTGCCGATCCTTCAATCCTTCGCTAGAACGTCATGTTACACTTTGCGGGGATCCTCTGCCAACACCAGAACCTATCGAAAATGGTATTATTGTTATCGATGGGCTTTGCTACGAACTTAGTCATTGGATTACGATTAAAGTGATTGCTCCATCCATAACGGAAACCTCATTTGGGATGCCATACAATCTTGTAGTTCTAACCCCATGTCGGCATCATACAGATTCAGCTGTGGATTTGGTCAAGTCTACCACTGATCCGCTCCTCAGGGCGAAAGAAAACTCGGACCAAAATATAGGGTGTTAAAAATAAACTTAGCAAAAGATATCTTGAACTTATCCTAAATCACCTCAATCACCTCAATCTTTTTATTATTTAGGATCAAGGCCCCCCAACCTCACCAGGTGATTCAAGATCTCTTGAGCAGCCATTTGCCGGCCCTCCCATGCTGGGTGACGACTCGAAACCTCCTCCGCCCTCTTTCGCATCCCCGCGGACTCCGGCCCAAACAGAATCTCCAACAGCGCCTCGGCAAGCTCGTTCTCTTGCCATCGGGGCTTCGCTTCCTTATTCGCCCAACGCCCAATACCAAGAAGCTCAACACGGTTGGCGAAATCATAACAGTCTGTCCAAGCAGGCAGAAGCGCTTGAGGTATGCCAGAACTAACAATATTGTCAGACGTTTTGCAAATGTCTGGGGATGAACTCAACTCACCATAGCGCTTCGTAAAAGGAATTAGCTCCCCCATGACTCAAAGAACAAACGACGCTTTTTGATTCAAGGACAGACATTGGCTCAGCGACGAGCCAGTCCGTGATACGCACTCTGTCTCGTTTGGTGTAAGCTTGTAGTTCATCGGTCACCAGAGCCCATTCGCCACTATAAGAGTCTCTCTTTGGAGCGTTGCCTTCTTCATCAGGCAACCGTCCTAGCTTCCACAGAACTTGAAGAGGTTTCCCCGCAGAATGTAGTGCATCAGCGTGTTCGAGGACCTTTCTGAAGGCTTTGGACATTTCATGAGCTTCAGAGGGGTTCGATTTGTGATGCGTGCCCAGATTGACGTATATAGTTGGGCCTTGGCTAAGCCATTCGGCTAAACCTGCGTCAGCCTCATTGATGGGCGGAGCAGCTCGTATGATGGGGCCGCAGGATGTGAGCTGTGGTGGTATGACGTTGAATGGATAGTCTATGTCAGGACTGCTTGCCACAAGGATGGGCAGGTTGGGCGGCGCAGGCTTCAAAACACCGAGTTCCATCATGGTCATCAAAGTTATGCGAGAATCAATCTCCTCGCGGAGTGCCTCGGTGGTCCTTTTTAGTCGAGTATCTGTGAGCAGAGTGTAGCCAGCCACGAAGCCAAAGCAAACATTCCATGGGATGAGGCTCCATGGTATGGGATAAGGCAAGGCCGAACAAGCACTGCTCAGGTTAGTTAAGTGTTTCCGTATGTGGTTTAAAAGATCACTTGCATTGGGTACTTCCAAAGAGCAGCTAATTTTGGCTGCACCGGAACTGCAAACTCTTTAATCGTGTTCGGCGAAAGTACCATCCACCTGACACCTCGATGGTGACAAAATGTCAAGCCCTGAGTGAAAAGCGGTTCAACAATGGTCAAATCTGGCTTGACTTCATCGAACACCCGTTCTGTTTCCTTGTAGATGTCGAGAAACTCCCTCGGGCTCCAAGGTATCATGACAGCTGGTAGAATAGCGACGCCTTTCGCCGAGTTGATGAGTCCAGGAGTCAGCTCAAGCGTTTCGAAGATTGCCGTTCCTGGACGCTTCGTAGCCGGTCCCCAGCTCGTTCCTTCGATCTCGTGGAACACCAAGGGTCGAGGTATCTTCTTCTTCTGTTGAGTTGCAGCTGCCTGCATAAACCTGGAGGCATCACCCACTCCGCTTCTTAGGTCCTGGAATGAAGCGATATGGATTTCGACATCTTCACACGCAAGGGCGAGTTCATGAGCTGTAGCGAGCACTACGTTGGCTTGACCGAAGTCGCTGTTAGTGAACAGGAGTAGTCGCTTCAATCCATCCATCGTAGCCGGTTACGGGAGGCATTTAGTACACAGAGACGATATGAGGGGATAAAGGGCTTTTTAGCCTTTAAATACTGACTTGGAGTATAGGGCTGAACTGGGCATGACATGATCAAGGATATGGCCTGCATGTCAGCGACGCCCTAACTTTAAGCATAGATAGCAAAAAGGGCTGTGCCTCTCTGACTCAACATTAGCAAATCTTCAATGATTTTTCGTTTAGCCGCCAAGAGCGTCTCATGGTCACAGCTGTTGTGGAGTATGGTGAGATTTTGGCAAATGCTTACTGTTTTTGGTTATATCTTTCATTTTACCCTGCAACCGTAGAAACTGAGCTTTCTGAACCTATCACAGCATCCTTGGTATCAAGCTTACTTCCTCAGCTGATGTTCTTGATCGAATCAAGGATCTACTGTCACATGGTGAGAGTTGGGTGTTGCAAGCGGTATGCAATTCAAGAGAGTTTGTAAAGCCACCACGCAATAATTACACAACGACTGTAATTTTTGAATAACCAATACCGACTTTGTCTCTCAGGCGATAAGCGTATTCTTAAAAGAATTGTAGTCGCTGATTACGGAAGCGAACAATGGCTCAAAATCCATCCCGCCTGAGTAAGCCGCCCATGACGTCGTAATTTATAAGCCGGTTCTTCCGCTCTAACCTTTCTCCCCGTCATCCGACCATTCATATAAAAGCCATTGCAATTCAATTCCCTTAGCAAACTTGCAAGCAAGGCCTATCAATTCTTGAGCATGCCTGAACGACCACGATTTGACGTGCCAGGCGGCGAGGCCGCCAAAGTCAGCATTATCGACTCCAGCTTGAGACTGTCGGGTATGCCACTCACTCATCTTATGAAACCTGCGATGAAGGGCCTCGATGCGATGCCAACACTTACAACATGGTCGTTTCTTATTGAAAGCTCTTCGGGGAAGAAAGCACTGTTTGATCTGGGTGTTCCGAAGGACCCGTTAAAGAATTTCTCGCCAAAGTACGCTGATACGATAAGAAGAAACTCAAATTGGGACGTGGATGTTCCAAAGAATGTTGCAGATATTCTGGCTGAGAATAACGTGCAGCCGTCGGAGATTGACAGCGTGATATGGAGGTTCGTAGTACAGAATTTCTGCGCTGTGACTCGGTCACTGATATTTGCCTAGTCATCATCATTTTGATCATATCGGAGATATCACAACCTTTCCAGGGTCAACGGAACTCATCGTTGGACCAGGGTTCAAGGAAGCTTTTTTACCCGGATATCCCGCTGGCCCTGACTCTCCCGTGCGTGAAGCAGACTTCGAGTAGGCATCACCATCACAATCTTTTCTCCAAAACAGCTGACAGGGGTCATAGTGGCAGAGAGCTGAGAGAGATCGACTTTGAACTCAAGTCCCTTTTGATTGGACCATTTCGTGCCTTTGACTTCTTTGGCGATGGTTCATTCTATCTTCTTGACACGCCAGGCCACGACATTGGGCACTTAGCAGGTCTTGCTCGTACAACAACCGGTCCCGATACATTCTTCTTCATGGGCGGTGATCTATGCCATCACGGAGGAGAGTTACGTCCATCGAAGTATCTACCATACCCATCAAATCTCTCCCAGCATCTGTCTCTCTCAGATTCCCTCCGTCTTCAGCTCTCACAATGCCCCGGTAGTGCTTTCGACGATATGAACGTCAATCGTGGACGGGAAGCTGGTGAAACGTTTTTTGACCCAGCAATTGGATTCGATAAGGAACTCGCGATCAAGACGATTAAAGAGGCGCAGATAGCAGATGCACAAGACAATGTCTTCTTCGTGTTTGCACACGATACCACCATGTTTGGTGTTATCGATATGTTCCCGAAGCAAGCGAATGATTGGAAGCAGAAGGGCTGGAAGGACAAGACTCTCTGGAAGTTTCTGAACGATTTTGAAGCGGCGCTGAAGCCTTGAGTACCATATCTTGTATCCTGTTTTGCAATTGAACCAGCATTGATCTGCTGTAGAACCCATCGCGTCGCTACTCTTATTGCCATACCTTCCCACTATAACAAAATGTGTCTCCCATGGAACGTTCAATAAAAGACGGGAATCATATCAATAGGCGTCGAATTTTCGACGTCGCAGCGTATTGGTCCTCGGAGTGAAGCCATCGTTATCCAAGAACTGGGCCGCGTGGCCTAATGGCTAAGGCGCTAGATTTCGGCTTTCGAGCAAATCGAGAAATCTCTAGAGATTCCAGGTTCGACTCCTGGCGTGGTCGACTTCATTTTTCCAAATATTCCCTGACTTTAAATTATTCTTTTTTTATTTTACTATTAAATTCTTTTACTAGCTTATAATCGAGCTACTTATAGAGATTTAATATAACAGAGGTATTTATTAGTATCTTAGCTAATACTAGAAAATAGGTTTAGTATTTAATTATTTATATTAGCTACCCTCCTATCTGCTATTATAAAGCTTGCTAGGATGTAATCTCACAGTATGCCACACACGTCGGGCATCTACCATATTCAATCATTGGCGACGAACAGCCACATCTACAATAACATACCCCGGCAGCAAAGGTGGAAATCGGATTGGCTGAACTCGCTTTCTTCTCCTTCTTGGTATCTTGCGCTGGTACCGTGGCCTTTGTTAAAGCCTCTGGCTTAGTGGTAGAAACATCACTCTTCTTGTCGGTCTTTAAGGGAGCCTGAGAAGTTGGGTTTGTAGTTGACGGAGTCATTTTGTTTTTAAGGTATATCTTGAAAGTCTATAGAATGCTTGTAGTTGTGAAGAGAAGAAGGCGGAGAGGAGATAGCACGGAAGGTATTTATATCTTTTACGAGGCTGTCAATCAGAGATACAGCTGGAGTGAGTAAGTGCAAAAATGAAGATCTGATGAGACGGGGCTTGAATCCAGGAGGATTGCTCCGCTAGGAAATCAGTGTCATGCTTAGCCTTATTGGTGGCAGTTAACCACAAAGTACTTAACTATGTGACACTTATCTGTGTTGCCAGAAAGCACCTTCTTATCCGATTCAGTGCTTCTTATGGACCGCGAATGTAATGTTCAACTCATCGCATCCGCATTTACAAGGGCAGTCAATCCCTGTCGCTTGCAATCCTGATTTTGGCGCATTGTCTGTTTTATCAGCCTTGGTAGTTGATGTGACATTTACATCACTCTTCGGAGAATCAGTTGTCTCCATGGCTGGAACATCTGGCTTAAGTGCCTTTTTGGCGAGGACTGAGAAAGTCATTTTGTTTGGAGTTTGGAGAAAAGAGCTGGCAATGTTGTCGCCTTCCAAAGTCAAAATCTTAATTGGAAATACTTTTCTCTACCGAAGATGCCCTAATGCGGTTTATATACTTGTGGAATCGCAAGTGAGTGACTGATTCAGATGTGTTATTTGTGGTTGATATCAGTGGCTCGAGCATTTGATCACCACAGAACTGAATTAGTGAATTAATGACATGTTCTTCATAGTGCTGTGATAAGGTGTTTTCGGTCATCATGGCATCTGGCTTTCTATTCAAAGCCAGATGTTAAGCATCAGTGAGGGGCAAAGGTTGATTCCCTGTTGTAGTCTATATATGTCCATTACTATTATATGGCTACAGACATTGATTCAGTGGACGGCTTTTACAGTGCCAGAGTCCGTAAGAAAGGTAAGCCTCGAAGCTATAAGGACTATTAGTCACAAATTGAATATGTGATGCCTACATCGAACTGTAAAGCGATGGTGTGAAGACATGGAATGTGACAGCCCTGCTGAGGCGGCTGTTGTCATTTAAATCGACACAATCGACGTGGTAGAAGTTTTCATAGGCTGATTGGACCAGTTTTAAGACAATGGTGTAAGAGAATACAAGGCGATGAAGCACGAAGGCGCATGGACAAACTCTCATTACTAGTTCTCCTGTCAAATTCACGTAATCGCTAAGGTTTTAATCGCAACACTACGTTGACTGAATCAATGTATTAATATTAGAAGTTAAATCAGTGTCTTTACTCATATTTCCATGTTCTACGATTCTTAGTTTCCAGCAGGCAAAGAATCCCAAGACCAGTTCCACCGAGTGACACAGTCTCTGCACTCCCAGCATGTATGAGAGTACCAGCGATATTGAGGTCCTGAAGAGACAACCTCCAGTTGAGTAACTTCCGTCCGTCCAAGAGAAAGAACACAGTTCATGTTGCTGCTCCACTCAAAGCCCCACGCGTAACAATCAGGGTTGGTATGGCACATGATCGCACACTGGACAGGCTCTGTGATTTGGGGCTTCCAGTTAAGTGGTAGCTTTGTGTACTGCGATGGGTTGACGATCATGAGTGTTCCACCACAGGGTCCTTGCTCCTTCTCGAAGGGTCTGTAGCAGATACCCTGGCCATTTTCCCAATCACAAGGCTGCTCTACTGGACCAGGTGTTGGGGTTCCTGTGACAGCTTTGGTAGTGGCTGTGACCGTTGTTGGGGTATTGGGCTTAGGAGTCACAGCGCGGACGAGCGTGGTGGATTCTGCAGGAAGTAAAGAGGTGGTAGTATCATCTTGACAAGGGCAGGTCATACAGTCGAGGCTATGCCAATAATAGATTCCATCAGCGACGGAATCCGAGTTGGGATCAGCAGCCATTTCGAAGTCAGAGTCAGAGAGTGAATGAGTGGAGAAACGACACGATCGGTCATTTGGCATCCAAGCTGCGGACTTGCAACCAGGGTATAGAGAACACCAGGCAACACACCACATCTGACTCCAGGCCGTAGGATAGTCACGGGGTTGCTCAACAGCAAATCCAGCGCCATCGCTTCCAGGCCAACGACCGCGATACTGGCAAGTGGTGAGACTGCCGCCCTGGGACCTCTCGTTCCATGTACATCCATTCTCGAGAGATTTGGGGCAGGTTGACGCAGCGGGTAACTTGACAAGGTCGGTAGGTTCAGCAGACTGAGTGGTCGATGCGACAGATGTAGGAGAAGGCTCATCGTTACAAAGACAGTTGAAGCAAGAAAGATCATGCCAGTAGAACACGCCCTCAGTGTCGACGTTAGGATCAGGACCGGGAACAAAGTCAGCATCCTGAACTTGATGCTCAGAGAAACGGCATGAGCGATCCTCGGGGATGAATGCAACGGATTTACAGCCTGGGGAGAGGGAGCACCAGCCCAAGCACCAAAGCTGACTCAAGGGAAGAGGGTAGTTATCGGGACGAGGAACAACATGGCCTTGGCCAGTGGAGCCAGGCCAAGAGCCTCGGCTGGCGCAATTTACCATGTCATTGCCGTTGTCGGGACGCTTCCACCAGCAGCCACCATTGAGAGCCTTGGAGCAGAATGGCTGCTCAGGTGCTGTGCTGGTTGTGCCTACGACAGGTACAGTTGAAGATTGAAATTGAGAGGCTGGCTTGCTGGTAGTCTCGACATCGGGGCTACCAGTTGAGGTCTGTTGTGAAGCTGGCTGGGTTGATGTTACCTGGTTCTCTTGACCAGTGGTTCCAGTCTCAGTGTGCTGCACTGGGGCGGCAGACGTAGTATCCGGATCTTGGGGGACTGATGTAGTCTCCTGCTTTTGAGTCAAAGAGGTAGTTTCTGGTTTCTGAGAGGCGGATGTAGTCCCTTGCTGTTGGGCAACAGAAGTGGTCCCCTGGTTTTGCGAGATAGATGTAGTATCTGGCACTTGGGTAGCCGACGTAGTCTCTTGCTTTTGAGTAGCAGATGTACTTTCTACCTTCACAGAAGAAGATGTCGTTTCTTTCTCTTGGGCCGCAGAAGTGGTTCCTTGATCTTTGGGGACAGATGTAGTCTCTAATTGTCGAGTAGTCGATGTAATCTCCTGCTTCGAAGAGCTGGTGGTTGTCTGAGGACCGACCACAGGGGGGTCAAGAGGAGGATTGGCACCAGTACCAGTATTACCGAAGTTGACAGCAAAGTCGTTGATGTTCTGTGGCGTGACAGCGTTGGAGATGAAGACGGAGTCGACAAGCACAGTCGCTCCACCACCGATAAGACAGTTCATGGCGATCTGGAGAGGAGCATTGACCTGCGCTGGCGTAACGGCCTGGAGGACCTCGTTCCAAGACACGGCTGTGCCAGTACTGAAAACCCAGTTCTGATAGAAGACAGAACCGCCGAGGAAGCCGGTCAATTGGCACAGATTGATGGCCGCAGGCGATGTAACGACAAGGTAGTAGAAGCGAATGGTGTAAGGCGTCGAGAGATCGAGGTTGGACATGCTCTGGGAGATACTAACAGAAACACCCAAAGCACGCTTTCCATTGCCAGTATTGGAAGCACTCATCGCAGCGCAACCTCGCTCAGTACTCCCTGGCTCCTCACGTCCAGCACCTCCAACGATACGAGCATCGCCTTCAACCTCCCAGTCGGGAACCGAAAGAGGGTTGTTGGGATCTACCTCGGCCATGTTTCCATTGGTCGCCAGGTTGCGGACCTTGGGGAGGGTAACGACGCTCGTAGCGGTCGACGAGCTGGTGGCATCGGTAGAGGATGAAACGAGCGAGGGAATCGTTGTGCTGGACTTGGGCTTGCAGGCGCTTCCGGCGGCGAAGTCAACGGCGGCGAGGGCCGCCAATGCGAGGATGGAACGCATCGTGAATGAGTGACTGGATGAGCACAAAAGAGGGACAAACAAGACAAAATTGTGGCGGGCATGAAAGGGGAATCGGTACTATAAGACCTTGCCAAAACAATGAGACGATGCTCATTTAGCTACGGCAAAGACCGCTCGGATGTTTCTCAATAGCCTCATGAGGCGTTTGGTTCAGCCGGTAACTAGCAGACAACTACTGCAGCAGTCTCATAAAATCTACAGAAGCAAGGGGATGCAACAAAACTTAGGACCTCTATCGTAGGTGACAAAAAGCCTTAGGTGAACTTAGGCAAATTTAGTATAAATTAGTAAAGGTTTAGAGAATCTTAGATTAAGTATTTTTGGCACCTGAGTTTAACGTCAGAAGTCTTCTGACACCCCGGGGGAGTAGTAAGCAGACAAAGTGGAATAAGCGATGTCGCTTTCTCTCATCGTGACATTTATAAGTGGATTTTGGTGTTTTTGGTGGACCTTGGAACGTTCGGGACTCAATAGCTTCCAGCGCTATTGAGCCCAAAAATCGATAACCTTATAGGACCCCTGGCGCTACTTGACCTGCTAGGGCTGAACTAGAATAGCGGGAGGGTGTAATTTCAGGGGTTTTGCGGCTGAGCCTTCGGTGAACTGTTGAATAAATTTGCTTATTATTGGGATGTTAACAGTCTTAATCCGATTGACACCTGTAATGATAGTTTTTTTTTTCTCAAAATAGCCGAGAGCTCCGCTTGAAGTGCTTTATGACCTTGATCAATAGCTCTTTCGTTGCTTGACATGTGGGGATAAAAGGAATTTGATGTATTAGTTACCTCGATTTGACTAACAGGCCATGTGCTCTCCTTTTTGATTGACGCAGAAGACATCAGAGGCACAAAAGGAGAATAAGAAAAGAGCTACAGCACCATCTCACGAGGAAAGCTTTTTTTTATTTGCCTCGGTTTTCGGTGTTCATAGCTTACGCGCAGTCATAACCCGATGCTTCATAGATGATTAGCCAATGGCCGCTGTAGAATATCTCGCCAGTGGTAGAAATCCAGATCAGATTAGAATGCTCATACGGAAATACATCATATCTTGAGTCTAAATTGTCGTAAGACCCGAGACCCAAGGTCGATCCGGCATATAGCTATCGCCCTTTTATTCAGATCTCTCGATGTCCTGGATTCCTTCTCGCTCGTTCTTCTCAGCCATCAACTTATGATAGAACCTGTCCAATTTCCCCCATACAAGTTCATCCCGCCTATACGTATCCCTCAAAGCAACAACATATTCCACCTCGGCATTCCTGCAAGTTGCATTCTCAGCCAGAAAGCTAACTATCCCAAACCCTTGCTCAATCTCACAGGCTTTACTCAATGCCGAGGATTGAGCGTTTCTCGAGTCTATTCGAGCCCCTGCGTTGAGGAGCAGACATACCGACTCTTTGCGCGATTCAACTTCGTCTCTCATTTCTCGAAGAGATATACCCTCTTCAACAGCATCCACCATCATTTCGACAAAGTCTCGGAGGAGATGGTCGTGGTTGTTCTCGTGGATTGCTTCGCGGGCCATTGATCCGGCGCCGAGAAGAATTTGCATGCATCGGGAGTCAGACATTAGTAGTGCTGATAACAGTGGTCTTGCTTCATCGAGCTCATCTAGATCATGGGGTCTGTCCAGTTTACGGGGTTTGCCAGGATCGATTCCTTTTTGGATCAGGAGACTTAGTAACTCCAGCCCGGCCTCTCTCTTCCTCTCCGCGCGTTCTGGCGAACAGTTGGACATGTCTTCTCTGTCGCGACCATCGATGCAGTTACTCAATAGGTGCAGGCCCCCATCTTCGTCCTGCTGTACCGTCGGATCTGCTCCAAGCTGCAGGAGTTTAACGGCAGGTTCGAACTTCCTCCTTCCGATAAGCATATTCAAGGCTGTACCGCCGTGCCAATCTCCCCACTGATATTCGGCTTCCGCATCCAGAGGAACACCCCATTGTACCAGCTTCTCAACTATTGCATATGCCAAATCCTGGTCTTTGCAATGTTTAACCCAGTGAAGGGGTGTCTGGCCCTTCGCGTCACGGTCAGTAGGACTGAAGCTCTTGTGCTGGATAAAGGCATCAATCGCAGAAAGGGACCCTTCTGCGATAGCGCAATGAAGGCCTGAGATGTTGCCCTCATCACATATCACAGAGTAAATGACGTCTCGCTCCAGTAACAACTGAAAGATCTCATAGGTACTGTGGCGTATGGCGTAGTGAAGTGGTAGCCAATCATACCTATTCACCACTCTTCCATACTTTCGACAATTACACAGCGTATCTGGCCATAAATCCGTGCTAGCGCCATTATCAAGAAGCCACTGTACAATCTCGAAGCGTTTCAGGAAGATAGCAAGATGCAGTGGCGTTGCAAGCTGCGCCCGAATGATCGGCCCACAAATGGGAATAGACTCAGGGTCTTCCTCATAAGGGATAAAATCAGCAACGTCGTTGATCTTATTGATATCGGAGCCATAAGCAACGGCCAACTTGATCGTAGAGAGTGAGTCGTGATTGACGGCCCAATGAAGACATGACCTGAAGGCCTTGTCGACGGGGCATGTCCAACAATCCTGTGGATCGTGTTCGTGGGTCCATGGATAGCATGGAGGTAGACCAGTGGCAGCGGCGTTGCGCTTGTAGAGAACGGGGTTGAAAATAGCGTGAAACGCGTGGTTGACGCGAGACAGGCGCGAGAGGTCTTGGGGCGTGCAGTAGAGAGCGAGATGTTCGGCCAGTTCAACGGGCAATGAATGGAAACTCATTTTGCTGACATTGACGCTCGAGTGAGTTTATCAAAGCAAGGTTCTTCTCAATATCAGGTCTATCCGTTTTAGGGGACAGTCGTATGAGAATATTCTTAGGCAGCAGCCCCGCCTTATATAGCATTGCGCTCATGCTTACGCCCCCAGACAAAAGGATTTCGAGTTCTTCAATAAGCACGGATTGTCTCTTATTATTAAGACGTTGCATCTGAATTCCATACGTAACATAAAACAAGAGAAATGATAGTTCATCAATACCAGGTCTTAGGAAATAAGAGACCTATCTACTTCCTTCTTATATCTCTGAAGCGTCTTCCAACAATAAGCCAAGATCCGGCAAGCTCTTGAGGGGAGACAGCTACTCTACAGAATATTCTCCGTACGGAGCCTCTCTCCACTTACTCATGGTTCGCAACTCCGAATCACTTCCATACAGCACAGTCATAAAGACCCTATCAGAGACAAGATCCGGTTCTGAATGCACCGGACTGTCATCCCTCCCCCAACTGAACCGCACAATTTGGCCATGTCCGACCTGAACTCTGGGTGTGTCTTTGAATGCATTGCCAAGCGACTCCCGCAATAGATCGTCGGCGTCGTACATTTCGTCTTCGGAGGGCTCAGGGCCATCCGTTTTATCTTGCCACCAGTAATAACGCGCCTCCGCTTCATGCTGCGTAGTGAAGACATGTTCATCCGGCTGTAGCATGAGCGTAGATGGCCCGAGGAGAGTGAGCGCATACTTGCTACGCACGATGTCTTCGCGTCCTTGATCGTACTCAAACATAGGGCCATCTTGATGCCATCTCGGGATTTTGAAAGCGGTATTAGGCTTTGTGATTCTGATGGTGAGCCAGCATGCCTTTTTCTCTTCGATGTTTCCCGAACAATCGTTGTGCGTAGTCTCTAGAAACACCTTTATTTTGGGTTCCAACTCCTGCTCTACTGCATCCGTATGGCGAGCGAGGAATTTCGACGCCTCGGTAGCAAGTGAAGCGTCAACGGGACCGTAATAATTGAGTGTTGACTCTTGTTTTATAGACGTGATGCGGGGAATGTCGATAGACTCTGGAAGAATCGCGCATGGTGTTTGATCTGACATGTTGAGATTTGAGATGGTAGCTTGAGAGACGATGGGCGAACTATTCGAGCGTCCTGCCTTTAATGATTAAAGTGCAAGATTGTTATATGACTCAGGCCGTGCATGGGCACTACTGCCTAGTACTAGTGCCACCATGACTGCGTGCATTGATCTTACATTTATCGTGAGCTGTGCCACCTCAAGTCAAGCTAAGCGCCGTGCGTGTCAGCCTTATCAAACAGTAAAATCAATAACCCGCTCCGGGGCACCAAGAGCTAACCCATCCCACAACAAGTCATTGGCTCAGCGGTTGAACCGGTAATTTCTCCATCAGGAAATGCCCGAGTTGCGATAAATATTAACACCCACCCAGCCTTGTCAGCCTGTCACCGCTTCACATCACAATCTCACCACCAACAACAATGAAGCCCACCAACGCAATCCTCTCCGTGCTCGCCTCGCAGGCGACGGCGCAGCTCATCGACATTCAGATCGGCGACACCGCGAGACTCGACATCATGCGCCAAGCGGCTGAAGCCCAAGTCAACGGCAACACAGCCAAAGCCCACGCATTGATGGATCAGATCCGCAATGCAGATGCCGCGCACGAGAAATCTCTCTGGAAGACAGATTGTCGGGTCAGCTCTCAATTCGAAGCTGAGATCTACACTGTCCAAGATCCCTCGCGCGCACCTAAAGAAATCGCATGGGCGATGGAGTTCCTCGACAATCACTGGAAGACAGATGACGGTCGCGATCTTCCGTACCCTGGTGATTTCGATCGCTTCATGCATCCCGATGGATTCAGGGTTATGCGAACAGATTATAAGAAGCTACCTTGGGCGGTGCGCAAGTATCATGAGGGTCTTGTCAAGGAAGGCAAGCAGATGGAGCGCAAGTTCATCGCTGAGATTGATGGCAGTGCGTTCTTTGCGCCGGGTGTTGTTACGTGGTTGGCGCCTTTGTTTGCGGGGAGTCAAGTTGAGCTTGGCAAGGATGCATGCGAGGGTAAGTTGATTTGATGCGTGAAAGGGGTTGAGCTAACGGGAGTAGATGACCTTGTCGACTTTAGCAACTGGGATAGGAAGAAGCAGGCGGCTGATGGTGTGAGGTATACCTCTGGGTATGGTGGTAAGGTGCAGATTGGCGATCATATCACTGTTGAAGTACACGCTCAGAGATCTTCTAAGCCAGGCGCTGAGAAGGAGGCTGAGGCTGGGGGGGATGAGGAGGCCGAGGGAACCGAGGAGTTGTAAATTGGGAGCGCTCTGTGATGATTTCCGGTTTCTTCTTACTAGCAAGGACTGTTCGATTTATGTATCTGTCTTGATGTTTGAACGATATGAAGTAATGAATTTCTGTTTATCAACAATCCCAAGTTGTAATCGTCTGTCCATGTCCAAGTCTTCTCTACAAGTCTGCCAGCGCCCTCACAACTTTGCTTCTCTCAATTTTCTAGCCTCCCTCTCTCTATCCCTCAGCTTCCGCCTCAAAATCTTTCCAGTCGGGCTTTTCGGTATAACATCAATGAACTCAACTCCACCCTTCAGCCACTTATACCTAGCTTTATGCTCTTCGACATAGCGCTGGATATCCCTGACGAGTTCTTCATCCGATTGGCTTGCATGGCTTGCTTTGACTACGAATGCTTTTGGAACTTCACCAGCCCGTGCATCGGGAATCTGAATGACTGCGCAGTCGCTCACGGCTGGATGGGTGAGAATATGTGACTCGAGCTCTGCTGGTGCAACCTGGTGGCCCTATTCATATGGTTATTACTGAAACAGGAAAGGTTTAGATGATATATGTTGCTAACCTTGACTTTTATAAGCTCCTTCACTCGGTCAACCACGACAAAGTGCTCATTGCCGCTCTCAGACATGCGAACAAGCACCTCATCACCTGTTCGAATCCAACGGCCCTCAGCATCATCAAAGAAAGTCTCGGCAGTGGCCTTCGGATTGCCAAAGTAGCCAAGCGACACCGTCGGACTCTGAATTAGCAGTTCGCCTGGCTTTTCATATTCCGTAATCTCTTTACCGTCTGGGTCGACGATCCTGGCCTTGGCTGCAGGAAGTAATGATCCCGTTGTGCCGACTTGCGTATCATGCTCGCTACTTTGTATAAAGACAGTCGCTGTCTCCGTCATTCCTGATCCAGGTCAGTAACCAGTGAAAGCATTAACTCTCTCTTCACCTACCGTAGCCTTGACCTAGGCGCCATTTCGGATAAAGACTTAACAGATCATCCACTGTTTCTTTTCCAAGCGGCGCAGCACCTGTATACACAAACCTAACACTGCTCAAGTCGTACCTGCGACATAGCTCTCTCCTGTCAAGCATCTGAATCACAATGGGAGGGACAATTGGGAGCTGGTGTATCTTGAAACGACTGACCGCAGCCAAGAAGGGTCCAAACTCGAACCGAGGCATAACAATGATCTCGTCGCCGCGATATGTCCCCAAATGAGTGATAAGCATCAGCCCGAAAACATGACTGAACGGCAACACTCCGAGCATCACTTGCGTGTCGATGTCGTCGACCTTTCGGGAGACCGAGTCGAAGGTGCATGTTTGTATAATACCTGATATGATATTATAGTGCGAGAGCATGACGGGTTTCTTCCTAAGAGTCAGGTGGCGCACGTCATGTTGGTGGTGAACTCACCGGCAGGCCAGAAGTCCCACTTGAATACAGTAGATAGGCTGTTTGCCGAGCGCCTTGTCCCTTGGTCCATTGTAGCGGCGGTAACGCAGGCAGTTTCTCTCCCTCTTGAATGAGGTCGTCTATTGTCTTGAATCCGTGCCTGCTCGTGTCACCAGGCAATGGAAGCAGAAACACATTTTCTCGAGAGATACCGACTGCCTCTGTAGCTTTAAGCGCGGTATCAATGAGAGGTACACAAGTGAAGATTGCTTTTGCGCGTGAGGCGCGGAGCTGATGCTCTAACTCCGATGCCGACAGGGCTGCGCTGCTTAGACTGGCGATGCCATTCAGACGATGGATGGAATGCGTGAGGGGGATATAGTCAATCTATCTCCAAGTTAGCCTAAATAAGCTGGCCTTCTGTGAATCAGTTTGCTCACGGTATTGAGAGAGAATATCACGCAGACGCGATCCCATTGCGACCCGGATTGCGAGTCCAATTGAAGGGCTCTGCCGATACCCCGCGCAAGGAGATCCTCTCTGCTAATGACCTCTTCAGCTGTACGCGTTTTTCCAGTCAATCCGCACGTGTAAGGATGTCGCGCTTTCGCAATGGGATACCGACCATACTCTTCCGAGCTCATGAACTCGGCAACGCTGATGGAATCCGGAGGGTCTGGACGATATTAGCATATTGGTCTGAACAATGCATCTTGGTAGGTACCGATGGGCAGGTCTGGCACCCATGATGGTGGGTAAAAGACCATCGTGACTGAAAAAGTTGAGCGGTTCAGTTAGTGCGATCTTGTGATGGTGTGAGTTAGATTGATCTGATAAGATCCAAGTGTCCACGTTTCTCCCGCCTTGCGCCCTTTTTGATGCGACCCCGCATCTGATGTGATTGCTTGTCGATCGGCGGGTGTTGCCGAAGGTTTATCGGCAAAAATGTGATTGCCTACGCGCCTTGAGCCGCAGCTCGTGACATGCAGTTGTAAGCTTAAGGTCAATTCAGATCACCGTGATGGGGGATTCATGAAATGGTGTGTAACAGATTATTTAGTCTATACTGATATATATGCTTCTAATCCACCCTCTCTAAGTATTAACATTACTGTCGCTCAACCTCCAAATCATATCCTCCATCTAAGTCGTGAATCTCATAACCGCTTAAGGGAGAGCAGCGGGGGAGTAGCTCTGGTCAGGCTTGACAACCTTGCCACCAGCGAGCTGCTTATCAGTGTAGCTGGGGTAGATGATCTGCTTCTTGCTGCTGACGACCGAGAGAGTGGTGAAGCCCTTGTCGGCACCGAACTGGCCGCTCCAGCCAGAGGTGATGGTGAAGGTGCCGCACTTGGCAGGGCCGCCGTTGGCCTTGGAGGCAGGCTTGCCCTTGACGACGTACTTGCAGGCGGTAGCAGCGCCGCTGCCGGTGTTGATCTTGAAGTTCCAGGTGCAGGTGGTATCAGCCTTGTCGCATGAGCGGGAGAGAGACTGAATTGTCCACTGGGGAGAGGCGGCCATCATGGAGACGGAGTCGGCGGGGGCAGGGGCTGCGACTGCGCCGGTGGCGGAGACGAGAGCGATGAGAGCGGCGGTGAACTTCATTTTGATGGTTGAAAGTGGAAGAGTTGTAGGTGGGAAGAGTTGTTTGTTTGTGAGAAGAGTTGGTGGTTGTGAGTGAAGAGTGTTTGTTGAGAAGATGAGATGATTGATGATGAGAATGTTGAATATCGCAGGTTGATCAGTGAGTCTTTATAGATCTTGCAAAAGGTATTAATAGACTCATGACTTCATATCTCCCGGAATATCGGCTCCATAGTGTTGAGCCCTGATGTCGCCCTAGCCGATACTACAGCTGATCAGTTGATGGTAACGTTTGATCGAGGCTCAGGTCCAGCCTCACATTCTAGACCCCAAGTCCATGGCATGACAGAATAGACCAGGCATTTCTCATAGTGACGCTATCTGCCGATTTCCCGTGTTTTTTTCCGCCCAGCCCCTTCGAGACCTGGGGAACCCCGAGAGCTACTGCGAGGCTCTAACTAGACCAAGTCTAGTCCCCTCGGTCTTTAGCGAATCAACGCATGATTTATTCTTAGACATTTTACCCCTGCGCACTTGATGCCTGATGCAGTTACGAGCTTCTGGCAATACGAACAGATCAACTGGAACTATTGTTTGTACCTTGCCCCTGCATTTCAACTCATTGCGATATTTGTATTAGGGGATCTCGTAAAGCAGAGTCGGTGAAGGTCACGCTCGTGTTGATTGTTGCAGCAATCTTAGCGGTGCGAGGTCAAAGCTTGACCTGACCCACGTGCGCTGCTTCGGCACTGAAGCTTGGCTAGGCAGAAAAAAACGCAGGACTTTAATCCTAAATGACAAAAAGACTTAGATAACTTGACCTAAGTTTAGGATATCTTTTGCTGAATTTATTTTGACACCCTATATCAAGGCCCGATGTTTTCTTGCCCCTCAGCCTTGGTGATGATGTACAGGGTTGGCAATTACTTAGTAAATAGTAATTACTATTTACTATTTTTATTACTATTAGTAATAGTAATAGTAATTACTATTTAGTAATTACTAATAGTAAAAAAATAAATAGTAATTAGTAATTAGTAATTACTATTTACTAATTTTTTTTTTAATTTTAAATTAATTCTTTTATTTATTTATTTTTAATTTTATATATAAAATATTTAATAAATAGTAATTACTAGTTAGTAAAAAATATTTTACTAATTACTAATTACTATTACTATCTTTACTTTTAGTAATTACTAATAGTAAAATTTAATTACTTTACTATTTACTAAGTAATTGCTAACCCTGATGATGTAGTTGGGATCGCCGCACGAGACTTAGCATCATGGCAGATCATCGTATCGTTATGTCCTTGACTGATGATCAGCAAGAGATCGAGATTGAGGTTTTAGTCTCCTATTCAGCCAAGATATTATCCAGAACAATGACAAACATTTAGAAAAATTCTAGTTAATGGAATTGATTGAGCTTTTGCCTGTGATGTTGGTATGCAAGATAACTTTATCTTTTAGCTTAAGTGTAAATTTCCGCCGTGTAGCATCCTCCCCCAACAACAGTAGCTAAAGACAGCACAAGATCGGGACCTGATTTAAAAATTTCCAGACTTGTAAAAAATTTACAATGAATCTGTACTTTAATATAAAGTAATAAAAATTTATAATGCAAATCATTTACTAAAGAAAAGAGCAGAGGAAGCAGGAAAAAGTGCATTTCAAGATATTTCCTTCCTGTAGGGTAGTAACTTCGATTGTGCTTGCTAGCATTCCAGACAATGAAGCTGACTTTGCGGCTTTCCCGGCGCCACTCATGAAAGCAAGAACGCAATAAGTTAACTTGGGAAGCCTCTATTTATTTATAGACCGATCGAGTTGTGGCGTCTCTTATCTCAATCCGGCCATGAGATGTCGACGGTAAGTCCGTTCGAAATGGAGGATGAGTCAGCGAGAGCACCGAACAGACATTGTTGCCTTGATGCAGTAGGCCATATCAGTTCTTTGACAACAGAGTTTGCATATTGATTGAATTTACTGTACGGGAGGTACATCTGGTTATCTGGTAGCTATCAGCGGAAGTCTCCGGATTCACGGGATAAGTTAGCCCCACTGCGGCCGCATTTTCCGCACCCATCTCCGCTCATCTCAAGTCCGAAGGCGGTAAAAGCACGGAGTTACGCCAACGGCTGTGCCATCAATTAATTGAATGAGTAACAAATCGCAAAAAACAAGACTGGCAAACACTAAAACATGACAACCCGAAGC
Organism: Fusarium marasasianum; assembly: GCA_022833035.1. NCBI lineage: Eukaryota > Fungi > Ascomycota > Sordariomycetes > Hypocreales > Nectriaceae > Fusarium > Fusarium marasasianum. Next base: position 749,492 of record JAJEQZ010000017.1, read on the forward strand.
GAGCAAGCTTGTAAAGCCTGTAAAAAGCAGAAGCGGCGTTGCGATAAGGCTCTCCCCGAGTGTAGCTTATGCAAGCGGACTCAACGCCCGTGCGAATATGGCATCGCGACTGATTTTCAGCCGAGTGCTAGTGATTGGAACATCATGCAGGCGCGTCTTAGTGAGCTGGAGAATCGACTGGTCAATTCTCCCAGGGCTACTGGCCAGCACATCTTGAGCCCTATCTCAGGCCCGGCTTCGGGGTCATCGTTGGAACAGGAATCAACACCAGGCGCGATATTCTGCGATATCGACACGCATAGCATTGGGTCGAATAGTGTCAACTCATGGTCCCAACCTACCGGCTTCACGCCTGCCTACTCTATCGCTGAATGTTCAGACTCAACATCGGTGACGGGTTTTCCCGCATCTATGTTTCTCGATATTGACTGCTATGTATGGTCTCATGCCAAACTGCCTATTCCTTCCGGCGCCATTCCTGCGGTAAGCTTCCCCCTGCGATCAAAATCTTCAGTTTGTTCTTAGCTTAAACCCACTGCCTTCTTGTCATAAATCTGTTGCTAAGTGCCCTCATCCTCTGTAGCCCGTTCTCGCGCTTCTCAGTCAAGGCAACGTCGTTCTAGACGTATCACAAAACTATTTTGCGACGATTCACTCTTGGTTTCCCATGATATCTAAGAAGAGAATGGATATGGGTCTCCCGGTGCAGAACGCAGGCCCTGATCTTGCCATGCTGTTTCTTGGGGTGAAGCTTGTTACGACTCCGGCTGTCGACATAACCGACTCAACCTTGTATGATACAGCCAAGAGCTTCCTCGCTAGTCTGGAGAGAAATGGTGTTGTCTCTCTACTCTGTCTTCAGGCTATGATACTCGTGGCCTTGTATGAATATTCTCATGCAATCTATCCGGCAGCTTGGATGACAATCGGGTCGTGCGCGCGCTACTCTGATATTCTGGGCATCACGCCTGGTGATTATTCACCATTGGGTCAAGTGGTATGTCTCCTCATTATTGTGGTGATTTGAAGATCAGCTCCGTGTCATTTGACCCATTGGTAGAGAAGAGACCAAATACGCTGACATATCTCTAGACTACATGGACAGAAGCGGAAGAGAGAAGGAGAGTATGGTGGAGTATCTACATCCTCGATAAGCTCGTGTCACTGGGAAGCAGAAAGCGTTGCTTGCTTTCAGATACCCATCCGCAGTGTAAACTGCCTGTCAACGATGACGCGTGGGTAAGTCAGCGCAATCTCACACTCTTATGATGCCGACTGACACGCATGCAGGACCGCGGCGAGGTAAATGCTGCCGTCAGTCACTCGACCTCAATATCCTATCAAATCCAGCAATCTCCATTCTCAAGACTGTGCCAAGCCTCGATGTATCTCGGAAGAGCCATAGACTACGCCCGAGACAACTCAAACATGACAAGTTCTCGTGCCGAAGAAATCATGTCACTCGCAGGAGAGTTATCAGCTTTTGCGACAGTCGTGGACAATGAAAGTGCGGCTCTCAGTCCCGAGAGAAGTTTTACCCTCCTCTCTCCTCAATGCATCGCCCGTTCAGCGCTCTTTGTCGCTCTAGATCGTTTCACTTGCCCTGAAAAAATCAGTGCAGAGCCTGGGTATACAGAAAGTCCCGGGGACAAGACACAGAATGAAATCAAGCTTCAGAGGCAATCCATGCGTAAAATTGAACAGGCCAGCGAACAGCTACACACCTTAGGTATGGAACTGCTACCAGTATTCAGAACAGAAGGGATATCCTTGATGTCCAACGTAAGCCCTTTTATCTTGGACTCTATCTATGCTGGTGCGGCGACATTTCACTGGCTTCTTGGTGAGGGCGGAAATGAAGTTTACCGTACAACTGCTGCGGACTTGAATATGTTCTTGGATACAATGAGCTCGAGATGGAGGCTTGGTAGTACGTATCGTGAGATGCTGACGGTTCACGACGTCACAGCAAGGGTAGAAGCTAGGACGACGTAACAATGTAGTAGCTTAGTTTCATTCCAGATTAATAATGCAACGATATTTCCGACAAATAAGTCTGATACAAGAAGAAGAAGAGGATGTGTGCCAATTTCTTGCCGTAATTCTAGTCGCCTTCTCGCAAATGTGTTGGAGCGGAGTGCGGAGTGCGGCCGCAGAATCCGCATCACCATAAGTGGCGCTCTCGGGCGGGTGAGCGACCGCCAGGATAGACTCGCTCCGTTGCGGCCGCCTACTCACTATTGGTGTAATGCAATGGCAATTTAGGGCAGAGGCTCATCTATTGACTACAGGCGGCCTATATAAGGTTGAGACCTGCCCCAGGAGCCCCAGGGCACATCCACCAAGACATTCGCAAAACTCATCAAACCCGATATCATCATTAGTTAATACCCATTACAACCGCGCTGAGAATTTTAGATCACTGAAAAATACCAATAGAAAGACTACGAATCATGAGTGTCCGTCGAAGCACCATCATTCCCAACAAGCCAACTCTAACAGAGAAGAACCTTCCTGACCAAGCAGGCAAGGTAAGCTAATAGACCCTACATCCACCTGCAGTGTGTCTAATATCAACATTTATCAGGTTTTTCTCATAACCGGAGCTTCTGGCGGCTTAGGCAAAGAGCTTGCTTCAATTATATACCAGAAGAATGGCAAGATCTACATGGCCGCTCGCTCTCAGTCCAAGACCGCCCAGGTTATAAGAGAAATTGAGGCAGCTCACTCAGGTTCAACCGGAAGCATGTTCTTCTTACCGCTAGTCCTCGATGATCTCACTACTATCAAAGCTTCGGCCCAAGAATTCCTTGCACAGGAAAGCCGCCTCGACGTACTCTATAACAACGCTGGTGTAATGGTGCCTCCGAAAGGGTCTAAGACAGTACAAGGCTACGAGTTGCAGATTGGTGTGAACAACCTAGCGCCATTCTTGTTCACCCACTTCCTCCATCCTGTGCTCGCTGCTACTGCTCAGATTGCCCCTAGGAACTCTGTTCGTGTCATTTGGGTGTCTTCTAGCGCTGCTGATGGTGCTCCAACCCCAGCTATCGACTTCACGAACATGGACTACCATAATGAAGAAGGAATTTGGCCGAAGTATTCTAGAAGCAAGGCTGGAAACGTCTTGCACGCTGTTGAGTATGCGCGAAGGACTGCCGGTGAAGGTATCATCGGCATTGTTCGTCCCCCAATATCCTTTCTTTTGCTAGATGCCCGGACTAACTGTTGTGTTCAGGCTCTGAACCCTGGCAACTTTGTGACCAACCTACAGCAGAACATGCCAAAAATGCAGCTTGCAATCTTCGTGAGTTAAAGGCTTGTAGACGTTGAATCTATAGACTGATGATAGCGGCCTAGAAACTCATCGCTCATGCACCCAAGAACGGAGCATATACTCAGCTATTTGCAAGCCATTCGCCCACCATTACCGAGAAGGAGAACGGCTGTTGGGGTAGGTCTTTTCATTCCATGACAGTTCCTTGGGACCCTGCTCAAGAATTTCACATGGCTGACCATATCGCCTGGATAGTGTCTCCTTTTGGAAAGGTCGAACCGTGCCGCAAAGATCTTCTTGATACTGACCTTGGCAAGAAGTACTGGGAGTGGACGGAGGAACAGATCAACAAGTACAAGTAGGAGGTTCACCAACTTGGACAGCAGGCAATGTATTCAGATGAGGCTACACAACGACTAACCCTTGTTTGGAAGTGTCACGTTGGGGGATCGCAGGTTTATAGGAGTTCTTGTGAATGAATTATAGCACTGATAGGCAATGTGATAAGTCAATCAGAAATGGTTTTCCTACTTCTCCAGCACTGACTTGGCTAGATCACGTAAATTAAGTGACGCAAAGGGAAACCAAACATCTTGATCAAGGGTTGACTCCAACTTGTCCACGTACGCTTCGTCCACGCATACACGCTGCACCGTTTCAGCCAATCCATCTTCCTTTGAACCTAGAATAAAGAGCGCAACAGTGCAACACCACCCGACGACATCGTCAGATGCTTTTCGAACAGGTGAAGCTGAATGATACTCCTGGATATTCTGGATAAGATCCCGCTTCTCTGTATCATCGTCTCTCCGAGCGAATAAGACGGCAAGCGCTAGTATAATCGTTGCGCTAACATTATGATTCATCTCTTCACTCAGTCGGCTAAGGAGAGCTACTCTAGATGTGGTCGTTTGACGTGGGAAGAATGCCAAAGCATGAGCTGCATTGGCTCGCATGCTCGTTGAGGCATCAGCCAAGGAGTGTATAATCGAAGACAGTCCACGCTCGACGGCCTCGTAGGCTCTGAACCCTTGCGTTGCGCGATCGCGGTATTCAGGCCTCTCCATCTCCGCGATGCCCTTTTCCCAGTTTTGGATATCGATCCCATTAGGCACCGCCCAGTCCGGATGACCGATTGCAAGACTTGTAATCAAGTACAACAGACTTTCGCGATCCTTGGTTCCTGGGCTATCAATTAAAGCATACAGGAATGGAACAGCCTCAACTGAAGCACTGTAGCGTGAGCCTTGGTGATAGATGTTGGACCAACATTTATTAAATGCTGACTTGTAGACTTCGGGATCCGTTGATTGGAGATCTTTTAGGAGACCTGGTACGTCATCAGCTGGGCCGTATGCGTGGCTGAGTTGAGACCAGTCGACGGAATCAAGTCCGGCCGGAGGGTCGGCGTTCTCGGGTGACATAGTGGCAGTTGCAGGTGTGCTGTGTTGAGAAGATACTTGCGGAGAGGTTCGAATTTTCATGTTATGCTGGGCTTGGGCCGGTTATCAAAGTACGAAAACTTGCTAATCTGATAATGTTAGCCTTTAGGTGATTGGTATCGGCAAAGCCGGCTCCGCGGAACGTCACCGCCTAATGCAGAACCAACTCCTAATCAAGCAACGTTTGATACCTAAAGACCTCCATTAACTGGTATTTGGGCTGCATGAACCAGAATATGGTCCCATCCCTTCCGCAGCCTTGACCCTGTTTCCAGACTTGAGATTGGATTAAATGGCCTTGTAAGATCAATAGAAGAACACTACAAGTGGTGGCTGATTTGTATCTCTTATTGATAAGGGTCAAGTTGAATCAATTTGAGCCGTCTCTCAAGATCCACCATTAATAGAGGTAATCCCTCCAAGTAAGTAACATCATTCTTACTAAAACCTTTAGATATCCTGGATCCGTTGTATAATCCTGTTGAAAGTCACATCGTCATCACTCTCCCCGCTGTCTTCTGTTTCTTCACCTGCCTCCTCACAAGTTGAAATTTGCACAAGATCATCCTGTCCGTAAAGCTTATTCTCCCATCCTTTGGCAACAGAATCCAGAGCAACCTGCATCCTGTTTACCCATATATGCTCCCAGAATTCCGAAACCCGGTGATAGTAGAGATCGTCTATGCCAAGAGCAGCCGGCTCGTCAAATGCTGAATAATTGAGATCGAATGTGTCACTCTTGCTCGAAATAGTTGTTTGGTGCCCGGTTAGCACGAAGTCCTGGAACATGGCGACTACCTCATCTAACTGATTCATTGCCTCCACATCGACATTGAGAATCTCGAACTCCTTCTCATCTGGTTCCAATTCTGTCACTGGGTTCATCCCGTACATCCAATGTGGTCCATCCGGCCAACGACTATATCCAGGCCTATCCAAACACGTATGCCTTAGTTTCAGCGCAGAAAATGTTGCTTGTCGCACCATGATGGCGTGATGGGTCAGGTTCAAGCTTCTGCCATATATAGCCACATGAGAGCCGAAATGCGTAGCGCAATCTCGAAATGTGAGGTCTTCATCCTGCTTATAGGGGTGTGCTAGCCACTTTATTCTCGAGGTGAAAGGGGTGCAACCATCAGGTGAACACAGACAAGAGCATTTATCGATCAAAACCGACTCGGACAAATAAAGCTCTGCCTTGTCGTTTGAGTTATCCTGGCTAGGAAGCTTGTACCTATGGATACCGAGAATATCGGCAAGAACAAAAATAGAAGGTATTGGGCTAGTGAATCTGTAGCTCCATATCCATAAGGGGGCTCGATGTTCAAACAGCCATGTTGCGTATTCGAGTGAAAGGAAAGAGTGACATCGGTACTCTCGAAATACAAGTGTTCTCTCCAATGATGCGTCATGATCTTGATCAGTACAAGCCATCTCGAAGTCCGAGTCAACAAAGAGATTTGCATCTTCTGGGCTTTCCAAGTGGAAGAATATTGGACTACGGTAGTAGCCAGCATCTTGCCAACACCATCGACGTAGGTTTTGATCCACGAAAGTTGATAGGGGTCCCAGGCTAAGTATTCCTTTTTGGCGAAGCAACTTGTCGATCTCAATAGCGTCACTATCGGGTACTTTCTCCAGAGGTGTAAAGTTGCTGAGTTCTGTGATTGAAAGTTTGTTTCGGGCCAAGTCTAGCAGCTGCAGACGGCGACTTCGCAGCTCCCTTACCAGTAACTTTTTGCAGTGGGGGGAAGCCTCGAAAAAGCCCTCTTCTGGAAAGTGGCTATGGTAACGACCGAAATCGCGGTAAGGTATAATGGGGCACCCAGCGTCTAAAATGACCCGAAGCGGTAATGTACAAGGACAGCATGATTCATCCAAACCTTTTTCCCAGTTACAAATGTTACGACTGTCTTCTAGTGCAAGGTTAAGGACAGTCGCGCCATCATCCCTGCGTAGAATCCAAATGCCGGGGCTTGCCTTCTTAGCCAGTACTTTCAAGATATTCGGCTTGTAGATAGCAATATGTAATGGTGTCTCCCAGTAGTAGCTTTTCTCCTCGAGCATATGTGGATATAGGGAGAAGAGCCGCTCCACTTCTGATAAGTTATTTCGAATGACTGCTAAGCTTAAAGGACCGTAGTGAACTGGTTCGTATCGTAAGCCTTCCAAGATCCCAAGGCTGAGCAAGAAAACGAAACTTACTCCTTGCCACAGCCTGGTTCTGTTCGTAATAATCAAGGAGTTGACGCTTGCGACGCCAAACTTGACGTATGGTAGGGCGCCAATCTTCTACGTCGTTCCCAGTATGAAGCTGGCTGTAGATCGAGGGTGGGACGAAGGTCCCGTCGATTACTCTGTGAAATGCTGACCTAAGGATTGTCAACTGAAAGCATCAATGCATTTCTGGTGTACCTACGCTCCGTCAATGTCACGAACTGTGACAGAGGTACCTGCGGCAATAAGAAATTTGACCAGGCCTTCATATGTTAAGCGCACTAAAGGAGAATTTGCCCCTTCCAAAGTTCTTAACAAGTCATATACCTAACGAAGTTAGCTAAACAGTTTGTCATACCTTGGCCCCATCCGAACTTACTAGGGTGATGATGAGGGTATGAAGTAGGGTCCAATTGTTTCGGGTTACGTCATTAGGACTTGCTCTTCCTGAGCAAAACAACTCTTGGAGCTTTTGCTGCGCCGTGCTTAGAAGTATTCTGCATTTTTTTTCGTCAATGCTTTCGAGGTCGCACGCATGCACAAGAAGGGACATGACTAGAAATGCTGGCGCGACGCTCATATCAACCAGTGGAAAGTAAGTAAAGGAGCGGCTGATACTGGACCTCCCAGCGCTAACGCCAGTAGAGAATGATACTTCAATCCCTTTTTTCAGCAATGAAGCTAAACCAGTAAAACGAATGGATCGCGTCTTTTTGTAGTCCGACGGGAACATGAAAAAGTCACAGTCTTTCTCGTGATGGAAATTGAATAACATCTCTTCGACGAATTGAAAAGGTCCTAGGGCAAGCCATTTGTTTTGACGTACACGTCGTCGCTGACAAGAACACATCGACACAGAGGCAGCTCTGCTGGAAGGCGCACGCAGTTCCTGTTGAATCTCGCCAGCTACAAGATAGTTACCCTGTTCTCCAGAGTGATTGGATGAGGGCTGTTGGTTTGGCTCGAGGTGATGCTGATTTCTTGCTTGCCCAGCCATATCAAGAAGCGATTTGATTTGAGCTTGCTGGTAAGACATTAAGTAAGAGATCTGGTCAAACCTCTGGTCGAAATGAGGAATAATAGCATCGACGGAAGTCTGGAGAACGGGGAGGCTTGACCCAATTTGCGAGATGGGGTGGCGCAGTCCTTCGATAACGGTCAATGTATTGGTGCTGATGACTGTGTTCCTCAGAATCTCGACAGTTTGCTCATTCAAAATCTTTCTTGTCAAAGACTCTACGCCTCTGGAGTTGGTCAGCAAAGGCAATTGATAGAGACAGACGAGATGCCCTACAGGTGAAGCATTCCTAAAGCCAGAGTGAGAGGTGTTGAAAGCTTATTCAAGGCTTCTTGTAGAGCCTCGATGTCGGGTCTTCGCAATGGATATATCAGCTTCTTACACCCATCCTTGATCTTATCTTTCGTGCGCGCGTGAGCAGTCGTCAATGTAGCATTGGTAGTGGACGAAAAGATCTTCTGTTCAAGTGTTTCTAGTTCTTTCAGAGCTTTTTGGCATTCTCTGAGACAGGTCGAAGTCTCTGATGCCGAGACAGAAAGTTCCGGGGTAAGCTGAGAACGCTTCAAGAAATTTTCAAGTGATTGAAACGTGCTTTCAAAGCGTTCAGCCTGACGCGCAAGTCGAGCACGATCCTCATCGTAGTCGCTGAAGGCTTTGAGATACTTCACGAGACCAGAGGTCACTGTTATCCCCAAAGGAATGATAGCCAGTGCTAGCTCGGCCATGGTTACTAGAGAGTGAAAGGATAAGAGGAGAAAAGAAAATCATCACGGAAGAATTTTGACGCCAGTCGCAAGTACCAAGTACAGAATGAGGCTACCAATAAGATCTCACTACGTGGTTGTGCCACCACAGGGCAGTTTTGAATCTTACAAATACATATTTCCAGCAAATCTATAGGTCGATATGGAAGTGCACCAGCGAGATTATGCCTAATTGTGATTACTCCGCCTCAAGCCACTTCTTAGTTAAGGTTTTCGGATTTATCCATGAATTACTCCAGGCTGTGTTGTGAGTGAAATTACAGAAATATTATGTTACTAAGAATACTCTTTAAAAGACTAGTTAATGATAAAATACTTATTATTAATTACCAATCTTGATTGACCAGCCTGGATCGCGTTTTTAGAGCCCTGCATAGAGGTTTCCGTGATACACAAGCTGGGTTGCCCGCCTTAACAGCGTGGGTGCGGCTAAGGAATCTAGGTCTTAGTAAGAATGATGTTCCCATCGTTCATCAGAACTCCCTAGATAGGAGATAATTCGCAGTGAGACACGATTAAGCCATCTAATAGTAAAGTGCGCTATCCGCAGTCTTATCCATTACTTAGAAAAACACCTGCAACGAGCTTTATCTCCCGTCATGGCTACCCTCGATCTTGGCCTTTGGCCCATATAAAGCAGTAGCAATTTAAGTTCTAGATTATCAATTTCAGATATAAATTATATATACTTACTTGGGCGATGTATTTTTCTACTTACCCTTGGCATAGAATAACGGGATACTGCTAAAGATAGAGTCTTTTCACAACTATGAGATAGAGGTAAGTTGCGTCTCTGCCTCTATCACGAAAATACATGACATAAAGTTTCTCTCCATAATCTTTCGACACTTCTGTCGTTATCGATGAGCTTCCTCACCGTTTGCAGTCCCAGCTAGCAATAGCTACCCAGTGCATGTGACCGCGAAGCAAATCAGAACTCATGATTGCAACAAAAGCCTTGACGTAGGACGAGAAGAGAAGAGAATGGAAGGCGACGGCTAGAAAACTGCCGAGAAAGGACACAACCACTCACGAACCGTACCGCTGATGTCATAGAAGGCCCGCAGGGAGGTGAGACATCTACGTCCGTGATCAACATTTGTCACCCTTGAAGGAAGGCGTTCAGCTCAGCCAAATTCCAATGCTCTCAATATTCACAATAATAGCGTCTCTCTCAGGTAATACTATGATCCAATTTCTGTATACTAACGAACCATGAATGTCATGGATCTTGCAGGCGTTGCATCGACTAACCTGATGAGGTAGTTCAAGCATGCGCCACGTCTGCAACGGGAGGAGCTGAGGACGGCATGGACCGTTCTAGTGCACGGGGCTGCATTATCACATAGACTATTCCGTGCTGATATGTGATATTGCCCAAACGCTGTGATTTGATACGAGAACGAGGTGATCGTTTCCGCTTTTGAGTCCGGCACTGAGACATTTGACGGTCGGCTTCAGGCCCCTCCGCGGCCCGTGGCTAGCTGGGTGAGCCTAATACGGAGAACCATGTTCCTTTCTGGTAAGCGTGCACGTAGGCCAAGGGCGAATGAGAGAGTGCTCATAGGTCTGTCGTACTTGAGCCTCTGGAATTGAAGAATGAAGGCCGGGGATGAGGCCATATGCGGATGTGATATCCAAACCTTCTCAAACAATATTGGATATGGCATCATATTATTGTGCTTACGGTGAATGAAATGACCCTTTGGAGATAGCTTTCAGCTGAAGAATATCAGCCACCGACAAACATGTCTGCCGTCTCGTGCCCTCAAACCGATTATAAATACCGGCAGAAATACTCACCAACGGAATCAACCATCAACCATCAAACACTTTATTTCCCTCAGCTCAGAAAACCCAACATTTCTTAAAATGGCCTCTCTTGTCCCCATCAAGTTCAGCGAAATCACTGCCAAGTACCAGGGACTCAATGGCAAGCTCCTTCTACATGCCAAAGGCAAGATCCCCGGATTCTACCTCAAGCCCTTCTTTGAACAAGAGCTCTGGATTGGCGCACTCAAGTTTGCCGTCATGGCTTACAGCGGCGGCCTTCCCAAGCAACCCCACGAGAAGGAGGTAGAATTCGACTTCGAACTTCCAATCCATCTACCCATCGACGACTTCAACAACGAGTCGGTCTTGATCAAGACCGCCTTTGGCATTTCTGAGGTCAAGATTGATTATCTTGACTGGGCCAAGCCTACGGATATTACTGTGCCTCTTCTGGCTGCCGTAGACGACCTCACCCTGGCTGGCAACCCAGATAAGAAACCATCCTACACTACTACTATTCGCCCTGTTAAAGATATTTATCTCTCGGACGAGGGTCACCTTGACATCACAGCCGAAGTCCCCAAGCAGCCTGATTCTTCGGTAAAGATTGGTTTTAACCCTGATTTCATCAAGCTGGTCGCTGCTAGTTATGAAAAAGGGTCTATCAAGTGGACCATTAAGTGGGAAAAGGTTCCAGATCTTGCACACGACCCGCAGCGCGTCAGTGTCATCACCACCATCCCGCCCGAGGTAAAGATTCAGATCTGGCCTCCCATTCCCGACCCCAAAGACATCCAGCCCTACCGTATCCACCGCTTGTTCATGGGTTCGGACCAGAAAGAGTGAGACACGTGCCGACTGATTCTCGATGGGCTGATGCAGCCGCTTTTATTTCAAGACATGGTGTCAGAGGAAATAGGGAAATGGATCGATAGTCTATAAGAGAAAGGGAGGGCGTGACGTTGCATTCTTCTGTCGCGGCTATGCATTTGATCCGGGAGAGCATCTGGATTGTATGGTCACAGATCAGATATTGTCGACAGTTAGTATCATACATTTATACATTATTGCATTTGCGAATCCTTTTGTGCTGCACTACCCTGTCGAAAGTAGGCTCTTTCTGGTGATTTGAGCTGTCGGCCATACTTCTCAATGAAAATGACGCTCCTGACTAACAAATCTAGATATTGACCCTGGTGAGACTCCTGTTCCTGCTGCTAGTTCAAAGCTCTGGATTCGTTAAATTCCAAAATGCCTCCAGAGCTTGAAAAGCCACCGTTTTGACGTTTGAGAAGTATCTGGCCCTCAACCTCAAGCCTATACTCATCAAAGACCTCTAGTCCTAGTATGGAAAGAAATAGCTATGAAGCCGATCATTCCCTGTAGTAAAGGTCGATCTCTGCAACACAAACCAATCGTATCTCGAGCCCCGCACGTTTCCAGCACTACAGTGAGACATTAGAAGGCCTCAAAGTCTAAGGCTGAGCCCTGGTAAACAGCTACAGAATAGACACGTATTGGAAACAATTTTGCGGTAACCTAGATACAAAGCATCGTTCAGATTCTCACATGTATTCCAAGGATGCGCCGAGTTCTCTGAGCTCCAATATCATTTCCGATATGAAATCTAAATTATAAGCTACATGTGTGATTTGCAGTTGAGACTTGTAGCTGAGAAGTTAACTCAGCAGAGAGAACTTGGCTACAATCTCAACATGCGTATAACAGTATTTTGTCCACACTCCTTTGAGTCCTTTCTCAGCAGTGCTGCTAACATATTCTTATTCATCACGCTTGAGATCGCTCAAGATGCTTTGAGTGACAATAGGAGCGACTTCGATGACCGTTCTTGCAATCCTTCCAACCGTAGCGACAAAATGATCAAACAGACCCTTCTGCATCCACCGATCGAGGGGTATTGCTATCAGGGCCTGTAGACAAGTATCACCAATCAGCGCTCTGTGACACAGAATCTCGACATGATGCGACATGTCGGTCACGCTGAGTTCAGAATCGCCGATGGCTCGAGTGATGCCGTTCATGTTAGTACAGCCAGTGGATAAACCGGTTTTCACAATGCTTTCAAGAAACTCGGACATCTCATTGGCATTGCCCTGATTTATGTACCGGGTAAAGGCATCGACAAATAGTTTGGCATCATCGCTCAAAGAATCATTTTTAGGAGGGAGCAGTGGGTAGAGTCTGGAAATGTCCTCGCCCGCAGCCTGTGCATCGACTGAGATGCGAAGTGCTGACTCAACTATTCCAGGGGTGATGAGCTTTGCAACCCGGGGAACGATATCCTTCGCCTCCGGGAACTGATCCTCAATCTTGTCGAGTATTTTTAAATCGTTCGCCTTGTGAGGATCCATCTTTATTACAGTCTGCATAGCAGCCTCTGCAACGACAGCACGGGCAGCACACTGCCTGTAATTGACATGGACGGAACCAATATCGATGGAAGCGTCTGCACCCAGCTTGCTCATAACGCCGAGCGCGGTACCGGCAACGGCAGCGATAGGACTGCCCACCTGGCCCAAGAAAGGGAGCCCAGTTCGTAATACTGAATGGTCTATTGTTTGGCCGACGGTGATGACCTTATTGAAGATTTTCCAAAAGGCTATACCGTCACTGAGGGGCTCTTCCCTCGTGCTGCCCTCTGGGCGGCCATCGGTCGTGATATATCTAATGTCTTCACCCCCAGGAGGGCCACGGTCCAGGGCATACATGACACCAGACATGGCGCTGAGATAAGTTCCGAATCCACCTCGAAACACTGTCGCGGTATTTCTAGTTCCGGTGCCATGCGAAGCGACGCCGATAGACTTGCTTTCGCCGCTGATGAGGATAGGGGATCCGCATTGGCCTGATATGTATGGTCAGTATCGTAAGTATTTCAGATCAAAAGCCACCACTTACCACTTGCACAAGATATCGTATGTTCGAGTAAATTAAAAGCTGTTTTCGAAAGATCGCAATCTATTCTTTTGGTCATCTCATACATTTGGGCTCCCCGTTCATCACCCAGGGACTTGTCACATGGGTACCCAACCACGCTCAAAAGCATCTTGTTCACAATACCTACAGTAGGTTGCTGGGCGATACGCACAACGTTACTAAATTCTTCCACTTTTATGAACGCCACATCGCTTGCGCGGTTGGTGTCACTAATGATCCAGTCTTTCGGAACGACGACCTTGAGACCTCTACGAAATTGAGCACCAGGCTTGTCAAGGGAGTTCTTGCCATTATATCCCACGAAAGCGCGGACTTGAACAGCTTTGCCGAAGTCGTGGGTGTGGTCATAAACGCAGTGGGCGGCGGTGATGATGATATGGGGCATAATTAGCCATCCTGTAGCTTGAGCATGACGCGTGTCACTGGCATCTTGGCCTTCAAATCGAATCTGGAGCTTGACGATAGCTGAATACAGAGTCAGATTTGGACTGATCCTGGGTTGTCGAGATTAAAATGCCCCCGGAACCTACAATGATATTTCCCTCCAGGCTGGATGTCATCCGTATCAACCAGTCTTCGAGAGTCATCGGCAAACACCGTCTGAATTCCGTCTGCTTCAGGCCCGATGGGAAGGACGTCTGTCGCGGATGTAGGGGACACGTCTCGAAGAGACCATTGAGCGTAGGTTCTTTCGGAATTGGATGAAGCCATAGTGGTATAGAACGTGACCGAACGCGGCAGATACTGTAAAATGGATGAGGGAAGATTGAGGGGCATTGTTTCTACACGCTAAAAACCGATAGCGTCTCGCGACACCTCTCAGCTCGGATTCAAGGCCTGGATAGCTCCACGGGCTAGCTGATTGGCCAGGTAAGTTCAGGTAACTGCTCTCAACCCCCTCAACCCCACCAGGCACAAGATTACAGATGGATATATCGCGCGCATGCCACCATGATATGTTTAAGTGGATGACCAAGGCGATATTGGACTTCTGTATGCATAGAATCGTTCGCCTAGCGCATATACCACAGAATCTCAAACTAATCATATGTTCTGCCCCAAGACCGTCTTGCCGTCAAAGTACGACCCTCTACTTCGTCCGTCTGACCCCTCTTGGTAGGTCTAGACGGAAGCAAAGTTTCCATAACAACATCATTCTCATCAGTTTCAGTTTCTTTGCGCTGCGTGATCTCGACGAACTGGCCCAACCGCTTTCTCCAACCAGGCAGAGCCCCGTCTTGAATTTGTCAGCCACCAGCGCGAATTTCATGGGATGGGGGAGGAATGTCGACTTACCAACTAAGAGACAAGCAAATTTGAGTATAACAGGAACCCAGACACATACTGCTACCAGCTGTCCGAAACCCCATTTCGATAGGGCGATCTTGCTCTCGCTGCCAGATTCTCCGCCGCTGAGGAGATGCATAAATGCCGCAAACTCATGTACGCCGATTGCACCCATGACGATAGTTAGGACCTCCATGGAGATCCAGATAGCTTCTGTGAAGAGCACGAAGTGCTTCTGGGTGTAAAACGACTTCAGGCACGAAGGCAAGCTATCCATCAAAGCACGGGCTTTGTGAGAATACCAGTCGTCCCGCTCAAAGACATGCATCCTCATCATTGCAAGTATCCAATCTAAAATCAGGAATGCCATGATCACATGCATTGGCGCCTGTATTCTAGAGTGAAACTTGAAGAAGCTCTCCGCATCTCGATCCAGATGGCCCAACTCTTCACCAGTAGTGGAACTAGAACCTCTCTCCGCAGCCTTGTTGAACGTCTGACAAAACGTCCTAGGCCCAGTATGATTCCCGCAACGTTCCAGAGGCGAGGTCTCATTAAAGTGCCTCAATAACGAAGGCTCATCAACAGTCTGGGGACGAGCAATGACCACAACAAGAACCCAGTTGACGAACACAAGTGCAAGCGTATACCACCAGCGGTTGTGAGTCTTTTGAAGGATGAGCTGGACAAACAGCAGGGGGTACATTCCCGCTGATACCATGCCCCTTACGGTGAGGTTGTTGGTCAGCCAGGAGAGCAGTGAACTGATGTTACCGAGTCCTGTTCCGCTAGAACTTGAGAATGTGATGATAGTGGCTATCGAGATAGTGCCGAGAAACACAGCTTGAGCCTCTTGGAGGTCGACCAGGGTTGATGCAACTGCTACGCCGAAACTACTCCTCGTGACCACTTTTTGCCAGTACAAAGCCGTCTCGACGGCCCTAACAGGCCCTTGAAGAGGAAGAAGCGAAATAAGGGTGAAGTTTCTTACCCAGGTCTTGGTGATCTTGTAGCACAATGCAAAGAACAGGACTATCGTGAACTGGATGAGATATGCCACGATTATCTGTTTTCGGTTAGCAGAGGCATTTATTTTGGGTCGCATGGACTTACACCAGGCCCTGCAATATCGTAGTCAATCCCGGGATCGGCCTTGTCGCAGTACTCGGTACTCATGATGCGGCCCAGGTCTTTGATGTTCTTTGATGTGATCATTTGACATTGAAATGTCCAAAGTTCTGGTGGACAACCGCCGAACTTGGAGTCAGAACAAGACTGTAGCGCACATTTGACGTAGCTCAATAATGCCCCCAGTCTCCAGAACTCATCCAGCGGACCGGTATTGAACTTTCTGTCCACTTCTTCTAATGTCTCATTGCTTATAGAATCTGGACCACGATTGGTCGACATCATAGCCACAGTCGCCAAGGTCAAGCAGTTCCATAGGGTTTCGGGATTCGAAAACATATGTTGTTCGCTTCCGCATGCTTTATGGCAATTGGTAACATTATCAATGATACATCCGTTCTCGATCAGTCTAGCAGGAACCGTATCATGGGTGATGATGGCAGGCAAGCGATAAAGCCACGCGACCTCCCATGCTCGCCAGTCCTGGGGAATGGTGAATTGTTTGAATGGGCTGTCGGTGAAGTTGAGCGTTGGGAGGTATTGGAAGCTTCTCTCTACCATTTTGACGAAACGGCGGGTCTGGTTTAGGACTAGTTCCTGATGACGGGGATGATTAGAGAAGAGATGGAGATGGAGACTTTGTCTTGCTGCCTGGAGTGCCTTGCTTACTGAAACGTCATCTTCATGCACGTCGCCGTCTGCCAAGATATTGATCTGCATGTCAGCATTGGAGTCGGGAAGCATCAGAAAGTATTAGTTAATAACATAACAGTGGGTACTATACAAGCTCTGGGGTTATTTGTTTGAAATGACATCAATACTGAATTGGAGTTGAGAGTCGGTACTGTTGGCTCTGAGGCAACGAAGCTATATCGGAACTTTGTGCAGCACCGACATCCCTGCCAAGCTGCGAATGCCCCGTGAATGACATGCCGATTGGACGAACCTGGCTGAGGTAGACTCAGTCTTCCTTGTGTTGCTGGTTCACATACCTCCATTTCGCTCGACGATGGAGATTGATATCCCCAGAGTAAAACGCCAGTATCATGCCACAGATTCCACCAATTGGCCACTTATTCAACAAATCCCTGAGTCCCCAACCCTTCTCATTCCTCCCATCCGCGTCAGGGCCACTCCTTTTCACCTTATCGTAGACGGTTGGCAAAGTTGTGGCGAAATAGCGTTCTCTGAGTCTTTCATACCAAGACCGATCGTACAAGTCCCATAATTGCTCTTCTGTGTAGTAAGTATGTGCGTATAGCCATTTCCGTCCACCAAGCCCCATCAACTTCTTCTCCAGAGCCTGATTCTTGACTTTGAACTCTTCTCGATCTGAGGGTCCCCAATCCGAAACTCCAATGTTGAGCATCGGTTGCGAAATGTCATTCCCTGCGCCGGTCTCTGAAGAGCTGTTCGTAACGGGATGGAAAGTAGGTGTTCGACAGCTTTTCAGAGGACAACGCCAAAGTGGCCATATTCCCAGCTCTGCGTCCGCCCAGTCAACAAACGCTTCAGCTGTGTTATATGACAATGCTAGATCTTGAACCACAAACTGGTCCGAGATTCGACTTGCGTGAAGTGCATGATACAGTGTCCGGGTATGAGAATAGTCATCAAGAAGCCAGCGAAAGAACCTGTTAAATGGGACGATCTTGAAATATGTATATCCTTGACGGCCGACCCAGAAAGCAGCTCTATCGTACCGGAAGAGGTATTCACCAAGTGGTATGTATTCTGTGACTGCCGCCGAGGGAGGGAGAGACTCAGTCTGTTCTTTCACGTGTAGATAGAACCAATGGTCTCCTGCGTTACTGAAAGTCCGTACTGGAGAGTCACTTGGCTTGGTGTTGGTCAACTCGCCCGTGATGACAACACCATGCTCCTTCGAATAGAGGATCCCATCGACATAGTCAACATCCACTTTCTCGTAACACTGTTTCGTTGTTGAGATGGCGGAAGTCACGCTGCCCACTCTGCGATACGTTGTCTTGACAAACTGCTTCGCTTCGACCAGTCGAACCTGCATCAACGTCATCAAGCCCAGAGTCCCAGCAGCACCCGCAGCACCATAATACAGATCTTCATGTTCCTGTGGCGATGCCTGGATTATATCTCCGTTTCCAAGTACCATTTCTACGAAGTCGATCGTTTCGTTGAAGAAACCATGTCGAAATGAGCTGCTTTCCCCAGATGTCCCCACAAACCCCCCTCCCGCTGTGATTCCAGGGAATTCCATCACTACTGGGGGTATCAGGCCGTATGGCATCGTGGCGGCGATGAGTCGATGCATCGGTACATTAGGCTCGACGAGACAAGTTCTTTGCGCAGAGTCTACTGTAATGACTTGGGATAGCATGCTGATGTCGACAACATTCGTGTCAGACCCATGGCGAGGACGAGTACTGCTTGAAGAGCCATGGGAGACGCGATGTGGCTGGCGGAGCTTGTAGAAGTCGCGTATTTTATCGGCAATGTCTTGAACAATTTGGTTATGACGCTCCATGTTTTAAACCGACTTGCACGACTTGTAAAAGACTTGGACGTTGAACAGATGTGACTAAGATGTGTCCTCGATACATTGTCCAACTCCCCTATTTGAGCACTTGCCCAGGCTAACTTGGTAGACCCCATACATGACAATATTCGAGTAAGGGAAAGGATGGCGTAACTTGGCCAACATCATAATGATTAAACTGAGACAGTAGACGGGAAGGAAAAGGCGGTGATGATGCCTACACGCGACCTAACCCAGCCAATCTATGTGGGTGATGCTGGCTACAAGGAAGTTGGTAACACACTCGTTACACAGAACGAGAAAAGAATACAATATGCATAACCTGTACGACAATCTAAATCTATCGAGTCTAGACCTGAGCTGAGCTTTCACCCGAGCACGAGTAACACCATCTATCCACGCTGTCTCGCAACCTTACACAACACGTAGCACAAATCTCCCTTCATCAATGCCTTAGAACCCAAAATCTTACCAAACGCCAGGAATAAATCGCCAAGGAACACGTCTACAATACTCAGTCCACGCAGCACCATACTTAACCGAGCAGCTCTTCTCATCACGTATACACCGATGCACAAGCAACACCGCCATCCACACCGCGTACGTCCACACCACAGCCCTCGTACTACCCACCAGCGCACAAGAGCAGAAGCTAAGAATCAGATCGCCCAGGTAATTCGCGTGCCGAGACCAACCCCACCAACCGCTGCAGAGGAGAAGACTCCTGTGCTGCCGGCCATCGGAGGTCCTGAAGGATGCGACGATGCATTCTGCTGGTTTACCCCAGATGGTGCATTTTCCGCCGGTTCGTCGCACGATTTCTTTTTGATGGTTGACGGAGCGGAAGAGGATGTAGCCTGCTACTCCGAGGGCGAAGAAGAATGCTAGGTAAGATGTTGAAGCTGATGATGGGTAACGGCCCAGATATTGGCCTTGGATGGTGTATGTGGTTGGTAAGAAGCAGAAACATCCCCAGCTGAGATAGAAGCCGTAATGGTCGAATTTGACGTCGATTGTGCGCAGATACCAGGATTCATTAACGAAGAAGTCCACCACGTAGATGGTCTGCAGTGCGGTTACAAGGATAAGCGACGGCTCAACAAATCCCTGATTCTGGTACTGATACGCCATGTTGGAAAAGTCGCTGCATCATGTAAGTTTCCGTTCTCGTATCAAATTAACCAGACTTACATCAGGGTCCACACCATCATCCCTGCCCTGCCATTACTGAAAAGCTTAAGGTCAAAATTCTCCCCCAACCTCGGGTTCAGCTCAATGCCCATGAAGAAGTCGTATAGGAACGACCCTGTTCATATCAAAATTAGCGTTTAATTGCACCAAAAACTCAAAAAACGTAGTGGTCTCACCGCTGAACTTCCTATCTTCTGGGTGCGTCGGCATTACGTACGCTTTGACGAGCGCAAGTGCCGAAATAACGAACCCAGCCAAGTTCATAGCTCCAATCAAGCTACTCCAATTGCGGGGAATGAAGCCAGGGTCCAGAATCCCCAACCAGCTGAGAAGTGCGTAAAGGAGATGCGTGACGATCCACGCTGAGAGGCCGTTGATTTTGTAGCTGAGGAGATAGCCAGCTGGTGTCAATTGGCCTTGGTGTTGTTCTCCGGGGAGCAGGCAGTACAGAAGAGCTTGGATTCCGACCCAGCAGATCACTGCGGCGATGCCTTTGGTGGTGAGGTGAGGACCGTACTGGGCGCAAATGCTCCAGAAGCCGTGTTCTTTTACGGCGTCTGCGAAGAGGGAGAAGGATCCTTCGTATTCGGCCAGTGTGATGAAGATTGATATCGAAGCCATTGGCGCGAGAAACAGAGGCGATGCGCCTACGAGAGATCGCAGCCACGACCTCCCAAATGCTGCACGACCCCAAACATCAGCACCAGCCAACATCTGAACCTCTGTCGTCAGCGCCTTGGCTTCAATGGGCTTCTTCTTTCTCTGCGTTGTGATAGTAGTCGTCGAGCCAGCCATTGGCAAGCCCTCTGCAATTCTTGCCATGGTGGGTATGAATATCGTATACAGACGTTCAAGTTAGGGGAGATGTATCGAGAGAATGGTGAAGGAGGAGAAGGAGGAACGTGTAGTACAAAGGGATGAGGTGATAATCACGGCAGTTTTAGTGGCTGGGACATCGTCATTGATCAGCGGGTGGATCTGCCACCCGGCCATGGTTAGAGTGAGTATTCGTGGCTTAAAGTTATGTTGGCTTGAGTTATGCAAGCGGACGCGTGTTCGCGGGCGCGCTGTGAGCTTAATTTGTATGGTGCCAAGATAAGGCAGATTGAGACATTGGATGTTGGTGGCTGGCGCGCTAGGTGACTGTTTGCTCTGAAGTACAGGGTATAACTCCGTACAAGCTTGAGTATTCAGAATTGGCGGTGAATGTGAGACATTTCGGGTGTTGAATAGATTCGATGATCCGTTGAGATTCAAATCTTGTTGCACGGCATCATTCTAATGCTAAAGTGACATCAGTCATTTGACACCAAGTCACGTTCTTGTTTGTGCAACGAGGCTCTATTTTCGTGTTGCATACGGTAATTTCCTGCTAAACTGTAAATAATTATTAACATGGCTAAATCACTGACCGCCTCCGTAAACGTCTGCCGTGCCCAATATGCCAAGGTCCCTGGCTCCCTGCTCTGCCGTTGCCCATGACGTTGCCTATCACTAGCGCCAGAGTTCATCCCAATAGCAACAAACTCACCCAGAACCCCCAGCTATATTGATATGGGGGCCCTGCATCTTATAGTAGGGACATAGGTGGAACCTCTTGAGAGATTGGGAACGTGAGCAGTGGGCTGTAGCGTTTTATAACTAAAGTAATTACTGGTAGGCTCAAATACGACGGGGGCGACAAGTTCTTTTTACTGACGCATTTTAATTGGCTGTCACCCCCTGCGGTGAATTGGCGCGAGGTTCGACACAACTCAAGAGAGAATTCCAGTTCAATCAAGACCTAGATTCGCGAGAACTTCCCCCACAACTATATGGTATTCAAGTTATGGCCAGTTGATTACTTACTGACCACGATGCGCCACCTATCGGCAAGCGCTAGGCTTCTAACTTCATTAAGAGGTATCAGGATCTTGAGATATACAACTATCAACGAGCTAAGTATAAAGATCTAACCATTATTTATAGCCGTTTCAGGCTTACACAGAATAGTATTCAATTAGATGATATCTACCACTTCGACGAGACTGGCTTTATGATAGGCACTATTGCAAGCGGAATGATGATTATAGGTACACAGAGTCGTCGATAACCAAAATCAGTGCAGCCTCAAACCCGGGAAAAGATTACTGTTACCCAAACGATTGATACAGAAGGTCAAGCGATCCCGCCGTTTATCATAAGTGCCGGCCAGTATCGCCTTAGCAGCTGGTACTAAGTAAGCAACCTGTTGGGTGATTGTGCCATCACGACAAGACAAAATGGCTGGATCGATACCGAGAAAGGTCTCAAGTGGCTAAAGCACTTTGACCGTTCTACCGCCAAGCGACCCAATAGTCTCTGTCGAGCGGCAGAGTGATGTGTAAAATACGCTTCTCCTTCTCTCATCAGTCTTTTCTGGGTGTCGGATAGGTTAAAGGCTAAGGTTCCACGGTTCGCAAGGTATCTGTAGCTTCTATATTAAACACACTTGTGCTTCATCCTGCCAACCTTTCTTGAAGATGGGTATATCCTGGCCGAGCAAATTGGCCTTCCAGCTAGTCAGTGAACAAAAATATTATACTCTATTTAGCATGTGAATCCTATAGACCTTTGCTGCGACGTTATGAACAGACTTCCATGCGGCGAGGCGAGGCCATCTCACGGTCAGATATCAGGAATAACTAGCGGATACACCGACTTCTTGGATCAAATTCTTTGGTTCTTTCGCGCTGATGAGAGAAATACAGCCTGGGCCGCGGTCCTGACAGGCCGAGATCTCTGTTTTCCCAGCCAGAAGCCGATGCCGCTATACACGCATGAGTTATCTGCAATTCCCAATATAGATACGAGACTCGGGATGACTGCCGCCTACAAAGTTAAGCTTTAGGCTGCGAACACAGGTTATGAATGATAGCACGATATTTTCCCCCCTGATATAAGGCTTGCAAGTTCATATCTGCAGCGAGGATCAGCATCGATTTAATGCGCTGCTACTGCTGTTGTCTATCGGTGGGGAGAGGGTTGCCGAACTTGCCGTTGGCCGCTTAGTGAGGATCTTGATACGGAGTATATATTCCCCGTATATATGCATATTGTTCCATTGTTCCTGCTTCAGTCGAAGCTTCCTTTTCCGTAGATCTCAACTTTACTCGGGCTTCCGCGCGCGTGCATGGAGTCGACCCAGGATGGAATCGTACTATACGGAGTCGAAGCAAATTAATAAAAGAATTACTGATTCCGCAGATACTCCATAGGTTAGCCTAAAGGGGTCATAAAGTTTTGATACCCTGTATTAGTAGTAATCAGAAGTTAGCAAGAGGTAAGGAGCACTATCAAGTTCTCGTTGAATACCTTATATCGGATAAGACGGCTCTTATGGGATGAAGACTGACATTGATAAGTTCGGTTAATAAAATAAGTCTTACAGTAACCCACTGTAAGTGGAGTTCTTACTTAGAGTTTAAAATCCTAGTAATGCTACGCTCTAGAGCGTACTATTTAATATATATATCTAGATATAGTCTACTCTATTAGACTATAACAGATTTATCTATTATTTACTCTTACTATTATATACAACACTACCAAGCCTACCACTAAAGGGTCATTATCAAAATGCAGTTGTCAATCTTTATATCTACTCTTGTTTTAGCCTTGGGGTATGTTATGTTCTATCTATCTCACCGTGGAGATATCGTTGTTGCTGATAACCTCTTAATAGCATTTCCGCCCAGACGTTTAAGCGATATTGCTGTTCTGTCAATAGCGCCGGCAATCTTGTAAAGCGTGATGGCTATACTCAAAGTTGCTGCGGTAGTAACTCATTTGACGGTGTAAGTTGTCTCGTGACACTAAGCAGCTTGATCTGACATAAATCAACTCCTAGTCTGAGTGTACTATATCTGGAGATACTGCGCCTTTTGAAAATTGCTACAAGGGCAATAGTGGCATTGACTATTGTGTCTAGTTAACCTTTATATTTAAAACCTTTATAGCTTAATAAAGCTTTATTTAACTAAAAACCTAGTCCTAAATATAACTAAATTTCTAATAGATAAACTTTCTGCCTAATACTACTAGCCTATTTAACTTTTCCCTTTTATAACTTTTTAAATAGTATAGTTATTACTAGCTACTTAACTTATTATTAGGGATACCTAGAGTTTATCCTTTCCTATAAGTTTACTATATTATATACCTAAGCTAGGTTTTACCTTACTTTATTAATTACTATTATCTTATTATCTAGTAGTATATTTTTCTTATCTTAGGGAATATCCTTTTAGTATTTAAAATACCTATACCTATAAATATAGGTATTATATATAAAGTAAATAAGGCTTATAAGAACTAAATCTTTAATATAGACTTCTAGGATTTCTTTATAAAGCCTTTTATAATTACTATAGCTCTTAAGCCTTTACTAATAATTTAAAAATAGGTTAGTAATATTATATAGTATAAAATATATTAAAAAGTAAGAAAGTAATATAGGCTATTAGCTAATTAACTATTATATAGTTATAGTAAAAGTTATCTTAAAAGTATTAACTTAAGTTAATAGACTTACTTTTATTAAGTATCTTACTTTATATATATTCTATATACTTTAAGCCTAATTATCTTTATAAAAGAGTAGTAATTACTTATTTATATATCTTTAGAGTTAGTTATTAAGATTTTAACTTTTTAGCTAAAACTAAGATCTTAAGTAATAGTAAGGGTAATAAGTATCTTACCTATATATATTTATTAGTATTCTTTACCTTTATACGCTAGAGGCTAAAGCCTCTTTTAACTACTAATAACCTTATTGCAGTGTCTAGTTAACGTTTTATAACCTGTTACAAGACGGAATGGTTACTGCAGGACGGGTTGGAAGGCGGTCTGGGGCAGCGCTTGGTGTACGAGATCGAGAGAGGACACCAAACAGCCAATTCTTTTTCGAATCTGTCTAGCCAATGAACCATTCTGTTAAGATATCTTATTGGTGATACAATAGCACTTCAGTATTGGAATGGCAATTGAGTAATAAAACTGAAACGCTAGAAGAGAGTAAAACAAACTTACCCCTTGTCTCCTCAGTATCCTACACCTACGACTATAGGAAGAATCGCGGGAACTTTCTCATCTTCAAAATTATCTTCGTATTCTTTTTTGGGACTGGCCCATTCTTCTTTTACGCCACGTGTACATCAAGCTTGTTTCCTACCAAATTACTGAGCCTTTTCTTCATCCTGTCTGCATCGTCCGGCTCAGAAACGACATCTGGGATAACAGGTCGGGCTGTTTCCACGTTATGTCGCTACTATCAGGACGCGCCCCGTAGACCGTAGAAGGATCCTGAGTGACAGTACCAACTTCCGAATAGCTAGTCTGAGATCCATATTGCGCACCGCTGTCGAGCCAATCTTTGAGAGATGGAGGCACTGGCGGAGGAGATGATATACTTTTCCCAGTCGGTATGAGAACGCCTTTTCTGTCGTTGCCCATGGCGTTGGTTGCATACCACTAGCGCCAGAGTCAAAGCCATGCTTCAGTTCACTCACAACCATAAATTCACCCGAAACTGCCCGATAACTGTACTTACATGCTTTTTTCCCACGGAATCATCTTGTCGTTTTGCTCATCAGCATTGCATTCCTATGTTGACAAACGTTTAATGCTTGGTGGAATCCCTTATTGGCTGAATGAAAACGCAATTGGCCATGTAACCATTGTCAGACTATCTTGATAGTATAGCCGTCTTTGCCATCCCTCTCCAAATAAAACCTCTTCTCTATACATGAATCACTCCAGATTCCATCCCTCAACTTAGATATTGACGTGAATGGTGTCTTCTGGTCTGCCCAATCCCTCTTCATTCTCTCAACAGCAATCTCAAACATGCCGATTCTCCTAAAAGTACCTCTTTCTCGGTCTGCGATCAATAAGAGGCCGCAATCAGACGGCAATCTCTGCTGCCATGGATGTCTAATATCAGCCTCCGCAATCTTGAGTGCGAATATCCGACTGTTCTTCGGCACCTCCCTATCTAGCGAGATATCACATGGATAATCTGCTTTCAACCCTTTTCCAATGAATACTAGCATAGGTGTCATGTCAATTGGATTCAAGAACTTTATGCGATCCCTCATTGTTTTGTGGCTCATCCACCAGTTTGAATGTAAGGGCCCAAGTCCATTGCGTGAAGCAGATCGAAAGCGCACTTCTGTAAGAGGCCCTTGGAGAACCAGTGCCGTTCGGCGCGACATCTCAACGCTTTCTGGCTCATCGTCGGGGGTGATGATATCAATGACTTTTGTAACCACCTTGGGGTCGGTCTGCGCTCGGAACAGGAAGTTAAAGTTAACGGGCGTGTAGACAGATGCCCATGACCAACTTGGCGCGACGCGGGTACTTGGCGGCTGCTCTTCCTCTATGGTGCTCCATAGTAGAGAAAGTGGAAGACTGTCCTGTCTCCAGAGTCCGTTGAGATACTGCTCTCTCGGTACAATACTTGTCAACTGCTCAGCTACGCCATCAATGGCAATGAGTTTATCAGCCTCTTTCGTCAACTTGCCGACGCTGTACTGAGCCACCACTGAAGCCCATACATACAGAAACATCTCTTCATCCGTGACTGTCTTCTCTGAATTCAATTCTCGCGTGAGAAGTTCACTGTATATATGCTTGAACCTGCAATCTTCTACCGACTGCACGCCAGAGGGAAGCCTATCAGAAATGTCGAATCTCTTGTATCGGTACTGAAGATCCCAAGGCCCTCCTTCAGGATAAAGCTCTGAGGCGTATAGCTCACCACATTCCCAGTAAAGCATGTCGTGAGCAAAGTAGACGGTCCCTCGTGACAGAAGTCGTTCTTGGAATACCCATGCCCGTCTCAGCAGCGGTGAGTTTCCGACTGCTTTGTCCCAGGGATCTACTGGGACCAGATGAAATTCCCCTTCTAGGTCGTGTGCGGGCCATTTTAAGTGCAAGTTGACACCATTGATGCCTGCCGGATCGCGTTCGCGAAAAAGACCCCCGTATGCGTCTGATGATGCTGCTGCTGCGAGCGTGATGGCTGAGTATGAGTAGACTTTGGCCATTGTAACGGAGTGCAGGCCCCAGTCTTCCGCATCAAGCTGAATAATGCAAAGAGCATCTATCCAGATGTACTCCATACCGAGACGATTTGTGACAGTGATTGCATCACGGAATGTTGCTGGTAGGTCTTTTATCGGCATCCCGGTAGTGGTCATGCTCTCGATGTTAGATCTGAGTAGTTTCGTGAATGGTTCCCTTCCCCAACAGTAGCTCAACGTAGCATATTCTATGCTAAGAGGAATTTCGTCGTTTACGCTCGTTTCTACAACTTGAACAATCTCAGGCATGCCATCGGTATCTGGAATAATCTTGACCAGCCGAGCTGGAAGCCAATCTTTGTTCTCACCAGTGCGGGCATGCAGTTTGTTGCATGACTTATGATTCTCCGAACAAGTCTTGATCCATTTAGACAAGCATTCAAAACTAGTCTCACTTGCTGTACTTGTTGACGTCTTTTCGATTGGCCTCCGGCAATTCACACGAGGATCTATCGCCAATTAGTTCAGTGATACTGATAACGGCCAAGTAGCGCACCTTCGGCTGCAAATAGTCGTATATCAAGCCTATCCATATGGCGAAGATTGCTCCTGCTAAGACCGAGATCCGCTGAAATATGGCCTTCATATGTATACTCATTATACTGCCATAGCGCTAGCATCGGCTCGCCCTGCGTCCTCCAAGATGTTTTGCTGGCCGAATCAACGAAGGATCCGTTCCCATATTTGCCAAGGGCTTTGTCCGCCGCTGATAACGCGACGACAAAGGAGCAAAATTCGCAATCTTTCACAGACTCGGTTATGTCTTGAGATGAGTGTGTATCATTCTGGAAGGCTTTCCACGGCGCGTCGTGGAAGGGAGTGCAGGCGATGGTGGAATCGCGATGCAGAGGTTTTGGTTCCGAGAGAAATGCATCTCGACATGGCGAACAGAGCTTTGAAGACATCGCGCGTCGTGTTGAGGGTGGAGGCTTCGACGCGGTGTATTTATCGCGGCGTGAAATGAGGCGCGGGGTTGAGAGGTCTGAGCCTAAGAACTCTCATCCCAGCGACGAGTCTTAGGGTGAGTCTTATAGCAGGGGTCAGCTTACTAGTGATACACTAACCACGAAGGCAAGACTGCAGCCACGTGGTGACGAGATACTTCGCTATACTGCTTCGCTGGAAATACTGAAATAAAAGACGCCTGTGCGGTTCTTCGCGAACAACAAGTCCTCAATTGAATAGGTGGCTCACTAAGTGGAAAACTGTGCTTTGCGTCCACTCTACCGAATATGTATTAATACTATGTTCCATTCAGCCTGTCCTGCGAAGTCTTTGGCGACGACATTGGTGAATCGGCCGGCATCTCAACTGGTTCCTCATTAATCTGCCGCGCTGAATTCATCTTCTCCACAGCCGTCTGC
Organism: Fusarium marasasianum; assembly: GCA_022833035.1. NCBI lineage: Eukaryota > Fungi > Ascomycota > Sordariomycetes > Hypocreales > Nectriaceae > Fusarium > Fusarium marasasianum. Next base: position 777,532 of record JAJEQZ010000017.1, read on the forward strand.
TCCTTTCCGGTAGGAGCCTCATGGACCAAAACACCAGGAGCCTCGTATATCGCATTATCCGGAGCTTGATGCGGAGATATCCCAGTCCCATCAGCTTCAGAAATGCCAGTCGACTTTGCATCCAGCTCTGGCTTTTCGAATCCATCTGGATCTGTGGGGACAATGCTTGGTGCTTGTCGCTTCTTGCGTCGGTAGAGGAAGAAACCGGCGAGGAGGAGTATTAGTGCAAAGACGCCGACGCCTGCGCCAATGCCTGCTTTTGCACCGGTTGCGAGTCCATTGGAGGCTGTTGTTTCTTGTGAAGATTCTGGTGTTGAGGTGCTAGCATTTGAATCTGCGGTTGGTGTTCCGTTGTCCGCGTTGATGAAGAATAAACTGCTTTGCAACATGCTTATGTCGCTGCGATTCGACACGTCGTACACCGTCATTGTGAATTTCGAATCGCCGACGTCCAAGTCCATCGGTATTGCCCAGGTGTAGTTCATGTATGTGTCTGTGCAGTTGGGGTTCCATAGCTTCCAGTCGGCAGAAGGGTAGTCAAAGGTCTTGTTGTCTATGCTCAATCAGTCAGCAGTCTTTTTGTCATGATCCAATACCAGACATACCAAATATCACTATGGGTTTTAGATCGTCCGGGCCTGGGCCATATGTGCCTGTCCACCACATCAACTCCAACTTGACTTTGGTGCTCCCTTCGCCCCATGTTCCGTTGACGTCGCGCCCAGCTCCCCAACCTACCATCTGTGTTTGTCCACGCACCCAAGTTTTACCTTGAAGGGGCCAGATGAATTGATCCTCAATAGTCGCGACCTCGCACCAACCGTCTTGTGCTTCGTCATCATCGTCTCGCCGTTGTAGCGCGTTCGAGAAAGGCATTTTGATCGTCGAGAAGTAGGACAAGTTGGAGGGCTTTGCAATGGAACCTGAAGGATGGAAATTCGACATCTTTAATGCATTGACTGGTGGAGAGCATTTTGGGTCGACGTTACCATAACAGCTTAATCGAAATAAGGACCTGTCTCGTCTTGAATCCTTCAGCAGCCTGGCGAATCGGGCCTTGCGCAGTCCCCTCGCTTAGGGTCTTGGCTGCGATCCTTCAGCGATATCCTTGAAGCATCGTCTAATTGTCTATTCTTGAATGGAGTTTTGGGTCCTTTTGCTGCGCATCGACCATGAGCCCACGGGGCTTAGACAATTCCAAGTTTTCATTCTTATTCCAATTCTTATCATGTAGTTATATTTAGCCATCAAACCCGACCGACGGACTACATCGGGGTTAATATCCTTTGCCTCCTCACTTCTACCAGATATTGCAACAAAAACGTAGTATGTAATTGCGGTTCTCCCATGCTCAGGCACAGACGGTCCTGGTCTGATTCACACTCCCCCCGAGGTCGGATCCATACAAGGATCCTAAGAGAAGCAGTGCACCATCCACCTTCACTTAGTAAGTCTCTGCTTTTCAATCGATATGCCCTCTCTCTGAACCCACTGTTTATCATTCCAGGACATGACTTAAGTTCGTTGTGAGGCCCGTCCTTCGATAGCTGTAGTCATGCCATTCAGCTCTTGTTCACCGCTCTCGGACGGGTCATCCCATCCTTCGCGCTGATCCTTCGGCACCCTGACAAACAAGATATCCAAGGCCAAGCCAAGCAGTGCCAGGCCAGCCGCAAAGTATAGAGCTGCCCTGTAACCCCCAACTTCATCGCCGTTGTTGGTACCAACTTCTGTCTCAATCGTCCCAGCAAAGCCTTGGCCTAAACTGTTTCCGTAAAGGTTAAGGGTTCCGATCAGACTGCTCGCTACGCCCTGTTGACGGCGACTGACGCTATTGCTGGCGATCACCTGTGCCGCTACATATACCAAGTCGGGGCAGAAACCGTAGAGAACCATAGCCGGGAAGACCTGCGCCCAATATGTTTGCTGCACTGGCATGGTCGCGAGGAGTATATTGCCGACCAGCGTGACGGTCACACCGATCGCCATGATCCATTGCGCTGCAACGCGTGGTATGAGCCACGCTGCGAAGAAAACGGCGAGCACAGAGCTTAGACCGAAGGGCACCCAGTTGATGCCAATTTGGGTGACGGATATTCCACGCAGGAGGTACTGCCAACTTGTCGAGTACCAGAGACCGATCCCGAAGGCCATGTAGCTCTGTTAGATACATCAGTGTATGAACCATCAAGGGAGGCCTGACAGTGGCAACTCGTACCAGAAGCACAACAAAGACTAAAGCTGTGAAAGTCGGCGCTTGAAAGACTGACAGCGGCATTATGGGGTCCTTGGCATAACGCTTCTCCCAGAGCAGAAAGGTAAGGAACATGACTACAGAAAGAACCAATAGGGCTATTTCGTAGGGCGCGTTCCATCCAGCTGACGGCGCTTGGCTGTCATGGTTAGTCGCAGATAAGACTGTTAAGGCCAAGTTGTACTTACTTGCATACTACGTTAAAAAGAAGTAAGCTTCCTAGTCCCAGAATTATCCCGGGGATATCTATGTGTCCTCCTTTGTCAACCGGGGTTTCCTTCGGCATGAGATACGCCAGCCACGCCAGATTGAAAGCCGCAATACCAGCACTAATACAAACGTCAGTCATCTCTCAACAGGTCACCAAAACACTTACATCAGAACAAAAAGCCACATCCAATTGACATAATCAATAAAAACGCCTGCGATTAACGAACCGATCATTCCTCCCAGAGGCGGCGACGCTGCAAAAAAACCCAAAACGACATTTCGCGATCGACCTGGTGGAACCATGGTAGTGATAATTGATACGGCATTGGGCATGAAGATGCCTCCGCCAACACCAGTCAAAGCGCGCATGGCTATGAAAGAATCATAGGATTTTGTGAATGCATTGATGAGAGAGAAGAGAGTGAAGATTGCACAGCCGAGAAGGGTAAGTTGAGAATGGCCGTAGATAGCGCCTAGTCGGCCTGTCACTAGGACGAATGCGCCTTGAGTGAGTCTGTAAATATCAGCATCGGATATAAAAAGAGAATGAAAGGGTTTATACTTACGGATATGAAGCGACCATCCAATTTGCCTTGCCGGGGCCTGATTCACGCCCCAAGTCTTTACTAAGAGGTAGACCGCCGACGATGGTGACACAATTGGACATGAACTTGAGGAAAGGTCAGCAAATGATCCACCAAAACTTTATAACTTGTAAGAGATAATTAAAATACCTGGATCATGTTTGCGCAAACCAATAAAGAGATTATGAGTCGGCGTGATGCTGGACTTGTCGTGAATGCAGGGTCAGCTTCAAAGACTCGCCCCGCACATCGAGTATCTGGGACATCTTCGTTCTGGCTCCTGTTTTCGAGGGAAATCGTCTCGAAGGGAGCATGAAGAGTTGTCTGAGTCGTCGCCATCATGAAATTTCACCAGAATTGAAGTGATCAGTGCTGGGTGAAGGTAGAGAAGTTTGCATCGTGGGGTTTTGTAGTGGTAGAAGGTTCAGTCATCAGCCGCTTAAATTATTCGGCAAAAGAAGTCAGCAGCCAATCCGACCGCATCGTCATATCAGACCTCGTTAATGTTGGTAGATCTTCACTGCCTTTGTCATTTCTACTACGTCAACTCTATATCATCAAGCAATTGCATGGCGTTGGCCAATTACTAATGGAATATTCCTTGCTATTCAACAGACCTCCTCGTACAAGGCATATAGCGTAACCATTGGAGTTCTGCTCCAGGCAAGGTTCTCGACTTTCACGCATTTTCAAAGGTCATAAAAAGCAGGCGTTGATATGTTCAAATTAATAGTTATTCATATATGTGAGACGAAAGCTAATACTTTCCACGTACTATCGCCATAGCTAGAATCATAATCATAACCAGGTCCCATCGTGTTCATCTTAGAACAAGTCAACGTGACACTTGCGCGTCAACGGAATATCCGCAGTAAACACAAGCTTCTTGTTCTCGGCATCATATTCAGCATGCTTCGTACCATGAGGCTTAGACTTGACACCGAGAACAGTAATAGTCTCAATACCAACACCAGCATCATACTCAAAAGTTCCATCAAAGCTCAACTTGCCCTTGCTGTACTTGAAGTCGATCTCAGAAGCTGTGTCCTGAACAACAGATTCTCCGTCATCGAGATACAGAGAGCCCTCGGCCTTTCCGTCAAGGCCAGGGGCGATAACGAGGTTGAAACCCTTCTGGCGGAGAGCCTTGGTTGTGTTGGCGCTCTCAACGCGCTGGGGATAGATGAGGCCGCCCTTGTAGTGGACCATGATATCGGTGACGTCGACTTCGGCAGACTCGTACTGAGCCTTGCCGCGAACGGGCTTGCCAGTGGACCACTCGTAGAAGATGTCGTCGGGGAGGTAGTACTCGAGCTTGGTGCTGTTCTCCTTGGTGACGGGGCTGACGAGGATACCATCACCGTAGAAGAATTGGAGGTCGATGGAGTAGGTGTTCTTGTCCTTGGGGTAGTTGAAGAACATGGGATTGAGGGTTGGAGAGCCGGTCTGGTTCTGCTTGTAGATGGCGGTGTAGATGTAGTCAACTGTTTCTGTTAGCAATCGTCCATATGAAGAGAAAGAGTAACTTACGGAGCTGGTATCGGATGGAGATACCGTTGCGAGCAGCCTCAGTAACCTTGGGCCAGCGGTAGAACTCCTGAGACCGAGAAGTGATATCGGCGTGGTTACGGAAGAAAGTGTAGAAACTACCAAGGGTAGCCCATCGTGCGCAAAGGGTCTCGGTGACATTACCACCGAATCCACAGACATCAGCACCAACAACGGGGATCTGGTAGATAGAAGCGAACTGAAGGATCTGAGAGATGGAAAATCGGTACTGATCCCACTGAGACAGGTTATCACCGAGCCAGTGCGAAACATCCTTGCCAGAACCAGCAAAGGTACTTCGAGTAATGACAAGAGCACGCTTATCAGGGCGACGCGAGCGCATAGCGTTGTGAGAGTGAGAAGACATCTGAGCACCATACAAGTTGTGCGTATCATACTGAACGTAATCTCCGCTCTGAACGAGATCAGTGTCGGTGGTACTGTCAGCAAGTGTAGGTCCAGCGCCGTTCTGAATCATGTATGGAGGCTGGATGAGATCTCGGTTAGGAAGACCCTTGCACTCGTCAGGACCGCAGCCAGAGCCAGTCTTCTTGCCGTTTTGCCAGCCGTGGCCAGGACGACCGTACTTGTTCTGGCCCCAGACCTTGCGGGTAGCTGCCCAGCGACCAACGCCGCGTTCGCGAGGAGTGGTGCGGACTTCTACGGAACGCTTGGTGGTCGTGGCGATGGCCGTGACTTCGCGCTTGGTGGAGCGGAGAGAGGGTGGCTGGAGACTCTCGGGGAAACCGGGAATGGGAGCAGGAGGACCATCTCGAACGGGGGGGGCCTTGGGAGGGTCACCGTCGACCTTGGCGAAGTTCTCGGGAGTGGTGTTGTTACCGGGATAAGGACGGTTGAAGAAGTTGGCGGGCTCGTTCATATCGATCCAGAGAGCATCGATATTAGGACCATGCTCGCCGTCGAAGAAGTTCTGGAAGAGTTCGTTCCAGTACTGCTGAGAGTTGGGGTTGAACCAATCGGGGAAGACACTAGGTCCAGCCCAGACAACACCTCTGTAGTCTGAACCATTGGGCTCCTTCATGAAAGTATCGTACTGAAGACCGCTGGTGAGAGCTGGGTTGGGCTCCATGTCGTACACAGCTGGATCAACCATGACGATGTAGTGCTGATCACGAGCGTGGATAGTGTCAACGAGATCCTTGTACTTATCAGCAGGGAATCGCTCAGGGTCGATGGTGAAGGTGCGACGACGGTCCATGTAGTCGATATCAGTCCACATAGTCTCGAGCGGAATCTTGGCAGCTGAGTAATTGGCTACCACGCCAGCAACTTCGTAGACATCGCGGTATCCATATCTGCACTGATGGAAACCAAGACCCCAGTAGGGCGTCATGAGTGGAAGGGTGGTGATCTCAGCGTACTGCTTGGCGACGTCGCGGGGTGTATGACCAGCGATGAAGTAGAAGTCGAGAACGCCACCGATGATGTTGTACTCTAGGAATTGCTTGCCGTTCTTCTTGTCGATGAAGACATCCATGCCGTTGGAGTTGAGGAGGAAGACACCATGAGTGCCGCCCTTGCGGTGGTCAAAGTAAATGGGGTGAGCTCCATAGAGGTTCTGTCCATTGGGGCAACTGAAACATGTTAGCAAGCTTGTCAAACGATGAGAAGAGCAGAGTGACTTACCCATAAGCATCGCGAGTGTAAATTGTGCGGGTGTAGTTGGTGGCATTGAGCATAAAAGGATCACTATGCTCACCAAGGCCATAAAGATAAGGCCTCTCAGGAAGCTTTGTCTTGAGGTACAAGTACTGACTCTCGAAAACGAGCTTGCTGCCCGATGTGTCGAAAAGCACTTCCCCAGAATCCTTCCTCGTCACGGTGAAGGAAAAAGGATCTGCCTTGAAGTCAAACTTGAGCTTTGAGTTCTTAGGTGAAGCCCACTGTCCATAACCGGGACGAGGGAAGATATCGTCAGGTACTTGGTAAACCGTGTTATTCGTATCCAAGATCTTGACGTGAAGACGATCCTCAGTTTGATATTCAACTTCAAGCTTCAGCTCGGGGAGATCAACACCAAAGACGTCGCAGGCCTGTCCCGCAAGAGACAAATCAGCGTAGAAGCCTGATTTGGTCTCCCGGTGGTTGGTAGCTTTGTAGCCGGGACATTTGGAGAGATCCTTCTCGAAGAGGTCTCTGCGGGGTTTGTCAAGGTCTTCAACGCCAGCCTTGCTCTGCGCAAAAGCAGTGCCAAAGGCCACGGCCGAAGTGAGCAGCGTCTTGAAGAACATGATTGAGAGGAGAAGAGCTGGTTGCTGAACAAGAAAGACCGTCAAGCCATATTGCTTGGTTATATATACTGATTCGTTCTTGGTGCTGTGATTCTCAATCGTCTCGTCATGATGCATGCTACCAGCGGAGACTCCGCCGCTCAGGAACAGAGCGAGGGAGACTCCGTAGAGAAAACCCGCTGCAACGGTCATCATTACCGTGAAGACAGTCAAGCTTAAGCTAGGTTATGGCCGAGAAAAGAGCCGGGACCAGGTTTTCGTTGCGTGATGCTGTGCAGGGATGCTTTGACCGGAGGCTCCATTTTGCGGGGTTGGTTTTCCCCAGCTTTTTTTTTTTTTTTGCATAAGGTTCAAATACAGGACGGAAAACTTTGAAGGTAAAATTACTCGGCTGGGTGAGTAACGGTCGAGCATGAGATTGGCCCAATGTCGGGCCGAACGTTATGCATAATTGAGGAAGTTCGTGTTGAATGAATTGGAGTGGGAGACGGAGCGTGGTTGCTTTGGGTAATGATCGTGGGTTGGTTTGATGAGCTTCAGAAGTGAGTGTGGCTGCGACGAGAAGTGACATGTACTGCTCGCTGATGATGATCCAAGACTAACGTCAAGTTGTTACGTATCAGGCGTAATCTGTTAGTGGTATATCCTTGTCATCCGAGGGTACATTCAGCCATTGCATCACCACTGCCTCTCGTCCCCAATCATTGGGCCGACTTCGGTCTGTGACTCGGTGGCACTCGAATTAGCTGCTGGAGACCATGTTCTTTTAGTGTTCAACCCCAGGACCAAGCCATGATTCCCATGGGGAAGTTGAGTAGCGCATGGGGAAATTCCCGACAATCCTTGCTGGCCTGAATCACCGCCAACACTGTCCTCCAGTCTAGAGAAACAAGTTGGTAGGTGATTTTTGTCACTGCATCCCGCCAAGTCGTAGCCATCTCGGTCAATTATGTCAATCATGACAAACCCTGCAGTTCATCTGATGATCGGAAGTGTGACTGTGGATAGCTTCACGGCGGGACTTTTGCTCTTGAGTAATAATGGGATGACTCCAGCTTGTGAGAAGGAAGGGAAAGGCGATTGGAAGCCTCGGCTACGGGATCAGCGGGTAGAAGCGGGCTTGAGGTGCAGGGTAAGGAACACATTTTTGTATCTCGGTCTTGTGCTCTTGTCGGATCATTTACGCTGAGATATGCTCATGTTTTATATGGATTGATTTGACGGTAATTATCGTTATACAATGTTGGTTTATTTAACCGCTGTGAATTGATGCGGCGGTGGCGGTTGAGTTCGACCCTGAATCAAGCTTAAAAACTGACTCCGTGCGACGGCCCGCCAGAACGTGGTGTGCTGACCAGCCAGCAACAGGACTTGCCATACTGGAATATCTAAAAGCTATTTCCTCGAGTCGTGGCTAAGAAATTATCTAGTGATCTCTCACTAAATTTTAGTACTTTGGTAAGAACATTGTTGGATCATCTGCTCTTAAGCAAATTATCTGTTCATCATCCTCAAATGGCCTCATCTGCTGCTCCATATTACGCGTGCCGGAAGAAATAAGTTCCGACATTATTCCTTCACAAGCTGGACACCGCTCATAGATTATGTTTCCAGGCATCAGGTTTTTGGCTTTGAAGATATGCTATCAATCTCGTGGTGTCGCAGGCAGCAATGAAACCCAACAATCCATCGAGTTGCATTGACCCACTCTGCTTACGCTCACCGATTGCCAAACCTCAGCCATTTCAATGAAATGCCAAAAACAACAAAGGAAATGGCACAAGCGACACAAAATACCATCACAAAATTTGAGATAGTGGGCAACTCAGGCAGCTCGTATCCTTTGATCATCTTCTTCCATGGCTCAGGCGACTCCTGCAAGTCTTGGGCCGCGTTAGCAGAACTCCTTCGGCCCGCGTACCAGCTTCTGCTCTGGGATAGGCAAGATCCATATGTCAGAACTGATATAGCCATCTCAGAACTGTTGGATTTTCTCGATAGTAGGGATTCGCCCAAGAGCTATGTATTGATCGCACATTCATACGGCGGCACCTTCGCAAGGCTCTTCCTCGAAGCGAGGCCGCACCAAGTCGCAGGAATAGTCCTCGCCGAAACGGGTGCAGAGCCAACGATAGACGCCCAACTCGAACAAAGACAGTATGACAAGAGGATCTTGGGGAACAAACCTCTTGTCGTCATTCGAGGCAACACTCTGAAATGGAAACAGCTACAGTACGATCAAGCCATCGCTGCAGAGCAGAACCTCGCCAGCCCAACCCTGCTGATGCAGAAGAAGCTCCTGGACGCGACAGACAAGGAGGATGAGAGGTTGAAGAAGGCGCAGTTGCAACTGTCTAGAAATAATCGATATGTGCATATCCCGGATGTCAGTCATGATGTTATTATTGAGAAGCCGGAAGCTGTGAGGGAGGCTGTCTGTTGGGTCATGGAGCATTTACAGACAGTTGAAGAAGAGGTACGAGAGGAAGAGATACCAGTGCGTGTGGCTGAAGAGGGCGAGACTGTTGTTAAGAAGAGTTTTGGGGATAGGCTGAGAGGAGCGAAGAAAATGTCTTTGAGGGGAAGCCTTTTCAAGCTGTTCAAGAAGTCAGATAGGTGAGAGAAGTTATGAAGTATTTGCTGGCCAATGGATCAGAGATTAAGAGAAGTGTAACTAGATACAGACTGTGTACAAATGAACCAAGGGGAAAAAACCGATGCCGCAGAATGCAAAAAGAGAATAGATCAGAGAGGACAGTTTTTTCCACTTTGCGAAGAAGGAAACCATATGCTTCTTCAAGGCAGTCGAAGAAACAAAGTAAGCGAGTAAGCCAAAGAATAGACCGACCGCCAGAGCTTAATACAATGCCATCTAAAACATGTCAGGAAGTCACCCGCGCCATCTCAGGCCTTGATAAAGCGGAACCCAGTGCCGTCCTTCTCAGCCGCACCATCATTGACCAGTGACCCATCACCGCCAACCCTCACATACTTCCCGTTACTAAATGCCTTGATTGAATAGACGCCCTCAGCTTCACCTACTTTCTGGCGGATGATGAACCGCTCCCAGGTGTCTGCAATCGTACGGGCTGCCGAGAGCGAATATGTGCCGGACTGATCCGCCGTCACGTATTGCTTGTCCCTGGCGAGCTGCAATGTACCAGCGTTGGGAACATAGGCACTGGTAAAGATGTCGGCGTAAGTGGTCGAGTTGCTTGCAGCAGATAGTTGGCCGCCGTTGGCTGCGGATACGATGTATTTGCCTGATGTGGTTTGGATCTTGTAGTCGCCGTATGGGTTCTCTGGAAAGTTGCCGCAGATGGGCTGGCCGTTCGGATTGGGGCGTGTGCTGATGAAGTACAGTTCGTTCGTGTATGTGTTTCCGGAGCCTGTGATTAGAGACGTGTCAGTTGGCTGCGTTTAAACCACGAGGTGCATTCTGAACGTACCCCAGTCGCTGAGGTTGGCGCTCCATGCAGCAGCCTCTTGCGGGTTGGCGTTGGCGTAGGCGGCGTATATGACGGATTTCCTGCATTGTCAGTAATATAGAAAAATAAGCACAGAAAGACTAGAATACGCACCATGAGTCGGCATACGAGGCATTCGTCAATTCAGGCATCGTGTAGGCGAAGACGTTGCTGACCCACTCGGCGTCGTACATAACCTGCCATCTGTAAGCCACCACCATCGGACTAGTTCAAGGCGCTCTTCATTACCTCATTGACAGGTGTGACAGGAAGAATCTGTATCGCAGCAATCTGCACCTTCTCAGCGCCCCAGAACAGCCACGCCCCTGTCTGCCAGTCCATCACATTGCCGACGGTGATCAGATCCCTGAACTCGGCCTCGGGATAAGGGTTTGCGGGATCATCTTCACCAGCGTTAGGGTATAAGTGCCAGTATTTCGTAGCCGCTTGCTGTTCTATAGCGAGCAGGAGTCGAGCAAAGTTGGCGTGTTCCTGACCAAGCGCTACCGTGGCCCAGAGCATGGCGCCGTAGTAGCCGTTGACAGCCTCGCCGACGGATTCTTGATCACGGCTACCAGCTCCGTTGGCAATACCTGATGCCCATGAGTGACCGGCGAACCAATCTAGACAGCGTGTGATGGGGAAGAAGGGATCGTCCGATGAAGGGTTAATGATGTCTCTGTAGGGCATTGATCAGCACCAGTCCTCACGGGATCATAGGCAGGGCCAAGACAACTTACCGGGCAAACAATGTCACATATTCTCTGTGTTGAGCCAACCAGTTTCGGTCATACTTGGCGATCACCGCAGCGATGTGAAGAAAGTACCCGTAGTGGAAATGGTGATCGTTGAAGTAGCCGTTGCCAAAGTCGACCCAGACATTTGTAGCACCTTCTTTATTAATGACACCACCCCATGTTGTCTCATACGCAGGTAGAGCATTGTTCGTGGCGCTGAACCAACCTTCGAAAGAGGCTTTGAGGTACCTGATAACGGGGTCGATAAGATCTTGGCGTCCGACGTGGTCACTACATGCAAGTCAGTCTGAATACACCAAAGACGCTATCGGTGAGAAACGTACGCGATCAGGGCTAGGCGTGACTTAGCAGCGAGTGTGCCTCCCCAGTAGTAGAACTCGTTTGGTGCAGGAGCCTGGGAGGGATCGAGTTGGTCGACTTCGTACTTGAGGCCATTTATAACTGATTCCTTACAGGAGGGATCCACGTCGCGCGGGGCGTTCCAAGTTATCGAAGTCAACTTGTATGTCAACCGCCAAGCGTTTCCGAGCGTTGGGTACATCCATCCCTGGAATGATTAGCTACCTTGGAAAGTTGCATGGGGCTCAGAAGTGCTTACCTTCAAGGTCAAATAGCTCAGAGCAGCTGGTTCTGGAGAATTGGGGTTTTGTAGGACTTCGCGATGATGGGGCCAAGTGAGCATCAGTAAGTCACCAGGACCCTTCGTCTCCCACCTGAAGATGACAGTTCCTGAATCACCACTGATGGAATAGTCTTGATACACGGATATGGGATACACCGTTGAATGGGCATCCAAGAGCGTCTGATGGTTGGGATCTCTGAGCATAACCAATCGCAGGATACCGGTGAACTTCCCATCTGCAGTAAGAGTTTCTTTGTTACCATTCTCGGCGTTGGCGATAAGCTTGATGAATGAGTCTGAATAGATCAGATACGTGGTGCCCTTGGTGTCAACAACAGTAAACTTGGTGCCTTGATCACTCACTAGAGTTTGGTTGTCTACATCAGCATATCTTCATAATCTTTCTCTTGCATCTGAACCACGTACCAGTATCTCCACCGACCAGAGCCTTGCCATTAATTGACTTGATTCCTCCGTTTAACGTTGTCAACAGCGGAGTTGCAGACTTGTATTCAAAGGTCATGTATGGCGACCCTGGTACAAGATATGCTGTCATAGATGAGTTGCCCTGAAAATACTGAACCGTGACAGTCTGAGTGTCAAACGCCGTTGCTTTGTGACCATCAAAGCCACCACTGTGTTCAGTGAATGAAGCCCGCCAGTCTAGTTGAGTGTACACCTTGACAGAAGTCCCGTCGAAGTCACGATCTTGGTTGATACCAAAGGAAACACCGTACCCATCTAGGGTCGATTCGTAAGGAAATGGGCCCGCTGCCGTGCCTGTGCCTGGAGGTGCAGCGTATGGAGCCCACCATCCGTTGGTTGGATACTTGCTCGAGTCAGTATACGAGTGCTGGTCACGAAACATGGGTGGGTTGACTTACCGGCCCTTTGAGATCTTTGAAGAAGGAGCTTAGAGGGGGAGCATCGGTTTGAACAGTGCCTCCCACCAGAATGTTGGGGTTACTGGTACCAATAGGACCAAGGGAAGTATAATTTACCAACTTCATGGTCGCGGCAAGTGACTGGGGCACTATTAATAGCAGAGGCAGTATGTTTTTCATCTCACCAAACAGTCTCTTCTACTAGTAAAGGGTTTCTTAAGGTTGCCTAATCTGTTGCATCATTCTAGATACATGTAGCACTTTATGTAACTCTTTATTTGATAGGAATTTCCCTCTGTCTCTTCAAACTGAGCTTCGTATGTGTTGATTCCACAGTGAGATATCATTCCTCATTCCATATGATTTGTTATCTGCCCCACTGCAAGGGTATGGCATTCCTCAGCAGACCTGGGCGGTGGGAATATGTTCCGACTCTAAGACATGCCCCATTGCCGATGCTACAGAAAAGAGCTATATAGTACAGCATATACCCTTTGTTACCAGGGCCTTGAGTAGTTCGGTTGATATGTAGAGTTCAAAGGAATGAGATACGCAAGCGAAGGCAACATTATAGTGGTTGGCCATCCAATGATTGTGACTATTCGGATAAGCGCACAAGAGGATCAAGTCTAATATGATATTTAAGGGGCACGGCTACATTACAGTACCATCAGGTTATCAATACTAGCATCATCGAATAGCTTGCTTGGCAAACTATCATTTGCCGACAGTAGCTCTGGCTTCTACCTTCCATCGGGTTTCAAGCTGATACAAGAGATGTAGTTTGGCTCATTTTTGGGGTCCTCCCCAAACACAACAGCGTCAAGTTTGAGTCATATCTCGCTACGAGATCTCGAGACAGTCATGAGGAAAGGAATTCGACTGTAATGTATCATAATCGGCCCTTCTATGGCATACAGAGAGATGCCTGGCAAAAGGTTGCATGCATAGGTGGAGGGGAACATGAGGCCTGTTTCCGTTTGCCATTGTGCGACTACAGATTACTATTATTTTTCCAATCCAGGCCTTCAGAGAGGCACCAAGCTAGCCGTCAGATGCTCCCACGAACGGGATCGTCCCCATATGGTCTTTAGGAGTACTGCAATATCACTGACACAGCTCGATGTTTTCTGCGCTGAGAAGCTCTAATATTACAAAGATCCATAATGCTAGAAAACAGTGCTAAACTAGTCGATATTGGGAATGAAAGGCAATTTAAGGTAGTAATAAGTAAAGAAACTCCCTCTGCGAAGAAAGTGGTAAAAGGCCTCGGAGCTCGCAGCATCAGCGCGGACTGGCGATCGGATTTGCGGATGACTTTTCACACAGAAATCCGATGACGCGTGGCTCGGGCTTACGCTCAATCACCGCAAGGCATCCTTCCACTCCACCCAATCCATGTAAGACGCGAAAAACATGCTTAAAAGTTTGTGCAATGGCTCTATCGGACTAAGTTTTATTGGATAACACGAGTAACGTCCTGGCGATCGGCATTACGGGGGCTTTGATACACTGAATCTGCACTCCCTCTGGCTAGGGGAGACAATAAAACCCAAGACCTCGATACTGAGTGATAGAATTATTTAGGTAAGTTAGTCTAAAATTAGAGGCATTTATGATGAGTTTATTTTCGCACCATCTTCTATAGTCTCAAGGTTTCTTGCTCCCTGGGGCTTGTCTATGGTGACGATGATAAATGATGCGTTGCCAAGCCAAAATCCGCTTCGTCTGTAAGCTCTTGACGTACTGCTGGGATATCAGGATTACCAATTGAATGATATACAAAGTGGGTATAAATACCTAAAGATCTTAAATCCTTAAGATTTCTTCCAACCAGAAAGCCATAACATCCAACAGCACTATGAAACTCGCATCTTGGGGCATTCTTGCTGGTCTAGCGACTGCGCTTCCGACCAACCCTCCTGATCAGTATGAGTACATCGTCATCGGATCAGGGCCTGGTGGAGGAACTCTAGCGTGAGCTTTTACTTTCTGATGAAGAGCGTTGCTGACATTCTACCCAGTGCGAATCTCGCGCGAGCTGGCCACTCAGTCTTCTTGATAGAGGCTGGTGGTGATCAAGGCAATACACCTTTGCAGCGGATCCCTGCCATGTAGGTATAGAAAGGCTTTTACATAGCACAAGTACTGACAATCACCAGGGCGGACCAAGTCGCTGAGCATCCTAGTATGTCATGGTCTTTCTATGTAAACCATTACCGAAACGAAACTCAAGCCCGAAGAGACTCCAAATATGCATACAGACTATCCAACGGCACCTTGTGGGCTGGCCTTGATCCTCCCGAGGGCTCAGAACCGTAAGAAATTTCTTTCCCCGCTAGCTAAGGACCTACTCTAATCTGATAGACTCGGTATACTGTATCCTCGCGGGGCTACACTGGGTGGTTCTGCTCAGCTTAATGCCATGAACTTCGCGTTGCCACCTGACAACGATTGGGATGCTATCGCTAAACTAACTGGCGATGAGTCCTGGAGATCTGATAAGATGAGGGAGCTGTTCATCGACATTGAAAACTGCACTTATGCTCCAAGGGGGACTCCGGGCCACGGCTTTGATGGGTACATCCAGGTACGTACTCGGGAGAAATGGCTGTGATTCACTGCCAAGTCCGTCAAGAAAGATCCTGCCCTATTCGCTTGTTTTAGCAGTCTAGAGCGTCACTTTATGACTATTAATTGACTACATAGTCACTGACAAGCCTTGCAGAGCAACCGGAACAACATATCATACATCACTGATCGTCCTGGCGTCGTACAGTCTCTAAAGCGTGCATTTGAGCAAACAGAGGGCATTCAAGTCAGGGATGCTGCCGAAGTTGGCAGGCTCATGCAACGAGACATCAATAGATTGGACAAAGATCGATATTCGCCTGGCATCTACCAAATCCCCCTCCATGTGGATAGCCTTCGACAACGCAATGGCGCATGGCGATATTTACACGAGACAATGACTGCTAGAACAGAAAATGGATCTACTCGGTACCCCTTGACTGTCAGTACCCATTCTCTGGCTACCCGTGTGCTGTTTAAAGACGGTCGGAATGGTAAACCACAGGCCTACGGAGTCGAGTATCTCAAGGGCGAGGGGTTGTACTCTGCTGATAAACGCTACGATGAGTCTGAATCTGGCCGTTTGATCAACGTCACCGCGTCAAGAGAAGTCATTGTCGCGGGTGGCGCGTTCAACACGCCTCAGATACTCAAGCTAAGTGGTATCGGCCCTCGAGAGGAGCTCGAGAGTCTCGAGATCCCGGTCATCGTTGATCTCCCAGCAGTCGTAAGTATTTACCTGGGGGTTGCCGAATGCAGCTGACAAGGACAGGGTAAATATCTGCAAGACAACTATGAAGGTGGTGTAACTATCGAAGCTTCTGTGCCGTGGGAGAACAATCCCTTCGAAAATTGTCCCTTCACGCTTGAAGCCAACGATACATGCTATCAGGAATGGACCCGTTCTCATACAGGGGCATATGGCGAAGGCGCAGCTCCGATTTCACTTCTCTACAGATCCAGCGTCAGCGAAACAAACGACACAGATCTGTACCTCTTCGGAGCGGCCGGTACTGTGTTTCGAGGATATTTCCCCGGTTACTCTACATGGCAGGCCCCTCCAACATCATGGTTCTGGTCCATTGTCAAGATGCAGCCAGGCAACCAAGCCGGAACAATCACCCTCCGGTCAAAAGACCCCCGACAAGCACCAGAGATCAACTTCAACTACTTCGCTGAGCAGGGAGATCGAGACCTTCAGGCTATACAGGAAGGCGTTGAGCATACCATGCGTATCTTCAAGGCCACTGGTGAACCTTATGCTCCATTCAAGGTTATTGAGCCTCGGCCTGGCGTGAGTATTCGCCAGGGTATCATGGACGATGCTTTTAGTCACCATGCCACTTCTTCTTGTCGCATGGGACCAGTGGGTGATAGGAACTACTGCGTTGACTCGGAGTTCAAGGTCAATGGCGTGGATGGACTTCGGGTTGTGGATGCTTCGGTCTTCCCTCGTACGCCAGGAGGGTTCCCTGCCGCGCCGACGTTTATGATAAGCCAGAAGGCCTTTGGGGTGATCATGGGAAGCATCAGGGGATAGTGCGAAGACGAGTGACTCTGAGGGTGCCTGATTGAGATAAACATATAGGCACTTTGAGATACATGCACTTTTGTGGGCCATTATTCTGTGAGAGGGACAATCTACTGTGTACTATATATCTATGGAGCCCATAGTCGAGTTCCTCCTCATACATTTCTCACTCATCTGATCAATATTTCTTGAACAACTTCTGGTACTTTGAAAGTGTCTTTTTGTCTCCCTTCCAAACACTCTTACCATCGTCCACTGCATCAATATGCTCGCCGATATAGGTGGCGACCATGCCATTTCCATAAGCTGACTTATCAATGAAGACATGCTCATCCGGTTCAACGACGTTGACATAGTACGGATGGGAGAGCATATCGATCAAAACATCGGATGACTCGTAGAGAAACATAGCAATCCCATCAAAGTCCACCAGCTCATTGGAGACTGGCTCAGTGGCGCCGGCATCGGTCGGGACGATCTTTCCAGCAACTCGGACCTGAGGTACAGAACGTCAGTTCGGCCCAGTGGTAGGTATGGAATGGCAACGGGGTCAATGTACCTGTTGGTATCTAGCGATACCGAAGTGGGTTGCCAAAGGGATCACCTTGGGAGCATGCTGGGTGTCCCAGTACTGCCAGAATTCGTCGAGTGTCATGTTGGGATTACGCTTGACGTAGGTAACCATCTGGAGCAGACCAGTGTTTGAGTGAGGGCCTTTAGGTGATGCATACGCATTGCCGGCAAGGGCCGTGGCGACAAGGAAAAGAGAAGCGAGCTGGTTCATGTTGCGTATGTTGATTGAGTGAGAAGATGAAACTGAAGGACACTGCCACGAGATACTCTTACGGATGGTAGAGATATTTATTGACGAGAAAAGCCAGCAGCGAGATGTCACGAGAATGTGATAAGAGAGTCGGGCTGCATTAGATCTGCCTGAACCTTGGCATCTGGTGTCAGATTCCTTCGACCAACAAGATCTGGAAGCAGGTTTCGACAGGGTTATCAGCCAGAATACTCAGCTCAAGCTCATCCCTGCAGAACATAGAGTCTACAACCCCTGTATAGACTTCTATTGTCCTTCCGAAACGTCAGCTACATCTCTCCTAACTGGTTGAGTTAGCCTCGCGAGATCCAACCGCATTGATCCAATCCGTTGAAGAATTCTCTTCCGCATTCCTACACCCAACATTCGCTCTAGAAAGACCAGCCAGCACGGAATAAACTAACTGTAAATTCTGTGAGATCGCTCCGTTGGTCAAACGATCTGGCCCGACCACCTTGCCAAGAGATGGCTGACTCGGCCCGCCAATGGGAGAGACCATAGGCTCCTATTGACACCCATTTTGGGACATATCACCTGGACAAACATTTGAGACATGAGTGATGAGACTTGCACTAGAACGATTATTACCAACGACCTTGACGATCTCCGACAGTAGTAGTACGGATTTCGGATGTGTCTGTGTGAAGCCCCGAGACCTTAGCTAATGCGTCTAGACTCTAGGGGAAGGAAGAACACTCAGGACCTTGATCCTAAATGATAATAAGACTTAGGTGATTTAGGATAAATTTAGGTTAATCTCTACTAAACTTAGGATGTCTTTTCCTGTGTTTATTTTTTATTTCCTTTATCCAAGTCTGACTTGTCTCCCCCCCCCTCCCCCGAGGTGCGTCTCCCAGTTACAGCTTGGGGGTAAACGTGACGGTACAATAACCAAGACGGCCAAGAGCTGTTGGCTCTACATCCCTCGTCCGTTGCAAATGTTTGTTCACGGTGGAGTTTCCCATCCACTAGCTCAGCAAACTCACAAGGTGAGGATTTCGGATTTACAGCTGAATAGTAATGAACCAACACAAAACGCACTGATCAAATCATATCCCTACATATAACACCAAGATAATTCTTTCCCGTAGAAATGAATACATCATATCTGACATGTCTTCTTATCCAGTTACCAACGGTGTGATCACGTTTCTACCGCCGCCGGAAGGATACGTCGTCGACTTTGACAAGCCTCAACAGCAAGATGCACTCAAACATTTTCTCATCTTTGGCATCCTCGGGTCTCTAGCAATTTTATGTCTGTTGCAGAGATTATATGTAAAGTATTATATCACGCGCGGATTGAAGATCGACGATGGTATGTGATGGCTCAAATTGAGAGAGCTGTAGCTGACCTGGTGGCTTAGTCTTGATCACACTGGCATGGGTACGACATCAAGCGAGAAATCAGCCTGTATACGAGGCTAATTGTGACTTTAAGCTCTTCTCTATTGTCATGCAGTCGGCTCAAATATGTGTGTACACTCCTTCGCTGCCCTAGGCCTCTGCTAAAGTTCAAAGGGTCGATCTCAATCGGAGGCCTATGTCATCATGCATGGGAAATGCCCATTGACGTCTTTGAGAAGCATATGCTGGTATGGGCTCCGCCCCAATGCTACGGTAATTTGCTTACGCCTTACAGAGTTCTTACATCGCAGCGCCAGCCTTTATCATTTGCAATGGCCTCACGAAGAGTTCGCTCCTGACGTTCTACCTTCAAGTATCGCCGCAGAAATGGTTTAGAAGAGCGATCTTTGTGACTATCGCTTTCGTTGTTCTATACACTATTATTATCGCCAGTCTGTTGCTGTTCGGATGCCGGCCAAGAGAATCAGCATGGGATCCGTACCTGTTCGCTAGCGGAAAGTGCATTGACTATGCAGTCATGTATATCATCATCGCTGTCGCCAACATCATCTCAGACATCGTTCTATTTGCCATTCCTATACCGATGATTGTCAGGTTGAAGATGCCGCTGGGACAGAAGATTGGCTTGGGCATCATGCTCGGCATTGCTACAATGTAAGTTGAACGGCCAAAAACACTACCGACGACTAACAGCGGCAGAACTGTCACGACCTCCATCATTCGCATGATCTACCTACCCTCCCTCTTGGGAGCATTAGATATCCCATGGATCGCAGCCCCAGCAAATGTCTGGTCATTCGTCGAAGTTAATCTCTTCATCATATGCGGCTGCATGCCGACATTTCGTAAGTTCTTCAAACGCTTTGCGCCGAAATGGATGGGCTCTTCAAGCGACTCGGGCAATTCGGAGCCTCCTTCGAGTGATTCGATGCATAAAGTACAGAGGAAGAAGCATACAGGGTACACCCAGTTCGACACATGCGGTTCTTTGGAACTCGCGACGTACCCCGACACCGTGAGTCGAACAACGCAAATTACGACAGGGAGTATTTGCAGTGGAGTGATGGGAAACACGTTGGATAATGAGAGCGAGGAAGCGATATTGCAACCAAGCAAAATTGTGTGCACAAAAACATACAACGTCTCACATAGCGAATAGGAATGAATAGTAATCAATTCGACATGCTTATCTTGACATCATTTTCATAAGCAAACGCTGCATGAGATATGCAGTGCTCCGAGTTCGCAACGTTGCTGTGTTGGTCGTGTTGCACAAACTCCCCAAAACAGAGAGCAAACACGTCGATCATTAACCGATCCCGATCGGCTACGTCAACGTGACTGTCAAAGCAAGGGCGCATTCTGAGCTTATATCCGTCCCAAAGCCAACCCATCATCCTCGATCCTTCCGACTAACCGCAATTGTTTACTCTAGTATTGACTACTGACTATCGAATAATTGTTTGTGAAGATGTCTTCTTCCTCAGAGACCGCTTATGCCATGGAGTCGTTGCAGGAACAGGAACAGCGGTGTGGGACTGATAGTCCGCCTGATACTGAACGCCAGGAAAATGTTTCTCAGTCAGCGACGGATTCACTTCCGCCTACAGACCGCGGCAAAGATGCGTATCTAGCTTTGATGTGCTGTACAATGGCACAGCTACCAATCTGGGGTATCCAACTTCCTCCCCTTTACACTTCAACACTAACAAATAACAGGCTACTCCGTCTCCTTCGGCATCTTTCAAGAATACTACAGCCGACCCGGAAGTCCCATCAGCACAGCATCGTCCGGAACAATCGCCACCATCGGAGCACTGCAACAGGGTGTAATGTATCTCATGATGCCGTTTGCCTTCCTCATCCTCACGCGGTATCCACGGCTGCGACACCTTTGCGGGCCGCTTGGTCTTGCCGTGACGGTCGCTAGTCTCACTGCTTCTGCGTTTGTGAACACTATTGCGGGGCTTATCGCTACACAGGGGGCATTGTACTCTATTGGCTGTGGGTTATTGTTTTGTCCGATTTCGCATTATATGAATGAGTGGTTTGTTGAGAGGAAGGGAATGGCGTTGGGGGTTATGTGGGCTGGCAAGTCGGGGACAGGTATGACTCCTAGTTATTCGCTCCAAGATCGTATACTGACGCAGTGGAGGTATTGCGATGCCGTTTGTCTTTGATGCTCTCCTACGCCGGATCGGTCTCAGGGCTACTCTCTTGGCCTGGGCTGGTGCATCAGCGGCCATGACGCTCCCAACTCTGGTCTTCATCAAACCGCGGATTCCACTGCATACTCAGGTTCAGGTTCAGCCGCTATCGTTCCGCTTCCTCCGCCATACATCTTTCTGGATGATGCAAGCTGGTGTGATTATACAATCACTGGGATACCTCATGCCAAGCACGTATCTAGCCAGCTACGCATCAACAATTGGCCTACCCAGCATCACCGGTCCAATTCTTCTTGCATTATTCTCCGTCGCATCCGTCCCCGGAGGTATCGTACACGGTATGCTGGGAGACAAATTCTCAGCAACAAAAGCCGTAACAATCGCCTCCATTGGAAGCGCCCTGCCGATCTGGCTTCTATGGGGGTTGTCCCTTGACCTTGCAAACCTAGTAGTGTTTGTCATTATCTACGGCTTCTTCGCGGGCGGCTTCAGCTCAACGTGGTCCAACATGTCAACCGACATCCAAAAAGACGACTCTGCCGCTGATTCAGCTCTCATTTTCGGCATGCTCATGGGCGGACGCGGTATCGGCTTTGTCACCGCCGGGCCACTCAGCGGTGCACTGCTTCAAGCAAAAGCACATCTGTCTAACGAAGCACTCGGTTACGCGACGCAATACGGACCCATGATTATCTGTACTGGTGTCACTGCTGTGTTTGGTGCTTGGGCGCCCATGTGGAAGGGCATGCGAGTTGCTCTAGGAACATGCAAAGGTCGCTGAGTTTCACGGGCAACGTTTCATCCACGTTTGGAATGATGAGCTTGTGCGGGGCGATGAAGATAACTGGGTCAACTGCGTACCTCGGTCAATAACATCAATCACCCTGATCGATAACAAGGTTCATCTCAATGGGGGGGAAACGTGGCCTTAGCCCGGACTTAGGCTCGGCTTTAAGTGTAATCCTCATACCTTGATGTCATAAGCAATTCGGTAGATGGGACGGTAAAGAACTCAGTGTAAGCACTTAAAAAGAACCCCGATGACACCAAGCACAATAGGCAACTGAAAAGAATGCGTGTGTGCCAAACTCCATCATCTCATATGCAGTAGGCGTCATTGAAGCTCGGAAGTGACTGTTCGCCGGCCTGTGCCCCGCTATCTTGAATTATTAATACTAACCCCCCAATAACAAGACGTTGGCTGTTTGAGGTAAGGGGCAGTCCCAAGCATTGAGTCCTCTGATTGGCTTGAGAATGAGAGCTGCTACGCTAAACTGTCGTCAGTTGTTTGCGTGGAGCCATCATCGTTGTATCAACCATCTCAATACCCCTCATTTCGCTTGGACCATCCAGAATGACATCAATTCCATTTATATAAGAAAAACGCCCCTCCTCCTACTGTCAAACCTTCATACCCATCCCTTCTCCTCCAAACCAATCGCCAAAATGCCTGTTGAAACCGCCTACGACCCCAAGGACATGCTGTTCCGCCACCTGGGACCTACTGGTCTCAAGGTCAGTGTCTTCAGTCTTGGTGGCTGGTTGACATACGGCGGTACACAAAAGGGCGATATCGTTAAGCAGATTCTCCAAAAGGCTTGGGACCATGGTGTCAACACTTTCGATACCGCCGAGGTTTACGCCAATGGTGAATCCGAGGTTGAGATGGGTCGTGCCCTCAAGGAGCTCGGCTGGCCTCGTGATGAGTAAATAACCCAAGCCTGCAAACCTCTACCTATACTGACTAGTTTAGGTACGTCCTCACTACAAAGGTCTTCTTCGGCACTGGTCGCAAGGAGCCCAACACTCGAGGCCTCAGCCGCAAGCACGTCGTCGAGGGTCTCAAGAGCTCCCTCAAGCGTCTTGAGCAGCCTTACGTCGATGTTGTCTTTGCTCACCGTCCCGACTACGCTACTCCCATGAAGGAGATTGTTGAGGGATTTACTCAGGTCATTCGCAACTTGAACCTTGCTTACTACTGGGGTACTTCTGAGTGGACCGCTGCTCAGATTACCGAGGCTACTCACATTGCTGAGCGCTACAACCTCATTGCTCCTGGTAAGTCTCTCAATAGCTGAGATCGTGAAAGATATTGACGTTAGTATAGTCGTTGAGCAGCCTCAGTACAACGCTTTCCACCGTGAGCGCTTCGAGGTCGAGTACGCTCCTCTCTTCAACCAATTCGAGTACGGCACTACAATCTGGTCCCCTCTCGCCTCCGGTCTCTTGACCGGCAAGTACAACAACGGAATCCCCGAAGACTCACGATTCGCCACCAACAAGGCCTTCTTCGAGAACACCGTCAACGAGCTTCAAAGCGAAGCTGGCAAGGCCAAGATCGAAAAGGTCAAGAAGCTCTCCGAAGTCGCTGAGCGTCTCGGCGGAAACGTCGCCCAGCTCTCTCTTGCGTGGGCCCTCAAGAACCCCAACGTCAGCACTGTCATTCTTGGTGCGACAAAGGTTGAGCAGCTCGAGGACAACTTCAAGGCGCTTGAGGTTTACAAGAAGATCGATGATAAGGTTCTTGAGGAGATTGAGAAGATTCTCGATAACAAGCCCAAGCCTGCTCCAACCTTTAACCGTGAGAGGTAAATAATAGTTTAGGATCACGAGGCCATCGAGCTTTTAACTTTCATACGGAGGCTTAAACAGTGCGGCCCCTATAGCAGGCCAGTATCTACAGGGGCCTCACTGTTTGAGCCTCCGTATGAAAGTTAAAAGCTCGATGGCCTCATAAGGCTGACGGGAAGAAAAAAGAAAAGGTCTAGATATGAAGAATAGATCAATAATGATTGAACATGAGATTTGAGATTGGCGTGATGAGTGACGTGATTGATGAGACTGCTTATCTTTGGAGCCACATTAACCCTTATCGTTCGTGACTGATTGGACAGGATTAGCTTCACGGCATGCACTACGCGTGGGTTCTACGGGAATGACTGCGGCCTACAAGGTTAAGCTTCAGGCTGCGAACAGATAATGAATGGCAGCACGATGTGTTCTCGCGTCACCTTGATTTCTCTTATGCATATCGCGAAAATGTTTGAACGACTTCCCCAGGAGCTTTTGGAATTCATCATCAGTGAGGTAACATGGACTTGTACTATCTCATCGCACAGAGTCTGATGGTTAACCGTTGTAGATATCCGTCAAAGACATCAAGAGTCTATCTCAGACGTCAAAACACCCTCTGGGCGTCTGTAATTATCCCGGCATGGGGTACGGACGACACTTACGGAATTGATATCGACGGCTTCCCGCTCGACAAATTGGTTTTTACTACTTCTATCAGTCTACGATTTGTAACTGAGAACAATACGAGAGCGTGTCCGCACGATCAAAGACTACAAACCTGCCAAGCAAATAATGAGGAAATCGTCCACAAACTAGATTCTTTTGAGAAGTTTAAAGAAATTATCCTCTCACTACTCGAAAATGGTGAGAAAGGGCAGTCGAAGTCGTTCAGGTCCGTCGATTACCTGCAGCATTCCTACGAACAAGGGCTAACAGAACCAAACCAAGCTGGGATCTAGGAACCTGTATACCAACTCCCATCTTGGGAAGCGACGGCATTGTCACCCGTCAGCAGTCTAGGTTTAGTACTCTGAAGCTCACAACGAATCCATTTTGCCAACGCTACAAGTCTTGCGAACGAAAGATCGACTTATCTGCCTTCCATCATCTTCTAAACCTCAGTTGGAGAGGTCCAAGCTCAGATAACCTCAGAGTATTTGCCATCGCAGTCAAAAACAACAAACAGCACCTTGAAACCTTGGAACTTGACCTGGTCGACTGGCCACACTTGCGCAAGACATTAGGTTATCGGGACGATGACGAGAGATTGCGTAGGATAATAGCAAGATATTACGTGAACAAGATGATTCTTGGCCTTGACTCACTTTCTCCACACATCACGTTCCCGAACTTACATACTCTGGTCCTCAGCCACGTACCTCTGACCACGACCCTCGCTTGTTCAATTAACTTTGAGGTTCTCAGATCGCTGACAATCCGGTCATGCCCACTGTGGTACGAATTCGTGCGAGCGATAGCATGGCGAAGAATCACAGCGAGGTTAAAGAAGCTAGAGGTCCAGGAATCGTGGCCTGAGAATGATGCAGCAACCGACGGGTATGAAGACGGCGATCCAGTAGAGGTTCTATTAGAACATTTCCAAGGGTTGGAAGAGTTTTATCTCGACCAAACGGGCGACATGCTCTCAAAGCATACATGGGAGAGTTTTTGCTACCACAACTCTACGTTAAAGAGATTCGTCAATCATTCAAGATTCTATGATGAGGAGTTGGAATTGTGGACGGATTTGCCGGATATGATGACCAGTGAGCGTGATAAGGAAATGTGGTGGGATGATCCGACATCGTCTCCTCTATATGACCTGGATCTTGACTTCATTGGGCTGTCTTGTGAACCGATTCATCTAGTAAGCATTCAAACTTTACTATCTTCATATACTGACTTTGAGTTCTTAGCTAGATGTATTGAATCCATTTTCTAGGAAGGATTGTCTCAAAGTCGTTCATATTCGTCAATCGCGCAAGAATATGGAGTACACATCGTCGTGGGGAATTATGGTGATAATCGACGATGAACCAGTTGATGATACTCCGGCAGTAGACGAAGGAGATAATCCTACTAATGAGTATCTGGAACCCATGTTCTGGGCATTTGTTGAGTGGGCTTTTTCCTACAAAGGTATCAAGTCACTCGAGTACATCGTCTTTGGAGACTTCGGTCGTCCAGAGAAAACAAGCAGGGGAAATCTGCTGATATGTCGTGAGGGATGTGGATCTGAAGACTTTCATATCATCAGGGAGTCATGTCCATCTCCAGAGTGGGATTATGTTAAGAAAGAATACGGCGATGCTTTGAGGTCCTGTCCCTCAGATCCATTGTTTGAGGTGCCAGATAGTCATGCGCTTTGAACACCAGCTAGCTTATTCATAGCAAATGTAGCAAGATCCCCGTAGCAACATTCGACATATTCCCAACCACATCCCAGAAGTTCGTGTTACTCGTATTCCTCGTCTGCTCCAACTCCCTAATCCTCGCCTCCATCCTCCTCTTCTCCAGCCCATGAGCCGCCACCTGGGCCGTACTCGCATCCCTAATCTGCCTATTCAACCTCTCAACCTCCCCCCTCCACTTCCCCGCCTCATCCACCGCCCCTCTCTGCCTCTCCTCAATCTTCCTAATCGTCTCATCATACTCCGCCCTATCTTCCGCACGCGCCGTCTCCATCTCCAGCTTCAACGCGCTGACCATGCGGTTCGATTCTGCCATAGCAGCTTGAAATCGCTCGTTGGCATCTGCGCGCTCGGTACTTAGTCGGGTTTCCAGGTCTTGGATCTTGGCTTCTCTTGCCTTGCGTTCGCGCTCTAGACGGATGAGTTGGTCGTTGAAGGCTTGTTCCATGCGACGTTGCTGTTCGCGGCGATCGGCGTGGAGGGCTGCTTGCTCGCTCTCGAGACGGCGCATGAATTGCTGTTTTTCTTGTTCGAGCTTGTCGAGCATTTTCTCGAGCTGCACGTCGCGGTCTTTGATGGCTTGTTCTTTTTCTTCACGGATGGAGTCGAGTTGGGCTTGGTGTTGCTCTCGTAGCTTGTTGAGTTCCTCATTGAGAGCTTCACCTGCTGTTGTTTGGTCGACTCCTAGACCTTGCTCTACGATCTCTTCTTGGATCTGTAGGGTTACGGCGGGGAGATCAACCAGCTCGTTGACGATCTCAAGAGCGGACTCTCTTGTGTTCTGGAATCGTCGAATCCTTGAGCCTTTGTTGCTCATATACCCCCACCACTCAGGAGTAGAGATCAGCTCATGCTCTCTCGCAGCTCCCTTTGACTCATCCTGTAGCTCGTCCCAAAAAGTAGTGGCAAGAATGACATTCTCAAATGCGCCGTCACCACAGAGGTTGCGGAACATGGTGAGATTTCGCATGATGGCATTGGTCATTCTCTCATCTTTGATGCGGTGCAGGTAGATGATTCCACTGAGCTTGACATTGTTCATGTACGAAGAGCTGAGGGCTTGAGCGACATCAGCAAGAATATCTGCATCGCCTCGGTACGTGTCATCAAAGCCGGGTGTGTCAAAAAAGACAAACTGCTGGCCCTGAATGAGGCACTCGTAGGCTTCTGTCTTCTGCGTGCCTGTTGGTGGTTAATCTTTGGTCATCATCCACGAAGTTGATTGTTGACTTACATGATCCAAGTGAATGCCCGACTTGGGGCCCGTCTTCATCGTCTCTGCCAGTCAAGAGCCTGAGAAAGTTACTCTTTCCAGAGCCAGTCACCCCCATCACCGCAATCAGCAGCACAGGCGGAGGGCTTTCCGACTCATCGCTTACCGACGTGTCTGTTCCCACCGACGGAGCTTCTGGCAAAGATTGGGCAACTTTGGTCATAGTGAAAGCTTACAGGGATCTCAACAAGTGTGATGCACTAATTTCCAGCTTCAAATCTAGACTTAAGAGTAAGAGAAGGTCTGTTGATAAATATAACAAGGCAGACTAGACACAATCATTTTATGCCGACATATCCGGCACTGTAACACCCAAAATCAAGCTTAACATCGCATGAGGGGCAATTCGCACTCTATTCGTCAACGATAAGCACTAGCTTTACAAAACGACCGTTCTATTTCAACCTCCACGCTACAGCAAAACCTGCATTTCAAGCTGAACACCCAAAACGCGACATCAATCACTAGTTCCGCGCCACCATCCACTAATACCCTGCATCCTCCCAATTAGACACCCAAACCTGCGCAGGCGACCAGACAATGCCTCTCCCGCGACTCTCAGATTCCACTGGCTCCGAGACAATCCGCGGGCGCACTACCACACAAATCGGGCGACCGTCGAACCGCTTATCACCTTTCAAGAGACCGACTGTGGGATGCGCCTCCATGTCGCCGAACATGCTCTGGAACCGGTGGAGGGTGGCATCGCCTAGCGCCTCGGTGCGGATATTGGTTCTTAGCTTCCAGAGTCTGAGGGCAAGGCTGCATGTGGTCTCGAAAAGCTTGGTAAGCTGCGTGAGGCTTTCTCTGTCGAGGGGCTCGATGAGGGGCTCGAAGGTCGTTGCGAAACCCTCGGCACATGCTTGCAGCCCTTGTTTGTGCGGGGGAAATGCTTGCTCTAGGTATTGACAAGTCTGGATCCTCCACGTCACTGTGGCTTCTGCGCTGGCGCCTGAAGATAGCGTTAGTTTGCCTTGTTGCCTGGGATTAGGAAGTGTACAAACCTCCTTGCAGGGCTGTTTTGTTCAAGTGATGTCGACTCAGAAAGAATGGGTTTCCAAGAAAGGTCTGGACGAGCGTCTTCGTTAGTGCAGCCTGCAGTAAAACTGCTGTAGCTGTTCGGTGCGTCACGTCGAATCGTAGATGCTCCTCATAATCTAGATCGTTGATGATACCTTCGGTACGCATGAGGTTTCGCGTCTCTTCAACTTTCTCGATCTGTGGCAAGCGATTGTCAATACACCACTCAGAGCACTTCTCAAACAAATCCTGCAGTTCAGTTCGGACCTGATCATCAGGAAAGTCGCTTGAGACATGACCAGCCAGTAGTGATATAGCCTTCGAATGCGCCTCAGTGACCTTGACCTCTTGATCATCGATATCTTGTCTCAGAGTCTTGTTCTCATTTCTCTCCTCCGCAAGCTCGGTTTCGAGATCTTGCTTTGTCCGCTTGAGCTTGTGATAATTATCAAACAAGCGATCATAAGCGGCTTTCGTTTTCCTGTGCTCATCTCCTTGTTTGCGCCAGTGCTCATCGGACTTATCTTTCCAATCTTCCCATTGCTTAACCAGACGCTTTTTGCTATCAAGATCTTTGGTTTGTAAATTGAACTTGACTGTTAGGTTATTGAGACTCGTGCTCAGAGAAATTTTGTCAGTTTGTAGTTGGGTTATTTCCTTTTGAAGTTTCTTTTCTCTTGAGGTTTCTGATTTGTGGCTCGGCTGCTTCTCAGTCACTTTTTCGGGAATTGTAGAAGGCTCTGAAGGCCCGAATGGGTTCAGGGACTGGGTGATACGGCCGAGTACTCCAGGGTTTTGCTTAAGAACCTCTCAGTTTTGGCTAGAATGAACTACATATTGCTTGTGAACTTACCTTTGGCTGATGACTAGATGGTTTCACCGTCTCAACGACGTCTGACATAATCGAGTCTTCTGGAGGATGATATTCTGGCCTCTTGTCATCGATCTTGGAGTATCTCGGCTGCTGAAAATTCAGTAAGAGGAATATGGCGAGTTTGAAACTGAATACCTGCTCATATGGTCCCTCATCCTCACTCCTCGGTTGGAGTTGTTCACCGATATCCTTCAGGGCTGCTCCACCAGGACCATCCCCTCCCGATCGTTGCTCAGATTCTCCGCCCATTGCGATGCTGCAAAATACGTCGTTGATTGAATGGCGTGGCGATACAATCATCCCCGACTCAATTAACAAAAGCACTCTTTATAACCCGGGATGGGCGTCTCCCCGCAGGAAATCAATGGTATGGCTTTCTTCCCCCCTCCATTACCCTCCCTGTAAACCTTAGCCTGTTCAGCCGTAAATAGTGGCTGCATATGCGAGGCCGAGCCCCCGACAAAACGCCAGTACACACGGCAAAACGCCCGTGCATTTCAACCACCCCTGTAAGGCGTACTGATATCAGCCGCAAACTCGGCGAACTGTTTAAGCTGCCG
The DNA here is from genome assembly GCA_022833035.1 of Fusarium marasasianum. NCBI lineage: Eukaryota > Fungi > Ascomycota > Sordariomycetes > Hypocreales > Nectriaceae > Fusarium > Fusarium marasasianum. The sequence continues at coordinate 807,284 of JAJEQZ010000017.1, forward strand.
CCCTGAGCCAGATGGCCATTCGTACATGATGTAAGTCATTTCAAGTCATTTCATCAAGATACCAGAGCCTCAGTCGACTGGCCTACAGTTCTTTTCCATATCGTAATTGAGGATACAATGTTGGCAGTCAGGAATCGAACGAAACTGATAGTCGGCATTGACTACGGTACAACATATTCAGGTCAGCACAATGCAGCTCAATGACGAAGTCCCTTGGCTGATCTTCCCATTACCAGGTCTCAGTTTTGCGCTCTCCAACGCCGCAGACTTCAAAGACATTCACCCATGGACAAAATACCCCGGCTCATCAACTCACATCGCAGAACACTGCCACAAAGCTCCATCATGGGTCGCCTTCAAAGATGAGAATCCCGATCTCGACGAAAACGCATGGGGCTATCAAATCGAGCCTGGTATGAAGACTTATGCATGGACCAAGCTCCTCTTAGATGATCAAGCACTCGCGACAGAGTATGATGATCCTGATCTTAACAAGGCCGCTGGGAATGGCCTCATGAGGTTACCCGCTGGCAGAACTGCCAAAGACGTGGTTACTGAGTATCTCAAGGGTATGCATTCTATGTATAGAAAAGCTGTCATTGAGAAGATCGGAGAAGATATCCTTGAGGAGATGCCCGTTGACTTTTGGTTGACTGTTCCGGCGACTTGGACAGAGAGAGCAAAGCTTATCACTAGGGCTGCTGCTTTGGATGCTGGTTTTGCGTCGAGGCCTATTGATCGTTTGAGCTTGATTACAGAACCAGACGCGGCTGCGCATATGGCTCTCAAGTCCAGCATTCATCACGTTGAAGATCTTATTGATGCAGGTAGCGCCATCTCACTTTTCGAGTCCATACTTACACTGCGCTTAGGTCGGCACGGGCGTGATGGTTTGTGATCTTGGCGGTGGTACTGTCGTAAGTCCAGCTTTACTCTAGGCTATTTATCTTACTAAGAAGGCCAGGATATCACGACGTCAGAAATAGTCAGAAAGTCACCTTCTCTGAAGCTGAGAGAGATTGCCATCGGAGCAGGTAAAACAGTTCTCATTCTCAGATAAACGGCCATACTTACACTCTCAGGCGGTAAATGCGGCGGAACATTCGTAGACCGTAATCTCTACAAGCTCCTCTCCGAACGATTCGGGACTGCATTCACCAGCCTGGGTCCACAGCACGTAGGTCCCGGCAGTCAGTTCATGGATCAATTCGAGATGCGCAAACGAGATTTCAGCCTCGATACGCCGAGTAAGAAGTCTTATAAACTAACCCTGCCAATGCGAAACTTGGTGGTCACTCCGGAGATGCAGAAGTACTATGACCCTGACTTCAACTGGGTGCTTCTGAGTAAAGATGATATGAAGAGTCTTTTTGATCCAGTAATTGACGTCATTCTCAGGCTCGTGAAAGATCAGGTTGATCAAGTAAAAAGAGATAAGGAGCCAATGATCAAGACTATGTGTCTGGTTGGGGGGTTTGGCTCCTCGCCTTATGTCAAGGAGAGATTACTTGAATGGTGCTCTGAGCAGGAGATACGGCTTACAACACCGTGGACAGGCGCGTAAGTGCCCCTTTCACAGGAAACATCATGTCGTGACTAACGTATATCCAGTTGGGCAGCTGTTGTCTGCGGTGCTGTGTTGCGAGGCGTCGAGGGTTCTATGGTCAGACAAAAGAAGTGTCGACGACACTATGGACATAGCATCTCCCGAACCTATGATCCAGCAGTTCATTTCAACTTTGATGAGAATAAGCGAAGACTGTGGAACGATCCCTGGACCAAAGAGCAAAACCTATCTGGCTTTATGGATTGGGAGATTGCGAAGGTAAGCTTTCAAGAGCTAACATTGGCGAAGGAATATTAGACTAATGATATCACAGGGCGCACTCCTAGACGACGACACTGAGATCAGCACAAGTTTCTACTCGCACTTCTCCGAATACTTTGATGGAAAGCATACGCATGATCTGTACTCGTGCAGCTTGGATGAGGCACCTGAGACTATTGAGAACGAGCGTGAGTTAATAAATTCCCCAGACACAAACCATGGAGCTGACGATGCTTAGGAATTGAAAAAGTTGGCGAGGTTTTGTACACCATCGATGACATTGGCATTGACAAGACCAAGATCAAGTCTATCCAAGACGCGAATGGTATTCACTGGTATCAACTCCTGCTTACCTTGACCATTCGTCTCAGTGACGACGATGTTGGTGTACTGGTATGTCGAATCTTCTGTCGCGGGAAGGAAGTGGGTAAGGCAGAGATAGGGTACTCCTTTACGTGATGCGGTGCATTGTCTACCTGGCCGTCTTTTAGGGCATTGAATGTTGTTGGTCTTCTAGTCAATCGCGTAATTACACATGGCGAAAATGGATGATAAGAGCCACTTTCCCCTCTGAATTTACGTGATCTTGATGTGACCGGTGAGATCCAGGAACACTCGTGTGTAGATGTTAGAGATTCTTTTGGTACGGAAATGCTAATGTTTGTAAATAATAAAAATACCTTAGGCTCAAACAAGTAGAAGGAGCGTTCTCAGTCCTTCGAATTTGGGATTTTCTCGCTTCATAATGCGCGAGTCCCTTGAGTTCCATTAAGCAGCATTTGAGCCATATTCTCCCAAATTCCTGACTATCGATCTGAGAAATTTTGACCTACAACACTCACCATCTGAGATCTTTACGCCGGCTGTCGATGCCGGAGGAAATTATCGCAACTTGACCAACAAGACTGAGCAATCACGCGTATTTCGAGTCCAGCCAAGACGTCGAAATAGTTACTCGCAATCTCAACAAGCAAAGAGCTGGATCTTAAGTCCGCTAAGCTCCGGAGTAAAACGCGAAAAATAGTATTATGAGTCACAACGAAAAAGGATGACATCCAAGTTAGTAATAAGCTTTGCTGGGTTTGCTTAGTTATTTGGACTTGGTGACATGCCGCTGGGTTATTATAGCGGGATAAGCGTCACGTAATCCGGCGCGTCGGGTGTGCGGGGGAACACCGAGCTTCACCGAGCGAGCGCGATCTTCTGAACCTCCCCCACTACCGGTATTTAAACCCTCTATGTCCTCATCAACGATCGACTTCCAAGAGCTAGACATCAAACCACTTCCTAAAACTACTAAGAATGGCCACATCTCTTTTCCACAGCCTCAGAGGCTACACTTACAAGACCATCCCGTACAAATCCACCCCTGATGGCGACATCGTTCTTGATGTCGTCTACCCAGAGGAAGCCGATGATTCGCCGACGGCTGTCCTCATACATATCCACGGCGGATTCCTCGTAAGTATGGTCTCGCTATATACAAACGTTTCTAACATGTGCGTAGATCGTCGGGGACAGATACAGCTTTGCTCCATACTGGCTTGTCAACGCTGCAACCTCTCGGAAATGGATCTTCGTGAGCCCTGACTATCGCCTTGTCCCAGAGTCTACCGCCCATGCATCACTCGATGATTCCATCGATGCGTACAACTGGGTGCGCTCATCGCTGGCTGATACGCTTGGACGGCCTATTGGACCTGTCTTACTGGCTGGTTCCAGCGCTGGAGGATATCTCGCACTAACGACTGCGAATGCTATTGAGCAAAAGCCAGATGCGCTGCTTCTCATCTACGGAATGCTCGATGCAGCTGGGCCGAGATATACGACTCCCGGTACAAATATCTGGGGCGCACCGCCTTTTGACACCGCCTCGGTGTTAGGCCAGTTTCCCCGGACAAAGCAAAACGATGGTCGGAAAGCCATCTCCGGGTATCCCCCGCCTGAGAACTTCCAGGAAGACACCCGGTTCCAAGTTGCGTCAGCTCTTCACATCGACGCCCTGTTCCCAGACTACATAACTGGTGTTGAAGGCCTAAGCCGCCAGATTGCAAGCAAGGGCATCAATGCCATCCCCGAAGAACACCGACGATTGTTCCCTCTGTCTTTCGGCGACCTTGCCAAGATTCCCCGCACGTTCTTGCTCCATGGTGTCAACGACTCTGCTGTTACAGTGGACTGCAGTATCGTAGCTGAGAAGAAGCTTCGTGAGGCGGGTGTTGAGGTTGAAAAGGACTTCCCGGAGGATGCGGAGCATGGATTCGATGGTAGAATTGGAAATGTTGATGTTGAGAAGGCAGAGGCAGATGGTATTCCCAATGTTGAGAGTCTGAGAAACGCCATTCGCTTTCTTGACTCTTCCGCTAAGAAGTAGATATAACGATGCGCCTAGCTACAAAGACCAATTGATTTTTACATGATCCATATTCGACCCTGATGCGTAAAGGAAATCCATGTATTGTCCTCTAGATTGAAGTTTACTTAATCTCAGCTACGACATTCTTGATAACGTCCTCAAGATTCTCCTCCTTCAGCCCAAGCAACCCGATCGCATTCTCATCGCCCTTCAACGCGTGGCCAGCACCATCGGCAAACAGGAACTGCTCTAGATAATTACCAAAGGCACTGAAGTCTCCTTTGGCAATCTTCTCATCTCCAATCTTCTCCTGCTCAGCGCCAGTGACATGAGAAGCCTCAAACTTGTCGCCAGTGACCTTCTCGACGATCTTCAGGACTTCATTCTGGGTTGTCGTTACACCGGCGATATTGAGATACTTATTCTTTGTCTCTTCTGGCTTCTTTAGGATAGCAACTACGGCTTCGCCGACGAAGGCGAGTGAAGTTGTGGAATAGGGTTCGTTGCCTGAGTCGGTGATGCGAATCTTGCGATCCTTGATGTTGATAAATCCTCTGTCACTTTTGAGACCCTACAGCCCAGTTAGAAAGCTCTACGGTTTCAGTCGAAGCCAGATAACATACCGAATCTAGGAACAATCCGTTGGAGAGACCAGTCCAAGAGAACCAATCATGCTTTTCAGCAAGTTCAATCAAGTAGTCAGTATTCTGGATCTTCGCACCGAGAATTTTTCCAATCTTGGTATCGCGATTCTGACGAGACGGAATTCCGAACTCCGAGGGAATAAATCGTGGGATCCTTGCTGCGATAGCTGCATCTATAATGATCTTCTGGCTTCCAGCAGCGGCTGTTGCGGCCGCTGACACCACGGCATCTTGACCAGCCAGAGCTCCCTTGACTGAGTCGACTGAATTGATGTCGACCCTCTTCACGATCGTTTTATCGGGAAAAGCGGCAGAGGATTCATTTCTGGTAATAGCTGTAACTTCGAAGCCAGCTTTGAGGAGGCTGTCCACGATTTTTGATCCGATGAGACCAGAGCCCTGGTGAGGTCAATTCGCGGCCCGTGATCCTCTAGGGTAAATAACTCACTCCAACGATAGCGACTTTCTGAATGGCCATTTTGATGTTTTCAATTGATGTGTTCTTCAAAGTGGGATTTGATGAGAGGCAATTTAGAGAATAATTAACTATCAAGGCTTTATCTTGAGTGTTGACATTTCTTTGACCCCGCCATTATGACATTTTATTACGAATGCAACCATATTGAGCCATACACAACGCATCATTTTCTTGGTTATCTCCACCTCCTCATGATGCCATATTGGGGGGAGATTCTCTACCATCAATTATGAAGTTGCGTGCTTGCGGATGAAAAATAGCGAATTAGGACACTCTCGTTGTAGATATCGAGAAAAGTGAGCTTTCCGAGCGACTGGGTGATGGTCTTACTAATGATGCCCCTCCTGGTTGAACTGAGCAAGCGCGTCCCTTGTTTGTTCAAACGTCGAATAAGAAAATAAAGGGTATTTAATATCTAATTGAATTCTATCGCCTAAATGATCACTTCATCCATGCTAGTGACACATAAACCAAGTTCTGCTCGGCAACCAGTGACGTCAAGAAACTATCGCTTATGGTCTTATGGAGCCTCAACAGAGGTATCCCTCGAGCTTGCGGAGCCTCAAGGGCTTGGATAAGGTTATACGGCACCATGAAACGCTACTGACAAGTGCCGTTTAGACGAGTAATGACGGTCGCGCCGGAGTGACGAATCGCTCGGCTACTCACTCGCATGCCTGACACCGTACGCTTCAGCGGAACGACTAGATGAGGTTTCAGCTTCGAAAGGAAGCATTTAAAGTGGTATAATTATATAAGCCAAGGTGTCACTTGCAATTTAACGGAAGAGAACAGATACGTCTAGAACCCTTGACGGAACTTCCAGAACCACGGACAGGGAGAGTCTTCCGTTAGTCCCGACCCTAACCAATTCCACTACCGACATCTCAAAATAGATGTCTCAGAATTACGATCCGTCAGGCAGAATCAGACGATAAACATTGCCATGAAAAGTGGAAAAATCCGCGCGACAACCATAGCAACTGAGCACCATCTCAAACAAACTTTTAAACCAAGTAAAACTGTCAATCTAATTATCTGACAGCACTCCCGAAGATCTTGGACAGCAACCGCATTAAAAAGCTCCAGTGGCTAAGGCCGTTGTGCCGGGAAACCAGACGCCACTGTGGCTATCACCATGGAAAAATCCGGGGAACAGACACAATGACGTTGGCAGAAGTGCCGATAACCTTGATTCGTAGGCCAGGAGATGATTTGACACGTAAACGTGCAGCCAGCCACATTGTGAATTCATTAATTCCTTGATTTTTGTGCAAAAGCGTCGATCAATGAAAAGAGCAATGCATAGCGGCGTAGTCACGCGAGCAAAAGTCCTTTGCTTGACAGCCATAGAAATTGGCTGAAGAATTTACGTCCTGAAGTGGAATGTCAGATGCTGAGCCCAGTTTCTGACCACCTCGGCTAGGGCGGCTCAATCCTCCTTCTCGTATGGCTAATCTGCATCCTTGCTTACGTATTTCCTTATGAAGAGCAGCCAGAGACATGTTGGTTGGTGCCTGAACTGATTCCTGTTGGCTCAAAAATAGTCAGATCATTGCAGAGCATTCTTTTCATTTGTGGCGCGCGTCATTGTGCTGATGAATATTTAATCATCTTTTACTGGTCACTCTGGATACTCAGCTGGAAACTTTAGGCAGAGGCGTCGCTGGCCGGCCGCTGTAACAGTCAGCAAATGGAGAAATTTAGTGGGTAGATTCTCATGGAGTCCGCGGGTCGAGCTTAATGGTTTTTGGAGGCGTCAGTGTCAACCCTGCAGTAAATCCATTCCTCAAGGGCAAAGTGAAACCTCATTTCAAGAGCAAAGCAGGAGAGGGTTCTCTTCTTACGAACGGACCAAACACAAGAGACACGCGACACCAGAGTCCAAAGCTGAGAGCCCCCTTGCATGGGGTCAACAAGGCCATTGTCCAGACCAAAACAAACTTCTCCACGCTCGCCAAGAGATCGATCGACGACTATACTCAGGGGTAAGCCAAGAAAAAACCAAGGCGCCTTGCGCACTAAAGCAGTCATCGTGTAATATTTTGGGTGAAAGGTGCAGACAAAACGCAGCGTTTCCGCCTGGAGAAAGGAATCATGGCGCAGCCTAGCGTGAAATTAACTTGTTCCATGATTGAATGGTTCGACCCCATTAACATTAACATTGGTCAAGGGGGGAGCTAAAAATGGGAAGAGTCGGCTAAGCGGCTTTTTTTACGCTGGGCTGGTCAGCCTGGGAATAAAGGGGGGGACTTTTTTTGCCCGACGACACCGGGCCATGCAAGGTTTCTTTTTTTCTGGGGAAGAAAGAAGCTGAGAGAATGGCATGTACGTATGTAGCAGTGTTGCAACCAATTTCATGCCCTCATGCAGAGAAATGCATTGTTTTCTGCATGTGCTGATTTGTTGTTGATCAACATGCCGTCAGCAAGGAGACTTGTTGGGCCGGACACTATCGACGCCTCGTTCAAGCCATGCCGGCCCCTCATCATTAAACGAGTCGCCGCCCGTGGCTCGTCACTTCAAAATTGAGAGAACCTTCGTAAAAAAGAAAGCAAGCGCTCAGACAAAATAGCCCATTCCTTGCATTGTCGCGTGACCTTGTTCTTACTCGCTGAAGCGTAACTGACTCCCCTTCCAGCACCGGCTCGAATCTGTTAAGCTTGGCGACGAATCTGTGCCGTGCTGTTTTAATTTTACTCTGCATCCTCCCTCCTGGTGGCCAATTAGATGCAGGGGAGCGTTCGGTTAGACGGAGCCGTTTAGTCAGATTGAAGTGGCAGATGAGAAATACGAGCCTTGAAACCGCCACTGGCCTACACGCATCGTCTAGCCCTACATGGATCCAATGCAGAAGTGACCGACGCCAGGGGTCGAGCGAGGATGGGATGTGCAAAATTGTCCGTATTCAGCTAATGAACAAGTCATGGTTATTTCATGTTACGTAGCAGATTTAATCTGGGCTGAGCCAGCCTGAGCCTGTGGCACACACAACACGCGAGCAGTTGCTGTTTTTACTGTTAATTCCCCATTTAGTTTGATGTTTTAGTGACCTTTTTTAGTTAGGGGGGCCCAATGTATGTCAGATTTTACGACCGTGATCCTTTTTTTAAACAACCTCGGATCCTTTTCTGCTCTGCTCTTGAGGCTCCCTTTTTTCCTCCTCTTGTCCTCTTTCTCGAACCTCTTTCCATGGAATATTCATCTATTTTTTAATTTTTCGTTCATTCTCTTGTCTCGACTGGAGAGCAATCCATCATGTTTGCGACACTCGTTCCCTTTTGTTTTTCGACGATATTTGTTTCATTGACGTTTACTAAACTGGTCCACCTTTCCATCCACGCCAAGACAATCTCTCCCGGCGCTTTCGTCCTTTTTCTGCCCTCGCTTTTACTTCCTGATGTTGTAGTCATTTGCCTGTCGCGCCTGGCGCTGCGGCAGCAGAAGGGCCTTTTCTCTGTTGGAGCTTGTGTTTTGGGCTGCATATTCTCGTATGTTTCTCTCGTCAGCTTCAATCGACCGCTGCTAATAATGGCAGATTTATTCTTCTCGGCGCATCGGCCTCACAACTGGGCTTCTTTTATTCGACGGGCAACGAGGTTAAATGGTCTGAGGCATTGAGCTATGCTGGCGATAAAGATGGAATGAAGATTCTTCTTAGTGGGCTTAACTCTGTCCTTGCGGCGGGAGCTCTCATCGTCGTCGTGGCTTGGGTTGCGAAGTGGTTTCTCTACAGGGCTGTCGGTTCATTAATTGCAACGGTTGGAATGCCTGTTGTACATGGTACATTGCTCTCTCAATCATCGTCAACTAATACTAACAATTACTCAGCCTGGCAGTGGTTCCGACACAGAAACGGTCGATCCCCTCAGTCACTGGCTTATGACTCCGACAGCGAACTCGACGATGACCTCGAAGGCGGTAAAGAAGGCGCACGACTCATCCCCGATACTCACGAAGAATCTCGAACGAGGCCTCGAACATGGATTATTCTCGCCATCATTTCTGTCTTCCTCTTCCTCACGACGACCCTGCGACCTGCCGCTCCATACACTATGATGTCCATGACACTCCCCGCCGCTATGCTCGAAATGTTCAAGTCTCCGCCCAAGCTGTGTAACAATGTCGAAGGTGCATGGCCTCTCCCTGATCTCATCACTCCCGATAATTGGGAGGAGCCCAATGGACGCTTCCCCGGATGGACACCCGGTAACAATGGCGAGGCTGCACAAAAGTACCGAGACACGGTGCCTGAATGGCTACCCAGCGACATCCCCGCCGGCTTTTCCAAGTGGCTTTCCAAGCCCAACAAGACCGTGGACGAGGAGCCTGCAGCGAGCCCTAGCAATGCCTGCGAAGTCCCCAAAGCCGATGGTACCTTCTACAACCCCGTCCTCGACCCTCTCAAGATCTCCAACCTCGACACCGACATTATTGACGTTATCCGCGACGCCCTCAAGGGCGGCGACGTCAAGATCAAGCACGTGGCACTAATCATGATGGAGAGCTACCGCGAGGAACTATTCCCTCTGCAGCAGGGCTCTGACTATCACAAGCTCATGGTCAAGTCGCACAAGGGCGAAGACATCGACGAGATCAACGAGAAGCTCTCTCGCATGAGCCCCGTCGCCGAGAGACTCACCGGCAAGTCAGGAAACTGGAAGAGAAAGGATGGCTCGGATTTCGAACACGTGGCTATCCCGCAGTGGAACGATACAGCGCAGGAGGGGTACGGAGGTATCAACGTTGTTGGTGGTTTCACAACATCTTCCTTGTCGTTCAAGAGCATGGCTGCTATCCACTGTGGCGCTTGGTCCATGCCTGTCGATGGCTTTGAGGAGTCTGAGACAGATGCGTACCAAGCCTGTATTCCTCAGGTGTTCAACCTGTTCAACAAGCTCAAGGATGATAAGAAGTCCAAGTCCAAGTCGAAGTGGATGTCGAAGGCGAAGTCGGAAGATTTCTTGGAGCAGCAATGGTATCCTGCTTTCTTCCAGTCTATCACCGATGGTTATGATCGCCAGGACAAATTCGACGACAAGATCGGTTTCGAGCATATTGTTACACGAGGCCGTCTTGAAGATGACCTCAAGAAGGAGGAACTCGAAGAGATCAACTACTTCGGTTTCCCTGAGACGACGCTCAAGAGCCACATTGAAGATTACCTAGAGGAGGTTAAGGAGAAGGGCAAGCGTATGTTCTTCTCTCACTTTACCAGCACGACGCATCATCCCTGGGGTGTACCAAAATCATTCAAGAAGACAGACTTTCTCAACACTGAGGGTAAGATGGGCTGGCACTCTGAGTTCAACGACTATCTCAACGCCATGCGATTCACCGATGCCTGGCTAGGCGAGTTGCTTCAGACATTCGACAACCACGGCCTTACAAACGAGACTTTGGTAGTATTTGTCGGCGATCACGGACAGGCCTTCAAGGAAGATCAAAAGTCCAAGACTGGAACCTACGAGAACGGCCACGTTAGCAACTTCCGAGTGCCCATCACATTCCGCCATCCTCACATCCCCCGCGTTCAATACAACGCCAACGCAACATCCCTCTCTATCCTCCCCACAATCCTCGACCTTCTCATCAACACAGGCTCCCTCAACGAAAAAGACCAAAACGCCGCTGAGGACCTCATCCACGATTACGAGGGCCAGTCTCTCATCCGCCCTTACAAAACAAAGCATAACGGTCGCCGCGCCTGGAACTTTGGTATCATCAATGGAGGAGCTAGCATGCTGTCCATGACATCTGCAGATGCTCCGTGGCGAATTGTCATACCGCTTGATGACTCTACACAATATAGATTCACGGATCTCAAGAACGATCCGTTAGAGAAGAAGCCGCTTGAGAAGTGGACGCTTGACCAGCTGACGTATGCTGTTCGGAGTAAATTTGGGGAGGAGGCTTCGACATGGGCCGCTGAGGCGGATGCTGTGTCCAAGTGGTGGGGACCTGAGAGGAAGAGATTATGGGGATATAATCCTTCGCATAAGGAAGATTGATGATAGAATTTAATGTAATGCGAATGTTTAATGGTTTCAATTATATGTCTGTGTCTGTGATGTCTGTTGCGCTGGTAATGTGAATGCGACGTTGAAGCGATGAGATGGACAGTCTCAACTTTGGCATCTTAAATGTGGCCAGGCATCGGTTGCTCAAGCAGTCATCACCGGCATCAAATTGCATTCAGAGTGTTAAGTTGTCATTCTGGTATTTCCATTCCACGTCCATGTTAATGCTTCATCTATACAACAAAAGAAAATGCGCCGTTCGATCTATAACCCGACCTGATATCTCACTCCAAAACCATCCCATGCAATTTTGATACAAATTAGCGATCATTAAATGGCCTTGGTCCCAATTTAATGTCCAGAAGCTTGCTTCTTCGCAGCAAGTCTTCGCTCCTCAGCAGCGACCATATCTGTCAACTGTCAGCAAGGCTCAAGGTCGATCGGATCAAGTGACTTACCCTTCCAGAGGTCTTGACCCTCATACTCCTCCTTGTGGACCTTCTTCTCAATGATCTTTGTAGGATCGTTGGGGTCCACGTACCGAATGGTCTGCCATCTGCTATCTCCGTTCTTGAGATCGTTGACCTCAAAGATTGCAGACACCAACAGCACAGCCAGCGTCAAGCCCTGCGCATAAACACGAGCTTGCACAACCTTGTTCGCCGTGTTCATAGGCTGTCGACTAACAATCGCAAACGCAATACCCATCGATGCCAACCACGACGCGAAAACAATTTGATATCGGTTTTCCTTAGCATATGACTTAAAACGCTCATACGCGGACTCATTTTCTCGGATGAGTTGTGCTGTACGCGCTGCTTGATCTCGGTAGTTGCGCTTAGGATCTTGAGCTATCTGGTATGCGATACTCCATCTCTCTGCATTGACGATGGCGCCGAATGTGCCCGTTGATGTAACGAGGAAAGCTCGGAAGGGAAGAGTGAGGCCTCGGAAGGTTGGGTAGCGTTTTGAGGCGTAGTAAACGCCCCCAAGACCGAGACCAAGGAAGAGTGTTCCGCCGATGAGGCCGCCCTTGACGACTTCAGCGTAGTGGGCCTCTTCTTCTTGTTTGGTGAGAATCTTCATGATTGGTGATGGTGGTAACGATAAGAGATAAGAGATATGGATAAGGATAAGCTTGAATGGGTGGGTAGTAATGTAGTGTGTGTACGATATATGGATGATATGTCCCACTACAGACTCCTGGCAAGCATGTTTATATAAAGATAGCAAATCTGCAAATTTTGCCGGGCAAAGCCGCTACGAAACGGATTCCTCATGTCATGTTGTCGCATGATTATTCAAAGTCGGGATGCTTACGCCGCAGCAAACCCTTGGTCTTGATGCCGCACTCGCCGCAGCCTCCGCTCACGGTTCCGCCCGATTGCCGCAAGTGGATGCTTTGCGGCGCCGCATGACCGCAGAGGCTGAAGAGAACTTTTCTCGTCAGTGGTTCAGGGCATTTATTTGGTGACGGGCGAGATCGTCGGGTGCTGTAGTGATGATCAACGGCGATGCCGATGAGATATTCAAGGAATAGCATCGTTATGATGTATGTTTGTTACTGGGGGGTGAACTGGATAAGAGTTCATATCTCGACCATCGCTGCCGTGTACGAACAAGCAACGGCAAGATGGATGGCTATCTTGAGAAGGATGGAAGGATGGAGGGGCTACCGTCGGTGTTATATAGCTATTTCTGAAGCATTAGCGCGCTGAGGACACATCTCTCAAGCCCCGTTGCCGGCAGTCATCAACGACGGAACGAGGTCCCTGCAGCCAATGATTTGGGGGATCTGGACTACCAATCTCTAGTGAAGGTCGATTATATGCTCGATTCAACTCACAATAGGTCTTGGCGGGAAACTGATCCCTTTCGAGTAACACTTGTCAGTGAAATACCACCCTCTGTCCGTATGCCCCCATCAAAAGAGGCTTCTGGCTCTCGGCCGATGAGCAGCCCCGACACAGCGCCACTCGTGCCAAACCCATACCCTCCAATCACTTCAGATGTGCCGAGAAATTGCGGCACTTTATGTTCCCCATGTCACTGGGGTCCATGCGTGCAGCTCTTCGTGGCTGACGTCACAGTTTGCGGCATCCTTAGAAACCTTATGCCGCAGCCCTATAGTCTAGGGCAGGCTGGGCAGCGTCTCTGAGCTATCAGTATGCAGCTATAACATATCGAAAAGATCACTATTGCCATTTACAAGAAGTGAAAATGGTCCAAGACATAGACGCAGTGTATCAAACCAAGTCATCACTTATGATTTAATTGCACTTTGGACATCTGAATTATAACCCTCTTGAAGCTGTAGTATCGTTGGATTTATCGTTCACCAGAAGCATTAAAATCATACTCAAATCCATGGGGCGGGGTCAAAGAGTGTCCAAGTTTAACTATCCTAGCTTCAAGTATGATACCATCGCCACAGATTCAATATGTACTGTCCCTCCGCTGCTACAAGTGTGATGCCCAACATAGGCGCCTAGTCTCAGCACAGCACCATCAGGGATCAGCATTTAGGCTTCGGTGACGTTGGGTCGAGTGCTCCACTCGTCAGTAACACCCACGACATTGTAGGAAACATCCGCAAACTCGTCCGCGTCGTCACGCTGATAGTAGACCTTGATCTGGAAGCTCTTCTTGTCACCAGTCGACTGGAAAACGTTGGCAGCCAGACCGCTCACTTCGCAAATAGTGTAGTCCTTGTCGTTGAAGTCCATGCCATCGTTCCATTCCTCGTCCTTGTCACCAACACGGATGATCTCACGGAGGAAGAGCTTGTCTCTGTCGACATAGTAAACTCGGACCTTGGGTTGCAGGGTCAGCACAGAACCATACAGATGTAACAACGTGGCTTTACCTGAGCTCTGCCGCCACAAGACTCGGGGTGGGTGAATGCGACAGCCGAGATAATGGGCAACTTTGGGTTCACCTTGATAGGCTTTCCCTTGATCTTGAGGGTGTTCATGTCGTACTTCTTCCTGGGGATTCTCTCACTGGGGGTGCGACTTTCATAGAAGATGATCTCGTAGTTCTTGTTGACTTGAAACAGAATGGTGTTGCCGTCATTCTGCGCAACAGCGACCATGTTCTAACAATCAGGTCGTTAGTATATAGCTCTCAGTTAAGTCATGAGGAGAGTAGTAGAGGCTACCTGAATATGAGACATATTGGCTGAGGGAGGGTCCGAATGGAAATATTGAGAGATTGGTTGTTGTGTGAAAGGGTTCTTTGAATGCTTGAGATGATCTTGTGCTGAATGAAAGAGGTCTTGGACGGGGTCAGCCAGCCTCTTTATACTTTTTTCAACCTCCTCTTTGACCTTCTCCTTCACTTTCCCTTTCGTAATGTCCTTCTGCTCCTTAGTTTCAATTGGTAGACTTCGCTGGGCGTGAATGGTGAGTCTGATCACGACGATGACGAGGATCAAGCAGCTAGTGCAAAGTATGCACACTAAGACGAGACAGATAAAAAGAAGAGGCAGAATCAGGTCAGGTTCTGGGCTCGGAACCTGCATCGTAGCTTCGGTCTGTTGATCGAGCTGGTGAAAAAGTAGCATTTACCATGGGAATGAGCACTATTGGCTATGAGAGAGGTCTTGGTGTGTTCTTAGCCTCAGCTCAAATCACCTCCGGATACCTTGTTGAGCTATAACATGTGGTAGACTCACTGGTGAGGATTCTTGGATGGGTAAGTGGAGAGATTCGTGTAGTGCTTCGTGTGGCTAGATGACGAATATGATCGTGAAAGGGGGGGCACTCAGCAATGGTGTGCACGTCGTGTTCTCTACACGATGAAGTATCAGCTAACTACTATACGCAAGCTTCCTGCCAAGCTCCTAAAGTAACAACTAACTGTGTTAAGAATAAGACTATCTCCAACGGTTAACTTGGCTTCATCAATAAGAAGCGTATAAGCATCATGGTTGCCAAACCAGGCGGCAGGTTAAAAGTTAGACAGATTTTCAGTTGGCCACTAACAAAAACCTACCTACACCACTTGATGTAGAGTACCCGACCGTTCTACGCTACAGATCGCGAAACCTTGACCCTGGAGATCTCCTAGGACATCATGAATCTGGCACTCAACCTCAAGTCTCCCGAACAGAGACCAGCGTTAGGCCAAGTCACGTAAAACGGATCCTTGAAATAGGGTAGACTACTTATAAAAGCGAATTCCAGAACCTGAGGAACAAATCTCCGTAGGATAGATATTTGACTTCCGAGCAGGGCAGGCTTGCAGTCTGCAAGGCACTGTTGGTTTCACCTTGTCGGTTCCCTCCAGCCCAGGAAGTGGGTGTAGACCTGAAGCTACGAGCCATGGCCCCTCCCCCGCTCGTTCGTCCTCTTCGAGGTGAGAGTGGTCTCGCGGGCGTTTCGGAAACAGCTACTAAGGGGAGTTATTCGATCCCACGGAGACAACCCGCGTTTAGTGGCCCGAGTTCCGAATCTGCACAGCCCAGACTCGCAAAGTTCGATGGAGATTTTGAGCTACTCAGATTGAACGCTGATCGGCGAATAATATTGCCAAGCAGTCACAGGTACTAAGAGCTGGCGATCATGGAAGACCAATCATAGCTAGGCAGCGGTTCTCTGTGTATGTCCTATTGTGATGCCTCGAATACCCTTAACACGAGAGCTGTTCTTAGAGCTGCTAACGTCGTTGTGGCTTCACTATTCATGACGATCGAAACTGTGCCGATGGTCCGAGAAACTGTAGTTGAGGGACAGTTGAGTTCAACGTCTGCCCCTCACAATGAAATCGGAGATTCGGCAAGATGCGCTGCTGCAGTCAAGTGGACACATACGCCACGGATTCAATGAGAAGCATAGTGTGACCGGGGGAAAAAGAGCATGCCTTTCGCGAATCGACATATATTCCGGCTTCTGCTAGAGTGAGAAAAAGGCTGGCTGAGGCTACCAAAGTCGCCTAGCAGGTTTTGGATTACGAGCTCATGGTAGGACAGGAACGGTCCGAGCGGGAAACGACTCTAACGGCCTGAACTTGGGGAACCAATGTCCAAGCTTCACTCTTCAATGTTAAGGTTTGCACTAGTGGCCGTCCTGCCGATGCCGGAATCGCGGGGTCTTGGTGAGTGTGACGGGCTGTAAACTATTGACGACCTACAGCAAATAGTTGGGTGATAAGGCTGCAGGTCTATCGTGGCTGGAACCTGGGGTGACCATTTAACGATATCGGGGCATTTGAGGCTGGCTGAGATGGCGCACTTAACTTCTTTCGCGCATCTTGATATTGGACTAACGAAGGTATTGCAGATCCCGAAGATTATCGCTACGAGGTCCCAAGAAAGCTCTCTTCAGGCAAGCTCCTGGGACGATACTTCGTAGAGCCCTTGTAATTGATAACCTTTAGCAGTGTAGAGTGGCGCGCTGAACAGCTATCGAACGAGCGTCGAGACCCTGCAGCTATCGGAAACTAAAGCCTGGCGGGAAGGAAATCGAGGACCTGCACGAACTAGGCTAAGCCGATATTTTCAGCTGCAGAACTTCAGCATAAAGAAACAGTTATTGGATAGAGCTTTGCGTGATTTATCCTTTTTGGGACAGTTCTTTAGGTCTCGGTAGCAGAATGAGCACATGATCTGATCTAGACTGTCCAGCTACCTACGCATCCGGATTGTCATTGATGATCCTTAGAACCAAGTTATTGAATCGTCTATTCTTCACATGGGCTACACAAGACTACCTAGTCATGCTCAAAACTCAGACAATTCGAGTTACTGACTTTCGTTGTCACTGGGTACCTAGATTGGATCAGGATCGACGCTCTAGACTTGCGCTCACTTTCCGGCTCCGAGATGCATTTCACCAATAACTGCCCGTAAACAAATCTAGTATTCGGTAAGTCAAAATGACACTAACACACAATACTGGGATTCCGCAACTCCAATGCATCACAGCTGCTAACCTCAGACGCCGACCCCCCCACCAAGCCCTTACCAATTCGCGGCCTTGTTGCTGATAACCTTGCCCTGCCACTCTCGGCTTCCATAGCTGTACTGATGCATGGTGACTTTGGGTCGTCCATTTTCGCCCTTCCCAGAAGCAAAAACCTTGATATCCGCCTTGTCACCCCAGTCATGAACGCAGGCCGTCAGCGAGGCATCTTTGTCAACGTAAGCCCTCCCCTCCTCCTTGTAGCCGAACACGCCATGTTCCCATCCAGTGCTGGAGCTGAAGGCGACCTCTTGGATATAGCCTCTGTTCTCGCATTTCCCCTTGTCGGAAGCAATGCAGTAGATGCGGATCTATAAAGTCAGAGTGCTTCGTGAAGACTGGTGACATAGCTTACTTCTTGGCCGTTTTGCCCCTTCCAAGCCACTGCGGCGATTTGCCTGCTGCCGCACTTGACCTTCAGGTCTCCGTCCTTGGATTTGACGAGTTGAGGTTCATAGTCATTGGTTTCTGGCCCAGGTGATTGAAGGTAGCAGAGCTGATGATCCGAGTTGATGAAGAACACATAGGTCATGCCCTTGACATCTACCGCAGCGAGATCCCTAGGGAGCTCTTTGAATGCCTCTGCAGATGCCATGACTGGTAGAAACTGTGTCTCGCAGGTTTCACTTGACGGTATTTATGGCGATGGCTGTGCGTTGAATGCTGTGCAATGAGAATAATGATTCAAAGATTTGGAACGAGGAGAGCGCCTGCTTTTATAGACTCCAGAATCTACCTCGTAGCTGCTTTGGAATTCTCCAACATCCCTCGTGCATGCAGGCTCATCACTCGCATTGGCTCTTGATTGTGGCTATGGCCGTAATAGAGAAGGCAGCTCCCCCCGGAATAACCCAACATCGACTCAAGACCAGAGAAGTCAGACGATACGCCCTATTTCCGGCTGAGCCTTAGATCTGGTAGTTTGGAGGCTGGCTGGCCCGTGTAGCGGAACTCGCGCTCGGGTGGTTACATGTACGTGCATCCAGCTAGAGACTAGTCTCGCCATATCAGGGCAATTCAGGAACTACTGGACGTCGTTGTGTTTGTAGGTTTGTCTCTGTGGCTGCTCTGCAGGGCGTCCGATAGCGTCTCGCGATGCTTCGAAATATACGGAGTACCGCGCCCGTTACAGAAGGCCTCAAATGTCCAATCCGGACCACTAAAGGCGAGAAAGAGAAGAGACTATCCCGACCAGTTCGCCTAAAACATCCAAATTCAGTAATTTTGCTCAGCGATGTAATGGTGATTTCACTGTCGCCAGAATTATGTATGTCTTTCTAATGGCGCCGTGTAGCTACCTTAGATTAGCACGCACTAGACCAGCCAGCCCGAGCCACCATGTGCAGCACATTGTGCGCCAATTGTGTGAGTACAGCAGCGTTTGAGGCGTAGCTGGTATCCGAAAATGGATATTCAGCTCTGAAATTGGATGAGGGGAAGCGCCAATCGTGCCCGTTTGAGACCCATATTGAACCGTTGTCCGCTGTGGCTTGGTCCTAATCAGTCTAGACTGTAGATAGCCGGGCTGCGACGCGTCGCATCAGCCAGCCTCGGTTGAGACTAGCCAGCCACTTTAGCAATACTACTCCCTTCAGAAGTGCGTTTTGGAGTAAATCGGTTGACTTTTTGAAGTGTACTGCAGCTGTAGATGCACTATCGCATGCACTTGAGGGCCCGCATCACAACCATCACCTCAGATAGTTCGATAATTGCTTTAGCAATTAGCGCTGAAGTACGCAAGCCCTATGCAGCTACGAACGCAGCAGACGCCCCCAGGGCCTTTGGAGAGACCCTACTCCGTAGATAGTTGGGTGTTAGCCAAACTCAATTCCTTCGAGAGCAGCTGCAAGCTAGGAAGGGTAAGGGTCCATTGCTAGATCCAGACTTTGTATAGCTGACTTGGACCCTGGATAAGCTCTCTAGCTCAACACAGCTATCAAGCTACATTTCCGTCGGAGCTGAGGTCGTCCTGATAATTTTGCCGTCCCCTCATTCTTTTTAAACCAGCCAACGGAAGCCATAGTCGCAAACTATTCTCCATCTCCATTCTCCTTCTCATCCCGTCGCACTCCCACCAAGCTCTTCGCAATGTTTGCGCAATCTCTGTGCCGCTCTGCCATCATGGCTACTCTGTGTCTCGCAGGCCTCGTGTCTGCTGTGAGAGGTGAGTTGTCTCTTGACGTGGCCCCAGACCAGAATCATTCATGGGCCTTTAGTAACAAAGTACAGAGTCTGGCGATCCTAGTCCTGCTATCATCTCACCGTCGAGCTCGACCACTACCGCGAGGGTGGGTGAAACCAAGATCACTAACCCTGACGACAAGGTCATGGTATCTTGCGCTGGCCACATCACACAGTGTGGCGTCGAAGACAAAGCCAAGATTATCTACGTGCCGAAATCAACCAAAACCAGAATAAACACGATTGTTACAACCTCGGTCGTGGTAGGTTCAGTCGCGAAATCCTCGTGCTCAGGACAGACATGCTGATACAGAGACCAGACCCTTCCAACCTCAATCAGGACCATCAAGAGCGTTACAGTTTCAACTGTCACCAACACCACTGAGGGTCAGTACATGCAAATTAAGACCCTACCCTGGCATAACAAGCTGATCTTTAATGACATCAAGGCCACTGTCGTGAGACTCACTATCTTCCCGGTGAACCCGTTGAAATCACAGTCGATCTCCTAATTGTGACTACCGAGGAAATCCAACCCATCTCAAACACTACCACGTGGGAGACCAGTGTTGTTACCGTCAGTGCCATCGAGCAATGTTTCCTCGAAAAGCATAAATATACTATCCTCGGACGGGGTCCCGGAAGCTCAGATGCGTCATCAACAGCTGAGGCGACACCTGCCAGCTCATCCGTGGCATCTGCCCGCTCATCCGACACCGTCAGCCCTGCCGCTTCTACACATGCAGCATCGGATGAAAGCTACCCAGATGGTGAACCTGCCCAGAACCCTATGGACACGGATGAGGAGCGACCCGTAATCGTCGGGTCAGATGGAGATATTTCGGAGTAAAGTTCCAGTCAAGGCATGAGTTGATCATCAGTCAGTCCATGCTGATTATGAGGGGTTGATAAACAGTCAGGGCTTGATGTTGAGCCATCAGTGTTGAATATTCTGTGTATATAGAGTATGGCCGTCGTGCAACAAGAAGAAATGAGTGTTATAAAATCTGCTTCTAATCATCTTTGCCTCGATGACGTAGTTACTTCTTCCCGAGACACGGTATTGCCACCGGAACTTCTCCAGCAGACCGTCGACAAGTTACGCAACAACACCATCTTCCACTTTCAACAATTAAGGGTACCGGAACACGCAACCTCAAAAGAACCTCCTTGAGACTCGGAAGAGTTCCCACCGGTAGTATCTTGGTCATTCCTTGATCGAGATGGGCCATCGTGTGCAACTGCAAACGCGGCTGTCTTAGCAAGACTTATCACTTGCTCCGTAAGATCCGGCGCATTACAATAGATATAATTACCTTCAAAGCACATATTTAGACTTAAAACTCTTTTACGACTTGGGATGAACTCTTAGAACGAACCTGAGGCAGTGGCCTGTTTCAAATACGATCTGAGGCACGATGAAACCATGCGCGACACTTAGGGCACCCCTGGCCTCCCTAGGCGAGGAAAGAAAACACAGGACCTTGACCCTAAGCAATAAAAATATTTAGGTAAATTTAGCCTAAGTTTAGGGGATCTTTGATTAGTTTATTTTGGCACCCTAGATCAAGGTCCGGTGTTTTCTTGCTCCCCGAGGCCTCCTCACCAAGATAGAGCAACGCCAAGGATGAATTGCGACATTGGCCCAGATCCGACATTTGACGTTTCCGCCAACCGATGAACTATAGCCATTATCAACTGGGGCTCTTACGGATCACCGCCCATCCGGTCTTCGATTCTACTCCTCTGCAGCGCGAGTATGATCACCATCGAGGATATTCTGTTTTACCACGGCGCTTATACCCCAGAATAGGTTCATCCTGAAGATGAAGCATAAAATAACTCCGTGAGAAACGTCTCATGCTCACTTAGCGCCAATGAGAGTCTCTTCTACGATGTTTCTGTCGCATACAAAGACTCGATAACACTGTCACTTATTCCAACTTCCGTCTTGATATCACAAACTCAATTCACTTTCACTTCTTACAGCTGGTCTGTTCTCTTGCACTCACACCCTCCACCACTTCAACATCCGTCCTCTTCCGTGCATCACATCTCAAACGCAAACATGAAGTTCACCTCGTTCCTTCTTGGCTTCGCCGCCACTGCTATCGCCAGCCCCATCAGCAAGCGCGCTGTTTTCAGTCAGACAACATACGATGATCTCTCCATCAGCGGTGGCACCGCAGGCAACGCCCAGCAAGAGGCTCTACAGAAACTTGGCGGCCTGCCAACCGACCTATCAACAGTTGAAAAGTCTGACTTGGACTTCCTCAACAGCGTCAACCAGATCGCGAATGATGCTGAGGATGAGGCCTTCAACCCTGCTATCGACGCAGCTTCTGGCGAAGCGGCCGATGCTCTTCAGGTAAGTTTCTCCATCGAATCACAATAGATAAATAATGCTAACAGCTTTCCAGCGCGGAAAGATTAAGAACAAGGTCTTGAAGTTGACTGCTACTATTCTCAAGCTTCAGGCTCAGCAGGCGCAGGGTGAGGATGTGGCTGATTCGCTGGCGGAGGAGAACAAGAAGTTGCAGAACAACATTTCGCAGGACAAGGATGAAGCTGGAAAGGCTTCGACGTTCCTTGCTTTTGATGCGACTACAAGCTAAGAGGTTTAAGTAATGGAGATGGGGGGATTGGTGTCAGCAGTGTAATAGGCAGGCCTACAAAGTGTATCAAATAATTCAAACATATTCAGACCAAGGAAACAAACTCGCAAGCATGTTCAGAGTTATTAGAGAGGCGAGGCAAGCATGTAAGAGTCCAAGTGTGCTTGTGGAGAGGACGGTACCATCTGAAACCCCAACCCCCAATGTTCGGCATCTCGGTTGGATGTTCCCGCGAGGCCAAATCTACCAACTCCACTCATAACCCCACGATCATACATCATATCTTCTCTATGTAGAATATTGTCTTCAATTTCTCCAACACCATTAGATTGCTATCAACTCACCATGCTCGACTCAGATCAATCCTGGCCTTTATGGGGCAATGACTCCCTCGACGGGGCATTCGATCTCGACACCCCCGGCGATAACGCCGTTGTGACCAAGATCAATCGCCCTTTCTTATTCGGCTATCGTCCTTCAAAACCAAACGGCCGCGGTATCCTCATTCTCGGTGGCGGAGGGTATGTACAACTCATGGTCGGTCGCGAAGGCGTCGCCGTCGCAAAATGGCTCAACAGTCTTGGATTCTACGCATTCGTCCTGGTGCACCGCTTCCCGAATAGCGAATCAGGCGCCCAAGCACCGTTAGATGATGGAAGAAGAGCTCTTAAGATCATGGCTGAGAGTGGGCTTGCGCCAAAGGGGATCAGCATCTGTGGCCTCTCATCTGGCGGTCATCTCGGCGCTGCTCTTCTGGCAGAATATCCTCGAGTCTGGACATCGCCAGATCCCGAAATGCCTCAGATCGAGTTTGCTGTATTGGGTTACGGACCTATTTCGACGAATGCAGCTGGCCGTACAATTATTGAGAACAAACCTCCTCTTCCGCCAAAGGAAAAGCAAGAACTGTATGATATCGTACAGCCAGATGTTCAGCTTCGATCTCCTGCGCCGCCTGTTTTCATCGTTTACTCTAACAACGACCCAGTTGTACCTGTCGTCAACGCATACCGCTTAGCAGAGGGCTTTACGAAGGGTGGAGCACCTGTTGAGTTACATATCTTCGCTGATGCGCCTCACGGATTTGCGCTGGATAGCCCCAAGGAGTTGCCGGTATCAAAGTGGCCCGCTATGTGCGAGGCATGGCTGAAGCAGAACAATTGGATAGAATGAATATTGAATTCCCAGAGCGCAAGGTTATGGTTGGACTTCATAGTATCAACACCAAACGCCCAGCAAACAAAGATGGCCTTTAAAACAATTTCTTCACCTTCTCACTTCTCTCCTCGTCCTCACCCCATCTGTCCTCCCAGAGCTCTGATGCCACATACTGCCATCCCATAGGCGCACCACCCATGCCCCATCGAGTCTTCATTTCGTTAAGAGTGACTGGGTCGACAAGTTCGTAAAGCTCCAGGATCGGATAACCGTACTTGGACTCCTTGCGTCCAGCGTTGAAGTCTTCATTGCCGATACCAAAAGGCTCGGTCGGCACAGAACCTGGCTCGCGGCGGGTGTTTGGTGGAATCACTGCGATGTGTCTATTGATTAATTAGTCAGATTATTCTGATCTCTTGTAAGAGCACTGTTGGTGTGCTGAACATACGTGATTGATGAACGACCATATCCACTGCCAGTTTCGTAAAGCCAGAGGCGCGAGACACCGTCCTTCAGACGATACTTGCGATACTCATGGTTCTTTTCTCTGCTGATGATATTGGCTAAGTGTTCAGGCTTGATGGCCAGTAAGACGTCGGTTTCAACTCGCTCAGCGCGGGTCTTTGATGGTGGCATTGTTCTCGGTGCAGCACGTACTTGCTGAATGAGGGAATGTGGAGAAGCGGAGAAATCGGAAGCGAATTGGAAAAGGTTCATGTCGGCATCTCTTATCTTATCACATGTAGAGTGCTCCAGGCCTCTGAACTTTATCATCGTGAGCAATTGAAAGTGTCAAAACTTCTGACATCTCAACGAGATGTATCATGCCAACGTACTAAAAAATCACAGTTCAAGGTAAAAAGAAACATACAACACCGGGGATTCGCTGGTCGTCACCGACCCAACTACTAATCCAGCGCTTCGCAGCTTGACTATGGGAGAGCAGACGGGATCCCGTATTTTCTACGAGCTATGGTCGTATGTATCATAGACAGCTACTGCAAGCCATTCTAAAGCTAGACGTCGCACACTACTGTTTGGCAGAATGGCTCTATGTTCATATAGCATCGAATGGCTAATTCCTTACTTCCATAGCTATTCAGTTCAATCTTGTCTCTCGTCTGGAAGAAATGATACTTTATACTTCCGCCTAAGCCTGACATTAAAGTTACTCTGCTTCACGAACCACGCTGGATTAAAGTCAGTATCAAGAAAGTATATCGCAAGGTGGGGCTTGCAGATGTATGAAAGAGCTCAGATAGGTGAAGCTTACCGTTGTTCAGACGCCATGTGTTATCAGCCGACGGGAATTCAAGCTAGATCCAACGTCTCAGTAAGGGCACGTCAATCGACACTGAGACTTACCTCGTATCGCCTCAAAAGAGCAGGAACCATCTTGTACATCTCCAGCAAACTGATGTTCTTCCCAATGCAAGTCCTCGAACCCGCACCAAAGGCAAACATGTAGTTCTCCATTCGCCTCTTCTGCTCAGTCGAAGCTTCAATCCACCTCGATGGTCTCCATCGATCTGCATCATGGCCAAAGATGTCCTTGTTGCGATGCAGAACCCAAGCGTTGACTCCCACAATGGTACCACCTGGGATATGGTGGCCGTCGACTTCAAGACCTCGTGCCGGAACAATACGTTCTAGCATGAGACCTGCAGCCGGATGACATCGAAGAGCTTCTTTGACAACAGCGTTGAGGAAAGGAAGGTCTCGAACTTCATTCCAGCTGACAAGGCCATCTTCACGAGCAAATCGGCCGGCTTTCTCTTCCTCTGCGAGCTCAGACATCAAAGTTTTCATATCGTCTGGGTTCTTGATGAGATAATAGAAGATAGCTCGGAAAGTAATCGCCGTGGTATCAGAGCCTGCAAACATATTTGCTACTGTCAACGCGAGCACTCGATCGTTGTTCATGAACTCTGGGTCTTTCTGGTTGGCTTCGAGGAAGCGCGAGAGAAAGTCTCTTCGGCCATTGTCTTGGTCGAACTTCATGTCGCCGAGCTTCTCCGGATCAACGCGCGCGAGCATTCGATTGCGAGCGAATATCGCGACGGGGGAGGATGAGTTGGTGAAGCCCCATTTGGTAAGCTGTAGTCTCAGTGGGTTCTTGAGGATTAAGCTATCGAGGATCGGCAGTTGTCCGACCTACGTGGGCGTCAAATTAGTAGACCCAGTCAAGGTTGTTGTTATACATACAGGTGCTGCATAGTTGAGCAACCATTCGAGATTTCCAATAATATTGTCCACGTCTTTTCCATGGTCCACGAAGCCTAGTCTCTTGGAGTACGTTAGCTCCCCGATCACATCGAAGGCATAGTACTGCAGCCATGTCCCAAAGTCAAGGACGTCGTTCTGGTTGGCATATCGCTGGTCAAGTTGTTTAAAGAACTCGGTGGTCGTAGAGTCGACAAAGGGCTCGAACTGAACGAGAGTGCTCATGGCATATGCATTCGATACAGAACGTCGAAGCTGCGAATGGAACTTCTCATCTTGTGAGGTGAAGAGCGTGATGAGTCTCTTGCCGCTCTTGTTAATGGTCTGCTGCACCGGGCTACCGCTTGTCAGCCTAGGCAACTCTTCTCATCGCCTTGGCCACTTACTAGAAATCTGACTTGGTATATCCCGAGTTGTGGGCGTAGATCGTCTGTATAGCAGCTGGATCCGCGATCGAGACCGTATTGGGTCCGAGTCTCACGACGCTGCCGTATTTTTCATGCAGAGCAATCTGTGTCACCTCTGGTCTTCTCCGATACACGTCGAGAAAGCGCCAGAGATCACTGAACGACGCCAAAGCTGGTCCGGGAATTCCGTTCAAGCCATTGCCATATTTATTGATGAGGAGCTTTGTCGCAAGGAGTCCGACAAGGGCAGCTGTTAGATACGCCCACGGGTGCTGAAGGAAGAGATCCAGAATCATTGTGGGTGCTAAGCAGGTGCCGCGATCCTTGTGACGTGGTAAAGCATCTTCAGTGGCCGATCCACTGCTTTTAACAACCTTCTACCCCGCGTGATTCATGGTTAGTGGTTTCGCAAGGTCAACGGCACTTACCAAGGCATCGGAAGTTTCCATGCGGGGTAATTTCCGAATAACATCACCAGAATATCGGTAACATTCCGATTTGAGCCCTGTTCTGTAGTATATCTTTTGACTGAGAGTTCAGGCCACGGAGATGATTCGGGTTGTTTGGTAAGCTCGGCCGTCGATTGAACCCAAGGTAGGTAGGTATGTTACCGTGGGCCGGTGGATCTCTACAGACATCTCATCCTCCACTGCTTACCTACATCAAAGAGCCTGTCGAATACAGTGAGAGGCCCTTGGCCCTGCCTTCGATGCCCTCAGGGTGTAAGAAGACTTCTAACCGTAAACTAAGGTACTAAAAATACTTAGTCTAAGATCTTCTAAGTCTTTACTAAATTATACTAAGTTTACCTAGGGCTTTTTATTACCGGATAGAGGTCCTAAGTTTTATTGCATCCCCTTGGTCGCCATATCTTGACGAATGCATATCCTTCTTAGATACACTTTAATACGGTGGGCTTGTGCGGCCCAGAGTTTGGTAGGTCCTTGAAACCTCAGATCATAAGTCTTGATCACCTTGCGATTCTGGTACCTTTTGACTTGGCCTTGATAATTATTTCCGATATCGCCAACCCACGATACTAAAGCCGGAAGAGAGATTCTTGGCTCCCAGCGGTAATATTTATCCTGGGGGCCCAAGTACTTGGCACATCATGGATTGGGACCATCGTCTTCTCATTTCTGTCACAATGAATGAGGAGCTTGAATCAAAAGATCCGGCGATCGAGCACCTCCAGAAACTCGTCGATAATCTGGCACCAGATGTCTTTGAGATTCGAGTTTCACCGCAACGTGACTTGGTCTCAACGTCGATTGATCAAAAAGACGACAAAGCTTTATGTCAATATTACCCTCCTCTGGAATCAACTAAGCGTCCGGACGGAATTGAAGCGATTTCAAAATCAGAGTTGGAAGAGCTTGACCGGCTAGGCCCCCTGGTGGGTCTTGTGAGGTGCTTGCTATTTCCAGATCCAGACAAGAAGCAGGAGGGCACCCTCCAGAGACTGACATGAATGTGGAGGGTCTGACTAGTCATAGCTCGTTTTCAAGTATCACTTTCTCGATCAACGCCTATCTTACATATAGCATGAGATGAATCTGTGAATACTTTTGCCTAGACATCCACATATCGTGGCCTTCGACAAGATCGTCGTGGATGAGATTGAGCAGCATTGCGTGGATTTACAACTGAATATATACCTAGTGAAACGCTTGAGGAAGATAAACCTCGACCCTTTAAGCTCAAGCGGCTCATATAGGTAATTGCTGTAATCCATGAGTTGAACCTGAATCTTGGGATCGCTCACCAGGATATCGCTCCTCGCAATCTTCTTATCGATGAGGCAGCGGATTCCATAATGATATTCGACCTTAACTTTTCAGTCCTAATCGGAGAGTCCGGCTACAGTGAGGCACGAAACGACATCAAGGGAGTGCTTTTCACCATCTACGAGATTATCACTCGTGACGAAACACTGCGTGCCGTTTGGCACGAGCAAAACCTCCTGGAGATTGAAGAGAAAGAATGGATCCAGCACCCAGATGTCCAACTTGATCAAAAGACGCGCCTAATTTCATCGACTGGCCCGATATCCCTCAACCGCCACTTTCCGAAATGGTCGTATACTGCGATGGTAAGCCTACTACAGAGCCTACATTACTCTGGAGTATCAAGAGGAAACGGTTACCAGAGCGAGGCAGGGCGGTTCTGGATAATTTCTACACAGCCAATGAAGACTCAAATACCAAATACAATAACAGGTAGCAAGAAGGGAAAGAAGCCACCTACGACCTGTATACCTGCTTCTTTTAATATTTTTAATACTAATAAATATTCAAGGATTAAAGAAAATAGCAGACAGTATAAAGTAATAAAAACTGCCTATAAAGTAAAAAGGCAATCCTAAGTAAGTAAAAAAAACTAATACTAATAAAAAATATTAGTCTAGACTAATTAAGATTAACTTAAAAAATAAGTTAAGTAAATGTAATCGACTATACAGTAGGCTTAGCTATAAACCTGACGATTAGAGAGCTCTGATAATCCGAAGCACTTTAAGAAGGCCAATGCCGGTAAGAAAGGCCAGGCCAAACCAATTGAAATCAACTCAGATAACGAGTCAAGCGAAGCACTCAACGACCTATACGGCGAGCTCAACAACCTGACGGCTTGGAGAGCTCCGATGGACCTTCGTCACGATCAGATTCAGATTATGAGTTGGGAGTGGGGCTTATTGTTGATAGTGCCTGAGGCACCAGGCTCGTATATCACCCGGCCCGAGACCTTAGTCAATACACACACATCCCTCTCAACACTTATTCACTAAACTTATCCTAATTTAGAATAATAATCCTAAACTCTACTAAAAGATTTCCTAAAGTAGTTAATGCCCAAGTACTGTATATAAGAGGATGTTTAAAAGAATATGTAGAATTAATTCCTAGATTAAGTCTTGGTTTTGTGAGATGACTTTAGTTTCGCCCAAGTGGCTGTCTCACGCAAAACCTTCTTCCTCTTCTTCGCAAAGCAAAGAATGCTCCGCCGCGGTGCAAGCTCGAGCCCGGGGATGGGATCCTATGGACTGTCGAGTTCATCAAGCGGACCAGACACGTTGTATTATCTGGAGAGCTAGCACAAAGGCCCTTGGGCAATTTGGATTAGTATTCAAGTGTACTTGAAAGGCCTACCTGGCTAGGTTTGAACTAAAGCCCTCTCTTATTCTTACTTGGCCATAATCATTTGTTCGATTTGCTACTTTTTGTTTCCAAAAGTAATGATAGCAGCAAATACCTTCTTCTCTAGGTTAGGCTGTCTTACACTAACGATTAGATAAGCGATAAGCTGCAAAGGGGAACCCATACCGGCGCCGACCCCGGTGCGCCTACTAGCACGTGACCTCTGTACCGGTCCCCTGATCCTGTGCTTTAATTAGCTAATGCATAGCCCGGAAATAACTATATTAGTAACTATCTAATAGAAAATAAAAGAATTAAAAGATTTAATTTAAAAAGCTATATAAAATAAAATAACTTAAGAATTTTTTAATAAAATAATATTATTTTAATAAAATATAATAGCTATTTTATTATATAGTTATATAGCTTATTAATATAGTAATATAATAATATATATATATTTTTTATAAACTTAATTATTTTAATAATTTATTATATAGTAAATTAATATATATATTTTTATATATATATATCTATACTTATTTATAATAATTATAAAATAAATAAGCTTAATTTCTTTTAATTATATATAATAATATAAGTTTTTACTTAAAGTTTAATACTAAAAATATAATTTATTTACTTTATCTTTTAAATAAGCTTAATTTTAAAAAAATAAAATTATATTTATATTATATAGAAAATTAGCTATTTTATTAATATTAATACTTATTATATAGTCTTATATAGCCTTTAGAATTAAATCTGTTATTTTTCTATTCTTTAGACGTAGTATAGAAGTCACGTGCTAGCAGGAATACGTACTGGCCAATTAAAACACATGATCAGGGGACCGGTGCAGAGGTCACGTGCTAGTAGGCGCACCGGGGTCGGCGCCGGTATGGGTTCCCGCTGCAAAGGCGCGCCCTGTGATTCACTGAATCCTCAGCACTAAACCCCGTGGGCTTTAGTGTTCGCCTCTCTCATTCGTTGATTCATCAGTTATTTCCTTCTTCGCCCTCGCATATTTCCATCTCTCTCATCAACTTGAATTCTTCTTCACTCTCACAAAATGGCGTCAGCAGCACGAACTGTGCTGACTTTCCAGCGCAATGCAAAGATTCATTCTTTACAAACACTGATCACGGCAATACGACCATTTGGCAGCTTAGAGGCCGAGAATCGTGAGCTATTTAAGCAAGGCACCGATGAAGACTATGCCGTCGTTACAGAAGAGACAATATTTCACCCGCAAGGAGGAGGCCAGCCTTCAGATGTTGGGAAGATGACGGATGAGGCTGGGGCTTCATTCACTGTTGCATCTGCTCGTATGGATGCTGTTCGCGATGGCCAGGTCTTGCATTTCGGAAGATTCGGCTCAGACAAGAAGTTCACAGAAGGACACAGCGTCACGCAAGAAATTGACGTTGAGAAGCGTCTTCTCTACTCACGATATCACACCGCCGGCCATGTTCTCGGTTCAGCAGTCAACCATCTCCTCAAAGACACAGTCGAGGGCTTTGAGGAGCTTAAAGCCTCTCACTTTCCCGACTCAGCATCATGCGAATTCCAAGGCCTCATTGACGGAAAGTACAAAGAGCCCATTCAGAAGAAAGTCGATGAATTTTTAGCAGCCAAGATGCCTGTTGAGATTGACTGGTGGGATGCTGAGGAGTTTCGCAAGAATGGTCTTGAACACCTTACACCAGACGCAAGCTTCTTGGGACCTGGAGAGACAAAGTTTCGTGTCGTGAGGATTGTTGGAGCGGAGGTTTATCCATGCGGTGGAACGCATGTAGATACTACGGATCTGTGTGGTGAGACGACCGTTAAGAAGATTGCGAGGAGTAAGGGAAAGTCAAAGGTCAGCTATTTGGTGAAATGAGGCTGTAGAGTACGGAGTATAGACATCATAGACGAGACAATGCCTAAAAATAGACCACGTATTCGGAATACATAAAGCCGACACTGTTCTCCGACCTGAGATATTCGGATCAAGACACCGAGGGGTGTTTTCTCATATGATTACGCTTATTCTTCTTGAACCCTTGAGCGTGCGACAACAACCTAATTTCCAGATCATTCAATTCGATATGGAATGACAAGTGGCTCGATGCTACAGTGGCTTTCGCCAAGTTATCAAATAATACGACCCCACCATCGATGCAATGATGCTAATGAAAATAAGAAAAGTGCAATCCCACGCAAAAGCTGATTCCTCCAATGTGAGAGCTTTGTCGCAAGTCAAGTCAGATCTCACAGTTATCGGCCAAGTATTTTCTCATAAGTGTACCTATCATGCTTGGCAATTTCCCCGCTGTCAGATGTATCGTCACATGGGACCTACCATATGCAATGCGTGCATGGCAACCCCTGCAGCATGGAACCCCTGGCCGGCACCTCAGACACTTCCGATACAACATACAGGGGGCAAGATGGGACGAAACCGCCAATTGCGATGTGGCTTGCTCATAATGATCCATGTTCTGAGAATATGATATATCAAATATCATCTTTTCTCAGCGGTCATCTTGCGTCATGATAATGCTCAGCAACTTGTCACGGCAGTTCACAGTCCCGGCAAGAAGCTTTTTGCAAGTCAATGCGATTGCGCTATCGTATTGAGTCTCAGTGTCCATGGTCACTAAAGCCATTCCTCCATGAAGTAGATACAAACAAAACTAATGAAAACCGTAAACCTCATAAAATACAAGAACAGGCCAGCCTATTCCTTCGCCCTCCATCAATTCACTTAGGCGGCTCCGGCAGCATCAGCCTTCTGGATCAAGAACTCAGGAGCTGCGCCGGAAGCAGCACTCTGGTAGGCCAAGTGAGGAGCAGCGACGATGAGAGAGCCAGTGCAGACAAGATCACCGGGGTTGCAGAAGACCTTGGTACGGTCCTCGGGGTAGCTGGGGATCTTTCCGCGGTTCTGGAGGTTCTTGGTGTATCCGAAGAGAACAACTCCAGCAATCTTCTCACGAATTCCGGCATCGACGTCGGTGACACTGGCGGCGGCGAGAGCAGCACCCTGGCTGTAACCTCCAGCGAGGAGGACAGCATCAGGACACTTCTGGTTAGCGTCGTTGAAGTGGCCCAGCATCTCACGGATAGCAGCGCTAGAAGTTCCACGAGGAAGAGCGTTGTCACCGAGAGTCGCACGGTAAGCACCGCCAACGCCCTGGATCCAGACACCGTTCTTGCCGTACTTGGCCTCAAGCTTTGAAGCAACGCGGGGACCGAGAGTTCCCTTAATAAAAGAGTTAGTTATGATCTGTCACTTGGGGGGATTGGTGGGGGTACTGACAAGGTTGCCGGATTCAGTGGAGCCGCGAGCGAAGATGAAGATGACGCCAGGGCACGAACCGCTGTTGCCGTTGGCAAGATCGTTGCGGGTGATGCTACCGCCTAGCTGGCGAGCCTCGAGGGCAGCGGCATCCTGACCAGCGGGAAGAGCAGAGGCGGTGGCGGCGAGAAGAGTAGAGATGATGGAGAACTTCATTTTGGCGGTTGAGGTGAAGAAGAATCGAAGACAGATGAGTTGGATATGAAAGAAAGGCTGTTGAGTGAGTGAGTGACTGAGAGGCTTGATTTCATTCTATCAGCATCGAGGCCATCGCAGGTATTTATCTCAAATGTCCAACAAAACATCCGTCTTCCGTGCTTTCGCAAGTCTAACGCTTTTGGAATGACTTGGAGTACAGACGATGGATCACTTTTCGGATACCATCAGCAAAGATCAAAGCAACCTCTACTATCTCCCGGAAACAAATTAAGAGCACACACCAGCCAAACCCGTTCGTTCACAAACCTATCACCATGCATCCCACCAATCTCAACTCCCGAGTCATGCAAGAAGCCCTTGTCTGCCGCCGCCAAAACCAGTAGTCTGTTCGCAAGCCCTCATCAAAACAGGAAATGAGCCCCGTTACGCCAAGTCAAGACCAACTCCACTGATCATCGAAACAGAGCAATATGGCAGTATGAAACGGCGCCCTATGACCACGTTGTTGGGAACCTAAGCTTACACAGTACCCACTGGACTGGAGAGCGCCGCTTTGACAGTTGCTTTTTTAGACAGGGACCTGAAACCACAGAGTTGGTGGCCTCAGGAGGGTGATGGTGGCAGTGCGCATTTATTCCCGGTTTCATACTAAAACTCGCTAACGTGGTCAGCCCATACCAATTCGAGTTTGATTGTCATTGAGTCTTGTGAATGTAAAATGACCTCGGTTCGGTAAGTTCCATACGCGCTATTTAGACAAGTCCAAGGTTGTATTGGCTAGGTAAGGGCCAGATTGCGGGTAGTTCAGCGCTAGAGCATTGAAAACAGGCTCCCTCGTTGACGGGAATTTGAGTTTTCGATAGATTGCGGTTGTCGACAAGGTCATGGTGACTTTGGCTTCTAGTTTCAGTCTAACAGGTTTTAGCGTTGTCGTATTGTAGTTGAAACTGGCTTGTTTGATCCCTTGGGCTTGGACAGGTGAGGCTTCATGACTCGGTATGAACTGATGATCGTCTTGTGCTCGGACACTAGAAGGTGTCAAGAAGGCTCGAGCTGGTTGTCCTTCCGATAGTGGAATATGTTTAAAAGTATGCCTAATTTTGTTTTTGGGAGAACGGCGCCGGTGAGATGTTGGCGCAGTTGGGACACCCTCTTGGATCGACATGAAGTGTCTAGCCTACGGACTTCAGCGTCTTTAGGGTGATGATCATTCCGGTTTCCGAACATCGCCAAGATTCCATGATCGCGAGAAAGGCCGTATTGGCTCTAGTCTGGCTTGTTTCAACACCAACTTAAGTTCGAGGCTGTGACCAGAACCGAGGCTCATCGACGCTGTTGTTATTTGAGGGGAAGTAATATGGAATTGAAGAACCAGCTTCAAGTTGATAACATCTCATTCCGAGCCGAGGTTCATGAATAGATTAATCCAACACCATCTTCATTCTCGAACTCACCACCAGTTCAACTTTACCGAGGCCTATCCTCAGATAAATGAAGACAGCTCTGTGCCATCACCATCTTGATCAACGCCAGGATCCATGGTTATACTGTGTCACGGCCTTCGGGATCCTTAGCTCCGTAGTCACTCAAGTTTAGTCTCAGCTCCCACCTGACTGGTACCGAGGTCTATCACCTTTGAGGTAAGGTCATCCCAGCCTTCAGGTTCCAAGTACCTTGCGAAGGATCACAATGGTGTGAACCCCGCAAACTGAATCCAAGGTGAACCATTGGGCCGGTCTCACTTAGCTCAGCCATCATATCTCAATTCGCGACAATTGCCATTCAAAGGTTAGTGAATTACATGTTTAATTCATTGTCTAATTCTAAATTCTGCAGGTCTAAGGATAATTTCCTGATATAGAATATTTTCTGTCCAACGATACAGCTGAACGGGCTTCGAATGCGGCCCCAGAACGCAAGCCTCAGAAAGAAGTCGTAATTATCCAGCAGCTCCTCGAATTCCCCGATCCGGATCCGGGAATTTCAAAGCCTGTGAGCTTCGAGGCAGTTTCGTCGAAAATTCTATGTTGCTCGCTTCACAAGCCGAGGTAATCTTTCTTCTCCATACATACCCATCAACTTGGTGTGGTCCCCCAAACCGGTCAATAAATACCTTCCTCAGGAGAGGAAATGCCCGAGTGGAGATGTTAATCCAATCCACAACCTCATCATGCACCAGCGAAGATGCGCTGCCCATAAGACCAAGCTCCTTGATGGATTCTGGAAGCATCCGGTAGATCCTTCGTGTAGACAGAACACCCTGCTGCCATCGGCGACGCAGCATGCGGGTGTTGATGTACAATGTCTCAAGGACCTTCATCTCTGAGAGATCTTGGATCACTACGGGATAATCGATGCCATGACCATAAAAGTCGAGTGTGATGTGTTTAAGCGTATCGCTTCTCAACATCAAGACATCCTCAATCTTGTACAAGACACCTCCTCGTAGAGTTGGGATACCAGGGCCTTGCCAATACTCTGGTGCGCCGATCCGGAACGTTTGTAGTTTTGGGAAGCCACGCATGATTGCCTGCAGCCGACTGATGTGAATTATGGACGATCTCAGTATAAGTTCGTTGACATTGTCGTGACAAAAGGCTATCTCTGACTCTTCTATCGCGTACGGTAGATCCAATCCGACCACTTCGAGACTTTCCAGCTGAGGAGCTGCGTCCAGCAGACCAACCAGACTGTCGGGGTTGCCAGCTGGGAAAGACTTTGAGACGGTAATAATAAGTTGTTTCAAATTCGGAAAATGTCCAGCCGGGATCGACCAGAACTTCCGATCGGTATGGACACAAATCTCGAGCCTCTTGATCTTTGGTATCAAAGAAATAACAACAGAAAGAAGGCAATCAATGGCAGCCTCGGCATTTCCCGCTGTTTCTCCGAAAAATAAAATGTCTTCTGATCTATAAAACCGAAACAAGGGATTTCTCTGAGCAACGTCGGGTAGATGAGTTCGATACCTTTTGTTGCAGTTTACCAAAAGGTCACGATAATGATGTTGTTGGTGAATGAAACTTCGGATCATTGACGAATCCGCACAGAGCTCCCTGACATGTTGACCAATAGTTGGTGTGCGGCCAATGGTGTCAATGAACCCAAAGAAATCGTGCCCTATCGGTCGATGATACAAGTGCGGCTGGGCAATACGCCTTAGTTCCTTGCATGTCAGAGATAAGGCCAATAGACACTCTCTATCCTGGATCAGCTTCAGCTCTCCGTCACAAAAGAAGTATCGAGTAGAGGTTCTCTGGCTGCAGCAGGGACAGAACTGCTGGCATACTAAATTGATGATCTCGTCAGGCAAAGAGAAAAGAGGGGTGAAAGAGGGCGTCGCCATGGCTGTTTGATGATACGAAGAGGAGAGAAATGGTTTGCGAGGATGGATATCAATTTGATTCTTTTATAATAGACAGCAAACAATGAAGGTTATGGCAACTAAAGTTAGAATAGGTAAGCTTTTGGTGTTGATTGGACATTCTCACGTAAATACTATTTGCCTGAAGTTCAAGTCAATTTGGCTTCAAATACTATCCTGACGAGTAAATTTTGCTTGAAACTTTTTCAATCTTATGCTTAGCCTCTGACTTTCGATTCAGGGTAAAATGGCAAATATGATGAGACACCACTTTAATCACATCTAGAGCCCAACACTTAACAATCTAGTCTATATTATGCATTATTATTATATAGGCAAATATCGGTCGTATTGCTCTGGGAATACACTTAGTCTTCCGGGACTTTGCTTCTAAAATCCCCCCAACACAGGGTAAGTCGTCTGTGAAAAACACTACGTCATGGGACCGCCTGTCGATTTTAACCAATCACGAATGAGTAAAGCTATGAGGCCCATCAGTCAGCAGATTCTATTTCGAGATCCGGGTCATCTAAAACTCCGGCCGCCCGAGCCTCCCTTTACTGTACCAAAATCTCACTGCATAACCAGCCTCGCTCTCCTAACTAAGAGCGGGAATTTGGGGGCCATCAATTTAAACCAGGGGCAGTGACAAAATCCTCCTCACCTCTCTCCCATCGATACTAGAATACTGTCTTTTTATTTCTGTCACATGGAATGTAGTGAAACTCCGAATGACCCCATCACATTAACCGAAGCACTCTTACTGGCCTTCTCCCCCGACGTTGATCCTTCGGCGCAGCCACGACGGTTTGGGGTAAGATATTCTCTGCAAGAAGTAAAAAAAGAAATCGGATGACGAAATACCAATGATACCTTATTGAAACCTGGAAGAAGGACACTTTTTCAGATTACAAATGCATTCTCTCTCTCTAAGCCTACTTTGAATAACTGACCCTCCGGAGGATTCCCATGGTCTCCATAAGGCTGGTCCCAAAAGTTCGTAACCGAGCTGTCGCGTGTTTTTGTTTGACTAGAGATCCACGCGTTTGATTGGTAGGGCTGACTGATCTGTCTGCCTTGGATAACGCCCAAATTTCTCCGCATCAGCCCCCTTCGCTGGTGAGCCCATTCACCATGGGCTGCTTTAGTCGCTTTTCGGGATGGAAGCTCACAGCCGTGTACCTCACCATTCTCGTGAGTACGCTCACGACGCTCCTCTTTGTCACGCTTTTCGTGTCGCTGTTTGGGCTGAAGCGTGACGATGAAGATGATGCGGTTACCAGTGGGAGGGATGCGGGTGATGCGCTGGGCCAGAGTGTTTTGTACAAGGGGAATTGCGATACAACTGCGAAGGCGAACTTGTGGATTCATTTGCTCATCAATATTGTGAGTACTGGCATTTTGGCGTCGTCCAACTTCTTCATGCAAGGACTCGTAGCGCCGACGAGAGCTGAAGTCGACGCTGCGCATCGTTCGGGTCATTGGCTAGAGATTGGCGTTCAATCACTCAAGAACTTTCGCTTTCTTGGCTGGCGAAAAGTCCTCTTCTGGACATTATTTTCCATGAGCTCTGTTCCACTTCATCTCGTCTTCAACGGTTGCGTGCTCGAGAGTAAAGGCACCAATGGCTTCACAGTCATGATCGGCTCTCCGGAACTCACCCAAGGAGGCTGGAAGGGACTTCCCTCAATCACAGCAGCCTACTACGATAGACTGAACTACAGCGATCAATCACAGGGCCTCGGTAACCCCGAATCTCTGGAGAAGCTAAAGCCCATCAACGACTCTTTCGTGGTCAACCAGACCAGTGGAAACTGGGTTGAAATGGCGCTGCCCGATTGTATCCATCGATACAACAACCCTGAACAAGCCTTGACACACTGGCGACATTTGATGATGATAATTTACGACTTTGACGACATATACCGGAATGAAACGGTTGGTTGGAAACGAGCTGATGTACTTATGAACACGACAAACACGACCGATCTCAACGTCAGGAATCCTCTCTGGTCAGTGGACGCGTTTACACGCACCGGAAGGTCATCTCAGGCGAGCGGTAATACGAATCAGTACATGTCAGACCCTGAGCCCAGTTATCTGGTGTCTACTCCACCAGATGAATATGGCAACACTTCGCCAATGCAGCGCTCGTACATGAACGTCTACGGAACGTGGGATATGCAAGGTACGCGCAATATCTTTGACCCACAATCCGGTGCCATCATCACAGACCCAAGGGTTTTCAAGACCAAGTATCGTGTTATGCAGGTTGATCGGTGTTACTCGGAGGAGTACGAGGCGCCGTGTAGATTGAGCATAGCGAACAGTCTCTTGCTCATCGTCTGCATCATGTGTCTCTTCAAGACCGTTCTGTGCCTTTTGGTTCTGAAGCTTCGTGTTTGGGGGAATGAGAATCCGCTTATGACGCCGGGAGATGCGATTGCGTCGTTTATTTCGAGACCGGATGAGGAGACGAGGGGGATGTGTACGTTGACCATGGAGGATCTGAGAAAGACGGCAAAACCTACACAGACAAGGTTGGGGGAAACGGATCAGAATTATAAATGGCTGCAGGGTCCGAGGCAGTGGCAGAACAACTCACCTCGCAAGTTTGGAAAGGCTGTTCCTCGAAATATCTGGGTGCTGTCATCTCTGCTCATCGGATGTTCTCTCATCGTCGCTTCAGTCATGCTGAGCATCGCCATCCGGGGTCAATCTCTGTAAGTCAGCCTCCCTCTATCAGTACACATGCAAGACCTAACCCCATAACAGGAGCAATTCCAAATTCATGCACGCGCCGCAGAACGAAGACGTGAGGGACAATACTCTAGATAATCTTCCTCTCATCTCACTCACCATGGTCGCCAACACGCCGCAGCTTATCCTCTCCATCTGCTATCTAGCATACAACGGCCTCTTCACACGCATGCTAGCTGAGTTTGAATGGTCAAAGTACAGTGTTGCGTTTCGTTCTCTGCGCGTCACGGACCCGCGGGGCTCGCAGAACGCGACATATCGTCTTCAGCTTCCATATCGGTTCTCGATCCCTTTGATCATTATTAGTATTGGGCTCCACTGGATCTACTCCAACTGCATTTACGTGAGCAATTACGAAGGCAAGCATCCGTTCCTAAAACAGTTAGCTATCCAAATTAAAGTGCTGACACACCATAGCATACGCCCCAGGATATCCGTATAGCAGAACCGTCACAGTCGGTCTCCAGTTCTCATCCAAGGCTATCTTGGTCGGTCTCCTGATATCGATCGGTGTCGCCATCACGCCACTCTTCCTCGCCTTTGTCAAACTACCAGGCGTGATGGTTATCGCAGGCGCAAACTCGGCAGTTATATCAGCAGCCTGCCACTACCCCTCTACAAAACTCAAATCCCTTAGCCGCGCAACGTCAAAGATGAGCATGAGGAGCAACGAGTACGACAGTATGAGCGCTCGACTGATAGGCGACGAAGAAGTAGAAGAACTTAAAGACGTGTCGAGGCGAAAGATCAAATGGGGGAGGATGTCCATGGGCAAGAGTGATGAGAGCTCAGTCGGACATCTCGGCTTCGGTACGGAGGAGCTTGATATCGAGAAGCCAGTAGAAGGAGAGTATTACAGTGGCGTGAAAGACGTCTATGACGAAGGATTGAAGAGAATGCGGGTGTTGTAATGATAACAGAAGTTCTGGGTGGAATCCTTCTGATCGATTGTACTACTACGTTGCACGCTGGATAAAATCGGTGGCGAATGGCCTATTAGATAGATTCTTGTACATAAAATATTAATTTCCACGATCATCACTGGCTGGTTTGCCTCCCTGTCCACAGAAATTGGTGGCTGCATTCTTTATGACAGATTTGGAAGTATTGAAGGTTATAACACGATGAATTGAGAAATGACCTTCCCCACGAACGTTAACCTAAGGCTATTCTTATCGTGGCATGGGGTCATGATGGATAAGGGAACCGGCAAACCGGCATCGGCGTCTAATAAGTCGCCCGCATCCAAAACAGAAGTTCCTCAGCTTCGATGGCGCACTAGAACACGTTGGTGTTGTATTGAGCGGCCGATCTAGCAACGGGACGCCGATAGCCGTATTTCCATATCTGTGCCACCTTTTGAGCGCGAGTGGCTTATCTCTCGCCTCTTTATACGAGCCGTTGGACGTTAGCGGTTCTATTCCCGTGCAAGACCCGCGTCAGCACAGGAGAGAGTGAAAATCTCACGCTTTGTCCATAATGTGACAGCATACCATTTGCGAAATTACAAGCTTAAGCATATGAAACCCCCCAGGATTGCTAATATCAACGATTAATACAATGCCATCGGCACTTAACGTGTCTCCCGGCTAACTCGGCGATAGATGGCTTGATAGACCAGGGTCTGAAAATGGGACTGACTGCCCAATCCAGCGCGACCTCGGCTGATCTAGCCAGTCTGGGCAGGTCACCTCGCACGAATGCCGATTTACCAGGACCTTTTGTTGCTAACTCGCACCCAAAGACGCGTGATCTTGCGGGGAAGGGGGCAAAGGTGCTGTTAATAGGGGACATGTCACTGGCTTGCGATTCTTGGTTGATATCGCATGGGGCGAGTCGCAGTGTCGCATGTCTTGCAGTCGAGTCGAGTCGATATCAGATACGAAATGAGTCCGGGCTGTACCAACCGAGCCGCAAATAACTTCGGGAACAAGAGAGGAACTTTTGGCAGATTGGGTCCTTTTGAAAAGTTCCTTCCTGTGCCATTGTGTTGGGTTTTGCCGTCCTATCCAGTACGATAGCGTGCCGAAAACCCGGAATGCCTTTGATGGTCTAGCACGACTTTTATTGTAGCATTGGCGATGATCATCTTGGTGTTTTAGATCAATTGAGTACAAAACATGTTGCATCGCCCTGCCAAGACTTGGGTTTCATCGACATCCTTTCTTCTCCATGTTTATGTTTTAATTCCTTTGTTAACGCTACAATGAGTATCTCTGAGAAGGAGACCAAGCCGGAGAGCCCTTCTCCCAAGGCGGATATCTATCCTGCCGATGAGAAGAGGGGTCTTCCTCAGGATGACAAGCATCTTCATGATATTGAGATCATGTCGTCTGATAAGGTGAACCAGCCTCTTGAGACGGCTGAAGATATCGTCACACATGTCATTCAGGTCGACGATGACCCTACCATGAACCCATGGACGATTCGCATGTTTGCCGTTGGTGAGTAAACTAACTACCTACTCTTGAGATGTAATGTGCTGATGGGTCATAGGTATTGGACTGTCGGCCTTTGGTGCTGTCCTCCAAGAAATCATGTACTTCAAGCCCCAAGTCGTCTACGTCTCCGTCATGTTCTTGACCGTCCTCGCTGAAACGCTCGGTACCGGTCTCGCGCACATCATCCCACGCTGGGGTCGCATCGGTCATCTTCTCAACCCCGGCCCCTGGAACAGAAAGGAACATACCGCCGCTGTCCTCATGGCCTCAGCTGCTTCAGTCTCAGCCCTGTCCACAGAGGCTTTGACTGTCCAGAAGCTCTGGTATGGTGGATACCCCTCCGTGGCAGCCGGTATCTTCATCACCCTGTCGTCGCAGCTCATCGGATATGGTGTCGCTGGTATGATGAGGAGTGTTCTGCTTTACCCCACCAAGATGCTGTACCCCGCCAACCTTCCCATCACGACTGTCATGGAGACTCTGCATAAGCCCAAGTCAGAGACCAGGAAGAGATTCCAAGTCTTCTGGATTGTCTTTGTTGCCATCTTCTGCTGGGAGTGGTTCCCCGAGGTAAGTGCACCAGCTCAAGCTCACCAAGTCATGCTGACAATAGTAGTACATCTTCCCTCTCCTCTCCGCTGTCTCCGTCTTCTGCCTTGCCGACCGCCACAACCCCGTCTTCACAAACCTCTTCGGTGGCTCCCAAGGTAACGAAGGAATGGGCTTCTTGAGCATCTGCTTCGATTGGAATTACATCGCTGGCTTCGGTTCACCTCTCTGGATGCCCCTTCAGACTCTCTTCAACAGTTATCTCGGTTACATCGGTGGTATCGCTCTGTCCATGGGTCTCTACTACGGAAACTACTGGCGCGCAAAGGACTTCCCCTTCATGGCCCAGCTCCTCTACGATGGAGCTTCCAACACTACCTCCCATATTCCTTACAACGAGACTGCCATCATGAACCCGGATTTTACCGTCAACAACGATCTCGTCGACCAACAGGGTCTCCCTTACCTGACTGCCACCTATATCAACTATCTCATCACCTCCAACGCTGGTCTCACTGCCACAATCGTCCATATGCTTCTCTGGAACTATGCCGAAGTCAGCCTGGGATGGAAATGGATTACATTGGCCAAAATCAAGCAGCTTCTTCGCCCTTCGACATACAAGTTCTGGCAGCATGTCGGTACCCGCACCGAGGAAGAGAAGCAAAAGCTCCGCGACGACCCCACCATCGATCCCCATTACAAGCTCATGCTCGACTACGACGAGGTTCCCAACAGTTGGTACTTCGTCATCCTTCTCGCTAGCATCATCATCGGAATATCTTGCTTGTATGCCATGAAGTCGACTCTCCCGTGGTGGGGTTTTATCTTGGCCATCCTCTTCCTCATAGTGATAATGGTTTTCTTCGGAGCTCAATACGCCATCACTGGTTTCGGTTTCAACCTTCAGCCCATCTTCCAGATGTTGGCTGGCTACATGTTCCCTGGTCGCCCTCTTGGTAAGAGTATCCCAATCACTTGCAATGTCAGCAATACTAACCCTCTTAGCCAACATGTACTTTACTTCATACACTTATAACGCTTTCAGCCAGGGCACACTCCTCCTTCGTGACCTGAAGCTCGCCCAGCAGAACAAGCTCTCTCCCAAGGCCACTTTCACTACTCAGGTCATTGGTTGCATCCTTGGTGCCCTTCTCAACTATGTTATGATGATCAGGTAAGACTCTATATGGGCAATGATATGAACTTGAAGCTAACTATGTGTAGCATTGTTGACAACCAGGCTACCATCCTCATGTCAGCCGAAGGTACCAACGTCTGGAGTGGTGCGCAGGTCCAGCAGTTCAACACCCTTGCCATTGCCTGGTCCATCGCCCCCAAGATGTTCTCCATCGGCGCTCGCTACGAATGGGTCACCATCGCCTACCTCATCGGCTTCGCTGCTCCTCTCCCCTTCTACTTCGCTCACAAGTTCTTCCCTCACATCCGAATCTTCTCCTACCTCAACATCCCCATCATCCTCTGGTACCTCGGTTACCTCTTTGTCGGACTCAACGCCTCAGTCACCAGCTACTTCATCCTCGGTGCCTTTGGTCAGTTCTACCTCCGACGATACCGCCCTGAGTGGTTCGTGAAGTGGAACTACCTGATCTCTGCCGCTCTTGATGGTGGTACTCAGGTCATGGTCTTCATTGCGACTTTCGCCGTCTTCGGTGGCTCCGGAAAGGCGGTTGCCTTCCCAGCATGGGCAGGAAACAAGGTTGATAACTTTGACTACTGCGCCTTCAACGCGAACAGTTAAGCAGGGTTCGAGATTTAGTAAATAGGGGCTGTGGAGCCTTCGATACATAGAATAGCCAATGCAAAATTCAGTATTACAATCAGTCTTTCCAAGTGATATTCAACGCTGTGTTTGTTGCCCATTTGGCCATAGTGACAACTTCATTTCCACATTGATCCGTTGGACAGTAAACTCTAGCTGTTGTCTCGGAGATAGGAGAAAGAGTTCCGCTCTAATGAGAGACGTCATTGCCAGGAGTTTCTGGACTGGCCCAACTTGAGTGCACTGGCGGTCGTCTAATCCTTCTATGTAGCGGATAATAAGAGGTTTTCAGTTCCCGCGTGTCACAACAGACAAGACAAGATAGTAGTTGCTTATCTACCTTTCGGCCAATGCTTCTAATGAGAAACATTGAGAAACGTCTCGTCCTAT
Organism: Fusarium marasasianum; assembly: GCA_022833035.1. Taxonomy (NCBI): domain Eukaryota; kingdom Fungi; phylum Ascomycota; class Sordariomycetes; order Hypocreales; family Nectriaceae; genus Fusarium; species Fusarium marasasianum. The sequence continues at coordinate 851,083 of JAJEQZ010000017.1, forward strand.
CTCACTGAAAGCCTGAAGTCCAAGACAATATATACAGGTGGTAAGACTGGAAAGACAAGGCGTCCTTTTCTTTCTTATAATGATACTTATAGCTGTAGTCCTCCAACTAGACAGAGATGACAGGATTGTCTCACACTAAGAAGCCAAGGCCGTCTTTTAAGACTTGTCGGCAACTAACCAGCCTGCTCTGCCCGGCTCTGCAACATCGTCGCTTCGACGCCTGTCTTCTACCAGCCAACCAGCCCTACCTGGTTCTGCAACATCATCACTTCGACGTTTGTCTTCGACCAACCATCCGGCTCTGCCTGGCTCTGCCTGATCTTCACTTCGGCGTCTGTCTTCGACCAGCCAACCTGCTCGACCCGGCTCGGCAACGTCCTCAGCGCGAGCCTTGACGTATTAGCAACTGTGATGAGTATATGCTATTTATTGGTGAATAAATACCTCGATAGTCCCCGGGGAACGACTTCCCAACGGAGAACCCAAGGCCTGGGCTGCAAAGGCAATAAGAGTAAGGCTGTTTGTGATTTTCATCTTGGAGTTATCGGAGAAAGGTTTGAGGGTTTTCTGATAGGAAGCTAAGATTGGCGAAATTGTTGTGGTAAGACTGGATTCTGATATATGAAGTGCTGGACGCTGTAGGCTCTTTATACTTCTCACCAGCTGATCTAGTCTTATAGTTACTGGAGGTAGAAGCAGCATTTTCAAGGATCCTACTATCAAACCAACACGATAACTTCCTAACCCATGCGCCATACCTTTGCCGGGCGGCCGACCTTTCAGGCTAATCATGGTAAGCTGGTTGGGACATGATATCCCCCTAGCAGACGTTCTCATAACGTGCTACCACTACGGAACAGGCGGATAGCTAGAGAGGCAAAGCACCTCATAAGCGAGGCTATCTCATGGCAATCACCAGGCACTTATGAAGAAGGATGAGCGGTGTCCTTGATAGAAACTGAAACGCAACATAGGATTCTAAGCGACCTTCCTAGAAAGGATTAATCATTAATGGAGGTCATGTAGAAGGTTGAGCCGTCCTATAAATCGCTTACTTTACCAAGTTTACTAAGTTCTATCTGCTGATTTTAGCTCTGGAACGCAGTAAGACTAAATATATAGTTGTATATAGATATTCCATAGAAAATTTTGCACAGACCGTCCTTAAGCTTACCAAAAAAACAATTGCCCCTGATGATGCTACAATATTAAGATATCTCTATCCCGTGAAAAGTCAGCATAATGTATGCTTTTTTTCAGCCCTGGTATCGGCTATTCGGCGTGTTCTGTGGACCAACTAAGCAAGGTACGATGTCAGCATCTTGAACCAACATGCATATGACGGCTACACGGCCCATTGTGTCAACCAACATACAATCCTGACGGCTGTTCGGCTCGTACGCGAGCCCAATTGTCCTTGGAATATTTGATAAATTTAGTATGACATATCTGATCCTCCTTCAATAACCTGGACATCGACCCCGTTCCCAAGGTCTTTCTCGAGCTCAACCACAAGTTGTCATCATGAGTCAGTCCAAGGTTGATGACTCTGACCTAGTCAACGATGTTCTCACTAGCGAGGAAGAACTATTCTTACCTAAACTCGGCCATACAATTCAGACGAAAGAGAAGTACGGAACTCTCTATTGCCTTTTCTACTTATGCATTCTTTTGATCATTGCCTTGGTGTGCTTGAGCACATATTTGGCCCTATCTCTCAATGAGTCGAGTTGTAGGTATGCCACGTTTAAGGATCAGGTTTACTGTAAGTATACACAATCTAGGGACGTCTTTCTTGAGATGAAGCTTTGGGAGAGAATTCTGAATGCTAAGAAACTTCTTGCAGCCCCCGTTGAGGAACTTGTGCAATACAAGAATCTAGTGTTTACCACCGGCTTCGGCTCTGAGAGAACACCTTACCAGGGACCGCCTACCCCCGAGCGAGATGCTCTGTGGGATGATTTGTATCTGAATTGTGAGTTGAGTTTCGACTTCTCATTATACCGACGTCAACTAATATGTTTCTCTCCCAAGTTGGCGTCAGCCGAATTCCTCGTGACTCGGCTGCCAAGTTGCTGAATAAGACAATTCCAATACCCGGCGAGCCAGGACAATATGTCATTGAATTGAACGTTTTTCATCAGCTACATTGCTTGGTAAGGTGACACAAAGACATCGATGAGTTCGATGATACTCCCAGCACGACGGCGCTCTGACACAGCCCAGAACATGATCCGCAAAAGGCTTTATATTGAAGACGGCAAATACGATCCCAACCATAAACTGACTGGAATCGAACATCTGGAGCATTGTTATGATGCTTTACGACAGAGTCTCATGTGTTCTGCTGATATCACTCCACTTCCATGGGTCTGGAGCGACAAGGCACAAGAAGCAAAGGAGGTTGCTCGAGTCACGCATACCTGCCGTTACTTCGATGTATTAAGAGATTGGGCTAGAGAACATACCGTGCATCATTTCGATAAGAAGACGCATGCACATGATGATCTTGATGATCACTAGTAATGGATATACAAGCCCGCTTCACCTGTTGTCACAGCAAATCGCAGATGCTTTGTCAGACGTATATATGATGCTCCTGGCATTGTGGGGATCATTGTCTTCTAAACTCATCTCGGTTTATGATAATAATCCTAAAATCCTCTAAACGCTTTCCTAAAGTCATCCTAAAGTTATTATAAGAACTGCTCTAAGTCGGATGAGTCGTCTATACTCCCCTGTCGGTTGGGTGCTTGGATGACCCATGCTTTGAACCTTGGTTCACCGTGTACGACCCGCGGCTGGTAGTTTCTTCCTGGTTGAATCTCTGGTGTATACATAAGCTCAATCAGGTCTTCGACTGAGCCGACCTCTGCTGCGACGGTCTGGAAATTGCAGGTGGTTGGTTCGATTGGATGCAGTTGGTCTTCAATTGGATCGGCGGACAAAACGGTGGTGGTTTCGGCTGTCGCAACAGCGCTACTCTTATCTGAGGACGTACTATCGGTAGGCTCTCTAATGGTGCGGATGAAGAGTCGTCTGCAGATGAGTCGGCAAAGGAGGAGTTATAGGTACATGGCGATTCGTCCTGTGCTATACCTCTCTTGCTTGGAGGCGTGACTGGGGAAGGATCTGGCGCCTTATCATTGAATGGATCGACGATTCAGGCCGATATAGCTTTGAAAGCATTGGATGCAGCATGCCTGCGCTTTCGTGGCGTCGTGGGTTACGGATATCGGTTGGTATCTGAAGCCATGCCGGGAAATTTGTCTGTCCCACTGCACGAATTGATACAAAAGAGTCCGTTGAGGATCTATCTTTCGCAAGGCAATGGTCTGGAGGTAATTCTTATAGCGTCTGTCGAAAGTTAGCGGAATTCTTTCGTAATGCGATCCGTGTCATCCTCAGGGGAATGGAGCAGACTTGGGTCATGACCCAAGCCGCCCGACACGACCTCGCCCGAGTACGTACCTCAATGGACCCGTGAAAGCCGTGGTCAAGAGTCTCTTGAGAATCGCCTGTCTGTATTTAGTCAATTGGCGTCTTACTTAATGAGACAACTAACTTCAGCAGCATCATTGACTTGAATCCCCCCTGTTTACTAAATGCACGCTTTAGAGATTGTACGACACCCGGATGATCGTCTGTCTTTCTGTAAACATATTCAGCAGGTCCTTGGCATATATGAATTGTTAGTTGTCCAGTCCGTCGATGTCTCTTGCACTGGTCTGCACTGCGGCATAGTCGACTTGAATCCCACCGGCGAGACTGAGTGACGTAAGGACGAACGGTAATCCAGGACATGTTGTTTTGGTTGCTCCGATATCTTGTTCATTGACCCACTTTCTCTCGACACCAAAAACTCGCTTCCCGCAACATTTCCAACACATCAGTCCGTGACTTGGATCGGTCACCCACAACGCGCATCTTATTATAACATAATAAGACTTCATTCATATAATCTACAGATCAAGACGGCTCGGTTGATGAACTTTTTAAAGTTCTGCGGCATCGGCGCGACGACTGAATCCCAGCAGCAAGATCAGACCTCGGAGTCAAGCAACAGGACCACAGCGCCCACACATTAGGCGCCAAACGATACAAACAACAACAGTCCAGCTTCGCTAACAAAGAACTCTGCACAAGGTATTGCCAGCTGGTACTCCCCTTAATGAGAATCTGTCTTTACTAACCAACCAGGCGAACAAGAGGATCTTACACAACAGACCGAACTGAGAGATTATATTGAGTCTAATACAATCCATACACCTGCTTCTCTCAATTTCCTCAATGCCGACGAACACACAAGCATTGAAAAAGATGGCAGACAGCGAGAAGCGAAAGAAGCCACCTACGAAGCGAGGTGGCAATCCCAAACAACTCCAAAAGACCAATACCGACAAGAAACGTCGGTCCGAACCCATCGAAATCGACTCAGAGAGCTCTGATGATGAAGAGCAAAAGACCGACGACGAGATGCATCTGCCGCGACCGCCAAGAAACAAACCCAACAAGGAACTCCAAGTCACAGGTTCCAAGAACGTCGACCTTCCGACAGATGAGCTCGAGGAGGAATTGGGTGAAGACGAACAGGGGATCTTGAAGGATGGGGAGGTGCCCGCTCATATCCATGTCGGGGATACCGACAGTATTGTCAACAAAGGTCGGAAGCCAGACCATAACATGTTGACGAAGCAGTCGATCAAGGAGAGAGCAGACGTTGAGGAAGGCAAACCAAAGAAGGAAGTGCCAATCAAGACCTTCCAGATCATGATTCGGTATGCGATGAAAACCCTCGGCCTTGAATCGGACGAATACCCAGTCATCTTCAACATGGCTGTGCAATATATCAGCACCACCAACTTCTTCCAGGCCCACGTATTCTCTAGCTGGGGTGCACAAAAGCGCGTCACTACTGAAGCAGATCTACTACGCACTGCAAGTGCGCGGTATCCTCACTACGTCCTGACGATGGCGCCCGACTTAATCCTCTGCCTGATCGCGGCAATTGACTTGAGGCCCGATGTATATGGGGAGCCGACTGGACGGGCAATCACTGTCATCGGTGACCTTCATGTCTTTGACTACTTGCGGTCGGCGATTAAGCTGGGAGAAACGATCTCTTGGGACAAGGGATCGCGAGGCCAGCTCCTGATGCTTGGAAGAAGAGTCGAGAAGGAACCAGTGCCTCTTGGCCTGCCGGTTCCAAAATCGACCAAGGCACAAACCAAAGAGCGTAAGAAGCTCCCTGAAGCCGCTCCGGAGCCATTTCCAGCAAGCGCCGTAAACGTTCAGCAGATGCCGACTGGATTCATGCAGCCTTACCCATTCCGACCGACTCTGCCAACAGCACCGATTACAAAGATCGTCACAGCGGAAGAATGGGAACGACGAAATGCGCATTGGCTGGATCAGCTGATGGACCCAGAAAGCACGAAGGAAATGTTTGGGTCGACGATCGAGGAGGAAGTTACAAAAGAGATCTTTCCGCTTATCTCCAAAGCTCGCCGTCACATCCTCAACCGATGGGCAAAGTCCGAGGACTTCGACCTGGACTCAGGATTACTTGAGGCCCCCATCCTCCCGGAGGTAGAGGTTCCCGACGACACTAGCCAAGGAACCCTCGATGTGGAGACCGATACAGCCCGTCGATCAATCCGGGCCATTGAGACCGCGGCTTTGAGCCTACCAAAGGCTCACCAGAAAACAGCTGCCCTGATCAAGCAGCATACAGACCGACTTTTTGCTTGCCGAGACCAGGAGATCGACAACCAGGCACTCCTGGCCCAGAGCGTAGCCAAGCTGCGGGAATCTTCGTCACGAGACTCGACTTCGGTCTCGAGTCGATCCTCCCCGGGCAGCAAGAGACAAAGGATTGGAGGCGCTGGAAGTGGATCTGCAACACACCTTGAAGGCCCCGACCGTAGTCGGACCAGAAGAGGAGCAGGCCCTGTTTCTTAAGAGTCATTGACGGATGCGCGATGACGAGGTCTCGGATTTTGGTGACAGACAGGCTGTGGCATAAGGTCAATATCTGGCAGCTTGTGGTTTACGAAGTAGTATAGGAGGCCGATGGGACGAAGGATGGCAGGCTTTTGGTAATCGTTTATGGTCTGGGAAAGGCGGCAGAGGTAATATTGATAGCTATGGAGCCAGACAATGTGGACCGACATTGCTATTACATTGTATTTTTAGTCGAACTTCGAGTCAGTGCTACATGAACTTTCTGCCAGATTTTAATTAACAATTTTAATCTATCGTGCTATTTACTTCCACTCATAATGTAAGCTTGATTGCAAGAACCTGTTCCGTCGTTGAAATAAGAGCAGAGTCAGTTTCATGTACTTGTAATTGAAGTCAACATCAACATACGAGACTATATACAACACGACCATATATATACCAGAATAAACATAGACATCATCTCCACAGCCAACTCGTAACCCATCATTCATTCATCCACTCGTTGTCCTGACCCTTCTCCCCTTAACATCCAGACGGAAGAGCAAAGCTCTCAGTGCGGCTGGTAGCACTATACTTGGCACCAGTTCCAAGACCACGCTTGGCAAAGCCCTTCCAGATCTCGCACTTGTTAGCTCCCTTGGTAAGAGCGGTGTCGGCGTCGATGATGGCGTCGCGGGCCTGGACCATGTTGGGGTTGCAGGGTTGACTGTCAAAGGTATTAGCAAAATATCGGTTTTATAGGTCTAGGGAATACTTTCAGCGACATGCCAGAGACCACCAGCTGCATGGTAAGGAATCTACCATCGGTAGGAACGCCATTGGTAAACTTGGGCTCATCCGCATCACTGTTTCCATGCTTGTCGATCAAGTTCCACATAACCTCATACAGGGCAGTAGCCCAGTAGGTACCAATAGCATGGACTCCACTGAGACTGTTAACGCTCTTGTAAGTGTAGGGGTTAGTGGTAAGGCTTGTGCTGTAAGGATAAGCTCGGATACCAGCTGCGTTGTTGTAGACCCAGTCGCCCATGACCTTGTTGCTAGCGCGGGTATCCTTGGAGGTTGTGTGGATAGCAGTAGCCATGAAATCACCCCAGCCCTCACCCATACCACCAGACTCACCACCGGGAAGACAGCCTGCGTTGGCAGGGCCACCGGTGAGACGGTTGGAGAGGCCGTGGGTGTACTCGTGGATGACAACACCAGCGTCGAAACTGCAGTCGCGCTGGGGAGTGCTGTATGTCCAGAGGTACATTCGCATACGGCCGGGCTGACCGTCAGCGGGAGTAGCGAAGTTGGCGTTGTTGGTACCGCTTCCGTCCTGGGCGTTGAGGATAACAAAATCGTTTCCTGCACCACCTTGACCATTGTTGTTGGTCTGGAAGTTACCAGCCTGCTCGGTAAAGCCGAGAAGGTAGAGGAGATCGTGGTACTTGTTGGCGGTGTAGAAAAGCTGGGTGATGGAAGCATCGCGGTAGGTGGTGGGCGTAGTGGTGCTGGTGGAGTAGTCATACTCGAACTTGAGCGAAGAACTATCGGGACGATAGTTGGTCAAGTAGGTAGAGCCTCCGCTGGGATTAACTTGCGCAATTCCGTTGTTTCCACGAGTAGTGGTGTAGTTGTTGGAGCCATCGCTGAGCCAGGTGAACTCGGAAGCCTCGAGGTTCCAGGGGTTCGTAACAGTAGAGCGAGATCCCTTGGAAGGATCATTCACACCCCAGGGACTATCATGGAATGGTCAATTCTATTCTCACTGCTAATTCATGGAAATACTCACTAGACCTTGTATGTAGCCTCGTTGACGTAGTCAACAACACCAACAACCTCATCAGTCTTGGCAGCGTTGACATAGGTCAACAGCCAGTTATCGACAATATCAGTCTCAACTCTCCATGTGAGCTTGAGCTCCTTGTTCTCATCAACAAGGTAAGTGAGCTTAGCCTCAGGCTTGCTAACAGTACCCTTGGTGCCAGTGAAGATGTAGTGGTTCTTGCTCTTCTTCTCAGCCTTGGCCTTCTCGGCTTCAACAGGGAGGGAAAGGACATCGACTGTGCCCTTGAGAGCCTCAACGGGGTCCTTCTCGTCACGCTTGGTAAGGGGTCCGGGGATCTTGCCATCGTAGAAGCTGTTTCCGTAGGAGAAGACCTCTCCATCAGGACCAATCTGTATCCGTGTCAGCGAATTCCAAATTTCCGGAAGTCTTGAGAACACTCACGTTGACATTGAAATCAGCATTGTCAATATCAATGCCATTGACCGTCTGCTTGAAGTTCACGTGCGCAATTTTGTTGGTTCCGACATAGTGATCGTTGACCATACGGAAAGTAGCCTTGGGAAAAGTTGACTTGACCAAGTCCTTGGCAGTCTCGGTGTAATCAGCGCGCTTGGTGACGACCTTGGCACTGACATCATCGGGAACCTCTTCCTGAGGAACGTACTCGGCCATGGGAGGAAGCTTGAAAGCTTCCAGGTCGAGGCCACGCTTGCTCAGCGGTGAAGGGTTGGGAGTCCTTCGGCTGGGATGAGCACCAGCGAGGCTGGAGAGGCCAATGAGGAGAAGAGAGTCAGAGAAACGCATCTTGAAGAGAGGCACTGGATGGAAGTGCTGAGTTGATGATGTTCGTAAAGCTCAGATAGACATGTTTAAAGGATCTATTATATACTTCTATCTTCTACAATACTATGCTTCCAGTCATTCACGCTTCTATCCAACTTCCCAATTCAACTGGGACTTTTGTATATCTTGGCCTCGAATATCTAGAAGCTCGCAACTACCCACTGGCCTATTCTGGGATATAAGCGCTGCAAGAAGGGTCTTTTGTCCAGGCACTATCTCGCAAACACTACAGTCATGCGACATTGCTATCTGGGGTCACTTGTTCCTGGCACTCAGTCCCGCTAGGGTTAGCACGTCATATCGCAATATCTCGGCGACAGCGAGATAGGAAGGTCTTCTCGGACAAACAACAGCCGAGGGAATAAACGGCTCGGGACGAACCATCGTAGATTTACACTTTGGGGAAAGGGTGCGGAGTGGATAGCCTGATTGGTATGTATGCGCCGAGGGCTAGTAATTAGTGAGTATTGCAAGCTTAAGAGTAAGGTTAACGCAGGTTAAGCATGATAAACCTTCTTTGTACATCTTCGGAGCTTTTAGGACGCTAGAAGTTAAGTGGTGCAGTCGCAGATATGATCATACTAGCATAGGCAACGAAAGGGTTGCTAACGAAAGGCACTATCTAGGCTCACAACACCACTATCCAAACAATCATACCCTAAAAGGAAGTCCATAGTCTAGACCACTACACCGCAATATACTCTGATCTGCAAGATAAAGACGCCAGGTTATTTCTGCACTCTGCAAGCGCCTCGACGGCCCCTGCGTCTTCTTGGCACAAGTACTTTTTGACGAACGGCATCCGTGTGATCTACCACGACATCCCTGCACATCTGCGGACCTTCCATGTTGGGCCATGTCTCCCGGCAATACCACCCTCAACGCGGAGACGGTGGGCCAATCAATCACCACTCCGCTGTTTATGACTTGCAGAAGAGATGATTGTTATCAGTGGTAAAGAGGGGTAGTTGGGGACCTGCGAGATTTATTAAGGCTCGCTTGGACATGGGAACTGCCTTTTGCATGCTTGTGCTATGATGTTGAAATTGATATCATGCCGCTTTTGATATGGAAGGTAGTATTGCTTGTTAAGTGAGTGCATCACGCGTCTATTTGCGAGTCAGTGACACGATGTTGTATCTTGCAGATACGAAGCGGCCTCATTATCAGCCTTGCTTGATACCATGGCGTTAGGGACCCAAGAGTATTGCTTCCTTTCCCGCTCATGGATATCAGGTCCTGAAATCTGATGTATTTCTTCCAAGTCATGATATGAGCGACAAGAGTCCAGGGTTTCTTCATTCCGGCATACCAACTTGTCGAATATCCCCTCGTCCGAGCGACCATCGTCGGATGACACGAGCGACAGCTCCAAGTGACCTGCCAATCTTGTCAAGCTTCGGGATTGCTACTGGCCAAGCTTTCCCCACGCCTTGGCTTTTCAGGTCAGAATGGTCTGTGGGTTCGTATGACCCAGTAGAGACTCGGCATACATTGATTTACTATTGATGGATGTGTCAAGTGGGCATGGCAGTCTACCACGGAGTAGCATATGACTATCCAAATCACATGTGAGAACTCATACTCATTCTGTATGCTGATTCCATGCTATAGTATCGTATCTCAAATTGTAATTTTTGACATCAGATATACTGTCTGGGTTGGCCTCTGGCTCACAAAGCGCGAGGAAAGCTCTAACAATAAGGTTATTATTACAGCATGGCTCCATAGTTATGAAAACCTCTACTTGGTTACTGAAAACGGTTTGCTGTAGTATTACATATCGCGTATAAGATGTTGTTGGCCCGTTCACCTCAAAGCGTCGAGCCTAGGTCTACATAACCTATAGCTGGCCCAGGTAAAGTCCGTCTCTTACACACCGGCATCATCACACCCACGAAGGATAAGGACATGTAATTTTAGAAATTTGAAATTGGGTAGCAAAAGGGAGTTTTAAGTGGGAGATCAATTATGGATTTCCTTAGTCTTGATCAGAGAATGCATGTCTGAATCGTTACGTGTTCGATTCGGCCTTCACTCGACGACAGATGGACGGGGGATTTTCGTGTCTTAAACACTTCAACCATATATCAAAATAAAACACACACAGAAATGTCTTCAAAGTTTTAATAAATTCCATTTTCTTCATATTAGAATAAAATGCCCCCTCATATCCAGGGGACCTCAATGGTTGATTGGCTTTAGTCACCAACGGCCAAATTGGCCGTGGGCCCATTTTTAAGCCCGGCGAGTTTGGACCCGGGAACCGCTTCATGATCCATATAGAGAACACGATGGAGACTATGCGGAAACACTAGTAAAATATGGAACTCATAGGCCAAATTGGCCGCTGAAATTTATAATACGTGGTAGGAAGTCTCATGGCTATCGTTGCCATGGAATTGCTATATAAAGATGTCTCTTCAATGCCTTCACCAAACTCATCACCAATACAATACAAATCAATCCTTTACATTATTCAAGTTACTCGCAATGTCTCAAACTCTTGCGCTCGTCACTGGCTCAACTCAAGGCATCGGCCTTGCAGTCGCCAAAGAACTCGCCATCAAGCATAATTACCATGTCCTCCTCGGCGTTCGAAACACCAAAGCGGGAGAAGAAATCGCCTCTGATCTTTGCAAAAACGGCCATCAAGCTTCAGTCGTGGAGCTTGACCTCACTTCTCCTGAGTCGATCGATAAGGCAGTCAAGCATATCGACGAAAAATACGGACATCTCGATATTCTCATCAACAACGCCGCTGTTTTGCTCGATTTTGACAAGAGCCTTTCAACCTGGGACCTCTTCTCCAAGACATTCACAACCAACGTCGTAGGAACCGCCTGTCTTAGTCAAAGCCTCCTTCCTCTTCTTCGCAAAGCAAAGAATGCTCCGCCGCGCATCGTGTTTGTCTCGAGCGTCATGGGCAGCCTCACCAAGGCCACTGATGAAACCACGATCTATTACAACATTGACTACAAGTCTTACGACGCGAGCAAGGCAGCGGTTAATATGCTTATGATCAACTTTGCCCGAGAGCTGCATGATGTGGGTGGAAAGGTCAATGTTGTTTGTCCAGGGTTGGTGAAGACGGGCTTGTCGGGTTATCATGAGTGGGGAACGAGCACTGAAGTTGGCGCTGAAAGGATCGTGCAAATGGCGACTATTGGGGAGGATGGGCCTACAAGGACCTTCAGTGACCGTAATGGAGAGCTTCCTCTGTAAATAGCAACTTTTTACCATATGCCGGTAGTTTAGTGCTTGCCCAATTGTGGAGTCAAATCCTGCGCAGGTCTTGGCCGCAGGATTTTAGCCTTAAATCCGGACACCTAATCTATTTCTGCTTACCAACCTGCACTTGCACTCTCCTGTATCACTTTTAAATCGCGAAAACTTGTATCGGCCGCCATGGAGACTTCAATGGAATCTCTATTCTTTGAAACCTGTCACTTCTGCGGCAAGGCTTTCACTCAGGGTATGTCTGTCCCAAGCATGCCTGTCAGCCGCTAACCGTTGTCAGAGCATCCGTTCAAACGCCACGTCAATTATTGCCGACGGGCTCAAACTCAACGTAAAGGACGCCCAAAGTCCTGCACTTCCTGTAGAATAGCCAAGACGAAATGCGACTTTGGGCAGCCATGTTCGAGATGCACCAAGAAGGACCTCCGATGCGGGTATGGCCGACTAATCTGCACAGGGACTGCCGCTTCAATTGAGCACAGCCAGGGACCCTATACTCACTCTATCAATGACCTCATTCCGTGTGAGATTTTGGATGTTCCTTTCGAGCTGGACGAGTTCGCAAGTGGCTTCATCTCGCCACTGAGTACTTTGGTCGCTGACACTTCCGGACTTATACCGACTTCTTTGGACGTGTTGCCACTCAACATAACAAGCGGTACTCAGATCCAGTCGCGGCTAAGATCGCTCAGCTCTAAAGGGGATTTGACACGTGTGTCGAAACGTCTTTCAAGCCTACAGCACGCATCACGAGTGATCATGCAGATGCTCTACGCGTATCCTCAAATGATGCTTCGCCGACAGACCTTCCCGCCATTCATACACCCACATTGGCATGAGAAAACCCTCCCCGAGACGCTGGGTAGTTGCATCAGTCTTGCTCAGCTCTTTGCAGCACGAACGCCAGAAACTGAACCATTCTTGTGGAAAACGATCGCTGCTGAGGAGGAGCGCTTTCGGGAAAAGGTAAACGTGATGAACCTTTTCGAGTCACATCGGCTGATACGAAACAGTTGCATACGTTCTCTCCTCGTGAAATGCACTTGTGTCTGGAGGTTATGATAATCTATATGATGATGTCGATGAGCGATCCTGATTCAGGAAGCAATGGGCGGACCTCAAGGTTATTCGAAACAGCAGAGGTTAGTGTTGTAACAGCCTTACCACAAACAATCAGCTAAACGCCACCAGCTTATCGGATCCCGGTTCCTCGAACTTGCGGGCAACTATTCAACCTCGGAGCTTTCCGAACCAAGCTTAACATGGCAAGATTGGATATTCGCAGAGTCACGCCGCCGAATGTCATGTCTGTGGCTAATCATAGGCTGCGTAATCACGATTGAGAATGGAAAGAAATGTAGCATCTGCAGCGACATGTGGAGTCTTCCTCTTCCATCTAGCAGGTTGCTCTGGGAAGCGAGAAGTCTCGAGGAATGGCAGACGGAGAAGGCTTTCTTCGATATGAGCTGTCCTATGACTACGTTGGGTGAGCTCGTTGAAGCGAAAGCAAACGCGGGGAATCCGCTTGAAGCGCAGAGGCTGCAGAATTGGGAGATGGGGAGCGATAAGATGTCAGCCATGTTGAATATTGCTGTTGAGTTTGTATGGGGCAACGTTTTGTAACGGTGGACTATCATAACGTAACGGACTGTTTTCACACTGTATTACCGTGCGAACCTGTAGATCCACTAAAGCCCCAGTGGGCTGCCCCACTGAGGGAGAAGCCACAGAAGTAAACCTTTGTATCGGCATCGGGCATCAAGAATCGTGCGACGAGTCTCGAACTGAAGCCGCGCCAGATTTCGCTGTGATCGACGGAAGATTCCAGCAAATGACGCGTTTGTACCGGGAAAAGCAAAACTCCAAAAAATAACGAATTGGGACGGAAGCCGGAGCCATGATTGCGTCAAATACGTCTGGTCACGTGCAGTACATCACTTCCGCGTTTTTGGGTTTGGCCCCTTGATAAATCAGGCGCGTTCCCTCCCGCAACCCAGCCTTTCGCCAACGCGAACGATTACCCTACGTGTGATGTGGGTACCTACTGCCAGGGCTCTGTAAGCTCGCACTGACATCGTATGAAGATACTGTATCGAACCCATGCCCAGAATGAGAGGTCCAGCCCCTCCGACTTATCCTCCTACTCCGCCGCCCCAGGAGCCCCAGGGGACAAAACGAAAGGCCAGTGATGCTGCTCCGACAAGCGAGCACGACAATCAGTTACAAACCCTTCCTCCTTCACCCAAACGGACTCAATGCGAGGCATCATCCCTCAGAATCTCATCCGGCAGCCCTAAAGACGACACCCAACACGACGAGTTGGCACCTCCTGGTGATCGACTTGTGATCAACACTGAGCCAGAAATAGCACTTTCTGATGAGCAGAATCAGCTACTTAACGCCATTATCGACGATGGACGCAATGTTTTCTTCACTGGCTCAGCGGGCAGCGGTAAATCGACTGTTCTCAAGACTGCTATTAGCCGGTTGCAGGATATGGGTAAGAGAGTGAAAATCTGCGCACCCACTGGCCGTGCTGCTGTGCCAATCGAAGGCACGACTGCCCACGCTTATATGGGATGGGGACCTAAACTGTTTGAAAAAGGAATAGCCGAGCTCAGGGGCGCATGCTTCCAAAAGACCACAAAAAGGCGCCTTAGAAGAACAGACGTGCTGATTATCGACGAGGTTAGCATGATTAGCAGTAATTTCTTAAACTGCATGAATGAGTGCTTGAAAAGCGTGAGAGCGGACAAGGCACGTTTGGCCTTCGGCGGCATTCAGCTCATCGTCACTGGGGACTTTTGCCAACTAGCCCCTGTCAAACCTTTTCAGTGGTGCTATCATTGCGGTGCCCCAACCAACTTCAACAGTGCAGCCGGCCTGCATACTTGTCCCCGATCCAGGGACCACGGACCATGGTCTGACGAGGACAAATGGGCCTTCAGAAGCAGTGCTTGGGCCGAGGCCAACTTTGCCTGTTTCAACTTGAGAGGAATTCATCGTCAGAACGACCCCACATTCATCAAAGTCCTACAGAAATGCCGCCTTGGGGTCCCCTTCAATGAAAATGACATAGACCTGCTCATGAATCACGACTGCGAAGTTGAAAATGCGCCACAGCTCCTCTGCACCATAGACGAGGTTGACCCGATTAATTACGCCAAGTTCCAAGCGATCACAGAGTATAAACCGAAGCAGTATACGGTCCGTGATGGCTTCAAATGGAATGAGGTACTGGAATGGGAGAATGAGAAGTATAGCAAAAGGTTTGGAGACGGAACATTGGTTGTACACAAGGACCATCAACTCGACCCGGTCGTCTACCTCAAAGAAACAATGCAAGTCATGCTCCAAGTAAACCTCGATATCAGAGCTGGACTCGTCAACGGAAGTCAAGGCGTTATCTGCGGCTGGGAAAGAATCGACCTGGCGAAACTGCCGGCACTCCAAGGACCATACTCGACCGACAGAGAACGCCACGTTCGAGCCTTTACTGCACAGCACCTACAAAAGCACATCAACAAAGAAGACCGCGTCTGGCCACGCGTGCGCTTCAGCAATGGGCGCGTCCGCACAATCTATCCCTGGTGCGTGATCACTGCCATTGGTGATATTAGCCCTTATTCCCTCCTGCACCGAACTCAAATTCCGCTTGTACCTGGCTGGGCTATCACCATCCATAAGAGCCAGGGAATGACTCTGGAACGCGTCATTGTCAATCTGAGTAGGGCTTTTGCAGAGGGGCAAGTCTACGTTGCGTTGTCGAGAGCGACAGGTCTCCGGGGTCTGAAGGTTGAAGGTGCGCAGGGACTCACGGTAGGAGAGGGAGGGAATGAGGAGGTTCGCCAGTTCCTCGTTGATACTTTTGGTCCTGAGATGTTTGAACAGCTTGAGGAGGAGGAAAACGAGGAATCCTAGCTAGAAACACAGATTCACGGTACGTGACGATGTTGAATGTGGGTTTCTTGTTATATGGGCTTTGTATAACAATTGTATATGAATGATATCATGTTAGAGTGGCATTGACAATCCTCTGTGTTTCGTAGTTATCAACCACGGCATGAATTGGCCGATGATATATCAGATATGTCTGTTACAGTGTTACTAGGAGAAGTATTTATGGTGACAGATAGTTTCTCGTTACGATCAGATTATTCTTAGTCCGGCAAGATATTGACTGCAAGCTCTACAAAGTATACATTCAAGACCTCCTCGTCAGCTTCTACTCCGCGTTGGTAGCCACGCGTTGGATAAGGAGTTATATACTTGTTATTCTCATCGCTCACCCGCCCAGGATATTCGTGGGAGGCGCGTGATGTGAGTATCAGCTGTCAGGTTTATCAACTCAAAATAGCACTCTTGTAAAGTTATTTCAGGCAGGATATCAGCTATCTATACAATTGCCCAAGATAATCGAGGATACTCAGGGTCCGGGCCGTTCCGGAAGATAAGACATTTACAATCAATTGGCTAGGTCACGTGGGGGAGGCTGTCGCGCGTTTAGAGTTTGGCCCGTAATAAACTGGTCGCGTCCCCTGCCCCGCTCCTCAATCCCAACGCTTCATCTACGCGATCGATCCGATCACTTTGCCTCACGCGTATGTACATGCTATGTGGGTTTTCCTAGTCTCCCGTTCACCGCAACATGCACTGACATCAAGTTTAGTTACCTCATTCATTCCTACCCTAGCCAATTACTACGAGTACCCTTCCCATGCCGAGAATGAGAGGACCTAAGCCAAACACCTTTCCCCAGAGGGACACCCCCAGGGCACCGCTTAAGAGGAAACGCGACGCCAATGCGCAAGCTCCTACATCTGCCCGCGAACCCAAGCGCCTGGAGCGATCGTCTTCTTTCATCAGCATCCACTCCTCGTCCGACGAAGATGAAGCCCCCAAAGCCAATTCCTCAAGCCGCGCCAATGCCAAGTCCTCGCCTCAACAACCAAGGTCGAACAAGAATACAATGGCAAACTTTCTAGCCATGGGAAAGCAGAAGCCATCTCAGCCCCTGCAGCAAAGGCCACAGCAGAAGCCATATCAGGAACCGCCGCAGAAGTCATCGCCACCCAAGCCATCGCAGAAGCTGCCTCAGATGCCACCAAAGCCATCGCAAGAGCCATCGCGCAAGCCATCCCAGATGCTGCAGCAGAAGTCCTCGCCGCCGAAGCCACCGCCGCAGCAGATCCAACAGCAAAGACCACAGCACAAGCCATCGCAGATGCCGCCGCAGATCACACAGGAAATGCCACTGCAGACCCGACGGGAGATCCTCATGCAAAAGATACAGCAGCTCGAACAGCACATCGCAGAGCAAAAGTCACAGATGATTCTACAGCAGCTACCGCCGATGCAACAGCCAAGGACACAGCCAAGGCCACAGCAGTTTCCACAGCAGTTTCCACAACAGATTCCACAGCAGCCACGGCCGATGCCCTCACTTCCGTCCAATCCCTCGACGAGTGGTCCCGCCGATAATGAGGACGACTTCTTGGCCGTTGACCCGGTGCCTGAGCCAACCCTATGCAAAGAGCAACAGGACCTTCTCGATCTCATCCTGTCAGGAAGGAATGTCTTCTTTACTGGCTCAGCGGGATGTGGAAAGTCCACAGTTCTGAAGGCAGCAGTCAAGAAGCTTCGAGCGGCGGGTAAAATCGTTCACATCACCGCGCCTACTGGTCGAGCCGCCCTAGGAGTCAATGGCGTAACCACCTGGTCCTACATGGGTTGGTCAATCGACAGTATGAAGTCCCCGCTGTCTGATCTGAAAAGTGATTCACATCGCAAAACTGTCAAGGCGCGTCTCATGGAGACGGATGTTCTTGTCATCGATGAGATCAGCATGGTTGAAAACCATCATCTCCAGCGCATGAACGAATGCCTCAAGAGTGCACGATGCTGGTCACCCCAACACAACAACTACAGCCCAACCGCTCCAGCATTTGGCGGCGTCCAACTTCTTGTCACCGGCGATTTCTGTCAGCTACCTCCAGTCAAGCCTTTCGGACACTGCATACGTTGTGGCTCACCTACAACAGCGGATGCTAAATGGTCCCCAAGTGAGTGGAACTGTAGGTCGAACTGCGGTCCATTCTATGTCGAGGACCAGTGGGCCTTCAGGAG
Organism: Fusarium marasasianum; assembly: GCA_022833035.1. Classification (NCBI taxonomy): domain Eukaryota; kingdom Fungi; phylum Ascomycota; class Sordariomycetes; order Hypocreales; family Nectriaceae; genus Fusarium; species Fusarium marasasianum. Next base: position 869,030 of record JAJEQZ010000017.1, read on the forward strand.
TGCTGCCTGGGAAGAAGCAAATTTCACTCATGTTCATTTGAAAGAGATTCATCGTCAGAGTGATGAGTCTTTTGTGAAAATGCTTCAGAAGTGTCGCCTTGGCATACCATTTTCTAAAAAAGAAGAGAAGGCCCTGCTCACACAAAATCCCGACGATCCGAAGTTTCGAAACGTGACAAAGCTTTTTGCCTACAGGAACTCCGTACAGGAAGAGAATAGAAGCTGTTTCGATCATTTGCCTGGAAGAAGTACCAAGTATGAAGCCATTGACGGCTTCGATTGGAGACCAGAACATACAGAACTCGCACATTACAACCTACCAACAAATGATAGATATTCTGATTTCCCGCCTGTGGATATGACTCTGGAACAGTGCAAAGACAGTCCTTTGGATACCTACGTCGAGATGAAAGTCAATGCACTGGTCATGCTCAAGATCAACCTCGATCCAGAGAAGGGCCTCGTCAACGGAAGCCAAGGCATCGTCATCGGCTGGGAACCCTACGACCCTGACAAACTCCCAAACTCCAAAAAAGGCAGTGTCTCGAACATAGATGTCCTTGCCGGTCACCATTCCGACTGGCGGGCGAGGAAGATCAAAAAGTACGCAGAGAAGCGCCGTATTAGGCTATGGCCGATTGTTCGGTTCAATAACGGTATTACGCGCACGATATATCCGTGGGTAATGGTCAACACACTCGGGGCAACGGAGCCTTACTCGGTCCTTTACAGGACACAACTCCCGTTGGTTCTGGCGTGGGCTGTCAGTATTCACAAGTCTCAAGGTATGACGCTGACTCACGTCACGACGGATCTTGGGCAAGCATGGGACCAGGCGTTGAAGTATGTTGCGTTATCGCGCGTCACGAGCCTTGATGGTCTTGCCATTCTCAAGCCTGGGGGGAGGAAGAAGCGTCAAAGCCGTAAGGACTCGTTGGCGGTGGTAGAGTCGGCATCCCACGAAGTGAGGGAGTTTCTTGAGGATAAGTTTGGGAGAAATTTGTTCACAGATCTCGAGGGAAACAGATGATGGATATTACTGTCTTTAAAGAAAACGAATAGTTTCAATTCATTGTTTCAAGTAACCACTCACAGGGCCAAACTTCCCTAGCCATGCAGAAACGACGGCTACCCTGCTAACGCTGTCACGGGACTCGAGGCTCTTCAGCTTCCCCTCTGCGAAGATACCCTAACCTTGGGTAAGGAGTCGGATACCTATTGTTATCATCGCTTAACCATCGAGGGTAATTGGGATCCTGCTCGGAACCGTAAGAAAGGACACGCCCGTACTGCTTGTGTTTGAACACTTACGTTATCGAAGAAGGGATGCTTCGAGCCAATATCTTGACGTTCTTGATACCATTCACTTTCTGGCAGATGCCGCCTTTTGCACCAGATGCAACGTGGTACTGTTCTGTGCGAGACTGTATTGCCGCAAGTACACCAAAACTGGATCAAGCTGTCAGCCTACCTCTCAACGTTGCTCGTTAGGGTTCGTACTGCTCGTTCAAACGCATGATCATGAATCGTTTTTGAGGGCTCGGAATCATCTCCGTAATCAATATCCTCCCTCACAATCCAATTCCACTCCATCTCTGTTCGCTCAGCAAAATACTTCCTCGAAGCCTTGCGCTCCTCCTCTTCACATCTGACGCAGATCCACCTCGTATAAACATCGCAATCGCATCTCTCGTTCAAGAACTTCCCCATTACTTCTTTCTCAGTCTTCGCGTCACACTCCTCGCACAGACACATGATATTATCGAGCTCATAACTGCCTCTCAAATGTGGTCTGCGATTCGGATATGCATTTGGTGGAGCTGCACGAGGATAACATCGGCATTCTTCACAGATGTTGATACCGCATTTCAGACACGGCAAAGCACCCGCCTCATCGCACTTGATGTTGTATAGCCGTACTTCAATCTCTTCGTCGCCTTTGAGATGAGGACTGGGCGTCCACTGACCCGCCATGCGGTTTCGGTGATAGGGACTTGCATAGGCTTGACGTGTAGCGAGACCGCGACCGTCGCAGAGACAATGACGACTTAGCGACTTGAAGATCGCTGGTGACGATTGGATGCACTCGTAAGCTGACTTGCTTGTCAGACTGAGATGATATAGATCAAGGGTTGACAGCCATGGAGCTAGAGAAGTGAGGATCGAGTATGAGGAGAGAAGGTCCTCGACTCTGTGGCCACCATTATTAGAAGAGATGGTCGCCATGATCGATTCTTGCACATCGCCTTTTCTAAGCAAGTTACTGGCCACTTTGCTACCATTTTGTCGAAGGATTAGCAGAGCTCGAGTATCGCATCAACGGCATCACGTGGGTAAGCAATAATATGAGTCAGATCGTAACGTTTAGGCCTTTGTCAGATTCACCCGAAGCTCGGAGTAATCAGACATGAGATCATACTGACCGGGGTTCAATATCTTGGCTAAAAAGAAGTCGGAGGTTCCTCCGGTCACTGATGTTGGACGTGAGTCTGGGACAAGCCGCTCCGTAGTCTCAGCACTGATCTGGACCTACGCCACGAACTGGCTTGTCTTGAGTTTGACACATGAAGCCAATGAGGTCCTTCGATGGGACACATCCATCAGTATTAGCCTTTTCTACGGCTAGATTTACGTGAGTGCAGTCTGGGCCCAGGATGGTTAGGCTCCATGTCGCTCAGATCATCAAGGGCGCTACCCTGATAAGGGCCATTTGAATTGGCTTTGAGACAGAAACAGTTCACCAAAGCCTTTATCACTCCAAGATCATCTTTTGCTGCAAGTCTCAAGGTTCCTGTTGGTAATCTCAAATGATTGTTGACACGTTGGAGAATACGATTTGAGTGGAGTTTGTATTCGACTAGACCACCTCCTCCATCCTACAACCAGATAACTAGCAACCGTGATTGTTATTTCATATCTTCTTGATCACTTGGAATACAAGCTTCACAAGCCACTTTCTGTGCTCTTCCACCAGATGCGGGCTATGTCCAGATTCGATCTCAAAAGTGTCAGCACCCCAATTCTGAGCCACGCCAAGAAGCATATCCCTGCCGAAGATAGGATCATTCTTGCAGATGACCATGATCTTAGGAATCTTCAAGTCTGCTGGGGTGCAAACTATAGGAACTTCGAAGGGAGCTTTGCTCTGATGGCAAAGTGTAGGGATAATCTCATCCGCGATGCTCTGATCAATATCCGAGAGGAATGCTTCCTTGGCCCTCTCTAGCTTCAGTGGCATACGTGTATCCTACTACAGTCAGTTCAGCGAGTTGGGGGGCTCAGTCTAGTATTTACATACCGATACATCATGAAAGAATGGTGTCTTACGATGCTGACCAGCAGCTTCATACATGGAGATGCCTTTATGAAGGACAGGGGTTGGGGCGACATAAATCACAGAACTGAAGCCACCAGGAAGGCCTTGTTGCTCCCTTTCTGTAATACAGTAACCTTCGATCGCCACAGTAAGAGGGATAGCTCCATAACTATGACCAATACCAATGACTTTCCCCCCACTATCGATGTAGGGCAGAACAGCTTCATGGATCCTCTTCACATCATCGTGGTATGTCTTACCGTCGACCGAGTCATCGTAGCCGGAGCTTGCAAGAGGCGGTGCAAGGACAGTAAAACCTGATTGCTGGAAAGCTTGGATGAGAAGTCGGTAATGGAGAGGTCGATGCCAAGCACCGTGAATTAGAAGAATGACTGGCTGCTGGTACTTTTCATTCATTGTGAGCTTTGTATAAAAGGGAAGATGATTTTTGTAATTATCGATCGGCTTATGCTAGGGTTATATATGTAAGAGTCGATAATCACGGAATCCTTCTTCGGACGAAACCTCCGATTTCGCACTGATATCTCTACGATATGCCATTCAGTCTTACACTTCGCTACCTCTCGGATAGAGATTCGGACGAACTTGGGGCGCGTCAATGTGCTGACAAACATACCCATTCCCACTGATTACAGGCATACTGTCATCACTACCAATCATGGGAGGGTTTCCTGTTGCTCCTACACGCATGGCATCGGCTAGCAACGGCAAGCCGGTTATGACTTTACGGTATAGTGTACTCTAGAACCTACCCGCTGGATGTAAATTCCATCATATCAATCGAGGTCGGGTATAGATCTAAGCATCCTTGCCATGACATCTTAGGTAGCATGGCTCGCAGGTTCAACAATCTTCGCTGAAGCAGGACAATTGGTATGTTCTCTTCTCTAGGTTGCCCTCACTATACTCTAGAAATCTCAGGCCTTTGTGCTCAATAGCTGCACCCCGATCGGTCTCTTAGATGTGTTATTTGCGGTAAAGACTTGTGGCTAATAGCTTGAACTGGTAGATAGAAGTTAGTCCTATCCGTCTTCTTGCATCGCTGATCACTGCCCTCGTCACATGAACCGTTATAATCCTGCGGCAGAGTCATATCGGCCACTATTTGGGACAACTTTGAGATCATCGAGATCCCTTATAGAAGTCACAAATCACATAATCGGTAGTTCGGGGACTAGGCCTAGCGGCTGAAGCTGAAATTAATTCAGGCAGTACCGGCGATTGATCAACGCCGTCATCTACCAGTAGAACTCCGTTGGTAGCTCGGCACGGCCCAGGTTCAGCTGAGACATTGGCAGCCGGCTGGAGACTAGCCACCAGTCAGCACAACTGATTGGATTATGGTAATTACAGCATGTCTTTGCATCAACTCGGTCTGCTTGTCACCCTATTGGGGAGATCTGCAATGCTGATGCTGAAAAATGGCTGAGAGGGCTGAGCTGAAAGACGACGATCCTTTCCACTGTCTGTGTAGACAAGGAGACAGGGGGATGCAATAAAACTCAAGACCTTGATCTTAAGTGAAAAAAGCCTCAGGTAAACTTAGGTAAACTTGATATAACTTTAGAGGATCTTAGACTATGTATTTTAGCACCTCAGTTTAATGTCAGAAGTCTTCTTACACCTCTAGGGAGAAAATCGCTTCTCAACCGATGAAGTCTCCATTGTCAGCTTGCGGCCTAAGCCGTGTCTTGGATTAATGCAGTCTGCAGCCATTGACATGCTGCGCCTAACGCCTCGTCTACCGGAAAGTCAGACAGCCGAGACATATTTCGAATATCCTAGTTTTGTCACATTCTGTACATGATGCCACCATCTGACCTGCCATGTTTCTGGCTAAAGTATTTATGCCGCTCTGCAGCTATCACCACAGAGATATTTTGTCAACGAATTCTACTCAAGCTACTTGACATACATGCATATTTGATGCATGTCTTGACGCTTGGGTGACATGGCCCGTCACTTGCCGTCCCGTGTCTCCTGCATATGCCTGATTCAGCCGTCAAGAAGACGATTCCGCTCTGATGTCATTACGCAGTTCTCTGTCAACTCGGCTCTAGTACTTAATATGCATGCTGATGTTGACGGACTAAAACTTTCCCTCACTGGACACAACCAACAGATGAACGAGAGAATTGCTTTGTTTTACAGTGGCTATTCCCGTCAATTCGTTATCTCAAGCTTAACTGACATTAACAAACCTTTGCTTCCCACTCCAAAACAACTAAAGATATGGCTTCCGCGGCTTTGCGATGGCATTTCCATATTGGAATGTTCATTATGATCGCTGCCAGTCTCGTCCTTGCCACTGGAAGCAATGATGGCTTGCAGCATATCCTTCACCCTCAAGACGCTTCCCCTCAGATTATCACAGGTCAATACGATCCTGCTCGAATTAGCATCCACAACACTACCGGTCATGTGTCATGGAACTGTACGAAGGTCGATTTCGTCAATCAAGACATACCAAAGAAACTCAATGAGTGCCTACAAAACGGTGGCTCCGTGACAGACGTCAAGTGGGCGAACCACGGTAGAAGCGTCGTGGCAGTCTTTGCGCATGCAGTCGTTGTCATCAACCATTGTCCTGACGAACCATCTAAGGATAAGACCATAGCTTTCGGCATGTGTTTGGATAAATTCGGTCTGGGAGGAACTCACGGCATTGAGCCTCTGCCCGATGGGAAGCTCGCTATAGCAACGACCTCCTATGAAGCAACAGGAAACATCAAGATCGTCAACACGTCCTTGGGTGTATCAAACCCATATCCAGGCTTTCTCCAAGAGCTTGATGGTCTTCCTGCCGTGCACAGTCTTGTATGGGACCAAGTAACACAGAGTCTTTGGGCCGTCGGAAATGACTTACCTCCTCACGGAAGAAGTCCCTCGACAGCGCAGTTGAATCGCTATGAGTATAGAAACGGTTCATTCACTCGAAAGCCTTCTCAAGTCGAGCCCATTGGCCCTCCAAAAATGCTCACCGAGGAATGGGACGACTCATGGTGGGATGGAGGACATGATATTACCCCTGTGCCTGACCAACGGGGTCTTCTTATCTCTACAGATCTGGACCTCCATCTCTTCAATCTGAGCTCGGCTTCATTTCTGCACGGAGAAGAAGTGCTAAAACAGTCATTTATGCAGGGATTCAAACCTGTTAGATCTCATGAGAAGAATCTGCCTCGGGCTGATGTCAAGTCATTGAGCTTGCACAAGAGCTCCGGCACTCTTTATGTGCAAGCTGATTGGAAAGGCTACTTTTCGACTCAAGTCAACCATCTTACACCAGGAGTAAAGACTACAAAAGCCATCTCGTTCTTGCAGTCGGTCTATCGTTCTCGTTGGTTTTCGCCCGTGGCTGGATGGTCTGTTGAGTAGCATCTTTCTTCGGAGGATGATGGATCGACGTAACTATTAGCACCGAGTCAAGAAGTCACGTAGTGAATGATAAAACGTCGCCCTCTTTGAGAGGTCCAAATATCAACTGCGCCAGTGAATGCTCTGTTAACATTTCCAGAATATTTGAACTCTTAAGCTTGAATTTGTGGCCCTGAGCTCCACAGTATCCTCAAAAATCTCAGGGTACAAGTTGAGAGGATGCCAGGCCAGACGCAGCTTAGAACCGTGAACCAACCGGGCCTTCCATAGCTCCCCCAAGTAGCCATGGACATAGGAGAAGATGTGTACCGTACAACTGGTCTCATTGGTTGATTTCCATATTGAGAACAGTCCGAAAACCTGTTGAGCTATTGCACTGGCGTCCAAAGACTCGTCATGAGTGACATAGTGAATGTGGTGTCAGGGAGAATTTAAATCGCTATATACACACCGTATGTACTTGTGGGTGGCATAACATCCCCCCAGTTGATATGCCCAACCCACCGCCGCCGTTCATCTATCACATCTCAAACTTGGTGGCGTGGGATGACTACATACAATACAAAAGTCCTACATGACGCTTCTCTACGTCAGGTATTGGAGTTGAGGTTCTTGCCGTGTCTGAAGGGAGGCCTCAAATGCAGAACAAGACATTTACGGCAAGATAAGAAGTCAGCCGCAAATCTGAAGTGCGGTTGCACAGTTGGCGCAATGCCCTTACTCCACCTCCGAGTACCATATAAAACTCATCGAGTATCTAGGCAGAAGAAAGACTCTTGTCTGCAGCACCCTCCAGATTTCATAGACAGCCTAGATTCTATCCCAAGCATACTATCTACAAGTACTTTTCTCTTGGTTATTTCGCCATGGCTGATACATCTGTCGAACAAACCTCAGGTGGTGAGCGCAGTCATGCCTCACAAGAGCCACCAAACATATCCTCAAGCAATGACAGCTCGAATGTCGGTCCCAAAGCTTTTGACGCTTCTTCTCCGCCCACTGGAATAGGTTATACGGCAACCTCTGCACTTCCAGCGCGAATGCAGACCGAAGCAGGCTTCTACAAGACCTTCATTGTTGAGGTCGTCATCAATGGAGTATATGACCAAGCTGGAAACTCCAACAAGATCAAGAAGCCAAACTGGCCTCGAGGAAACTTCGAATACTTGCACTCTCCACTCAAAGATGTCTTGGGGACCTTTGCCAGTACTTCAGTGTTCTACAATGACACTGAAGACACCAGTGGCAGCACGTACATTGACTCGCCAAGTCCGTTTGTCCATAATGATGGGCAGAGTACATACAAGTGGTACACTGAAACGGATCAGAATGCCTACCTGGCTTTCAACATCAAGTCCCATAAGTACATCTTTATCGATCCAACGCTACCCATCAGAGCACTCTATTTCCCCCAAATCTTCCAGGACCCCAGCTATCCGGGCTTCAGCAGAGTCGGAACCATTCAGTTTCATAAGTTCTCCGCGCAAGGCTTGACACTGAAGAACTACTGGGACAATGAGCCTATTCACTTAGACATCACCAACGGCCGGGGACTGGGTTATTCTGGAGCAGCTCTATGCTTGAATGTCCAGTCCATTATGGCCTCGTTGTGCATTCCAGAGGATAGAGCCGCCCGCCGTGCCGATGGCACACATATCTGCTTTGACTCTATCTGGCTCCTTCGTGAAGCAGCCTCGCTCAACGCGGTAGACGACTCCGTTACCCAGTGGGACTCGGGAAACTTCCACAGAAAGGGCAATGACTGGACGTCGATAAATGAAGGAATTCGCTTCGTGTATGCACCTCTTGATAAATCTGCTTGGTCAACCTTTGTCAAGCAGATTGTCGGAGCAGGGCTGGGTCTGATTCCTATCATGGGCCCTCTCTTAGCACTAAACTGGGACATCATATACTCATATTTGGATGACCCTGCAGGGTTTGCCGAGTATGCTCATATCGGTAAAGAATGGTTAGCTATCTTGAAGCTCCAGGCAGCGGAACTCAAGAAGGCGATCAAGTAGTGACGGGCGAATCTACGTGGACCGTTGTATGGAGTTCTCCTCGGGAGTTTAAGCTCGGCCGGTCTTGATAGAAGGGTCTTTTTACACAGTGTCTCCAGTATTTCAGGCAAATCAATAAATAAGTCAACTGTTCAACATGCATAGTCTATATCTGTGATTCTCTCGAAAGTGTCTTTGTGTGCACAAGTCTCCATCTTCAATATTTCTTCGCCCAAGAGACGTCCACCACAGGCAAGCAGCGGCATCATGGATGAGAGGGCACCTTCTTCACCAGACATGATGGTATCTTTTGACTGAATTATCTTCAGAATGATCCCTCTCCGTGAATCAAGGCTTTCACCTTCAATGTAAGTCCCTGAAAAGGCGCTTATACCCTCTATAAAAAGTCGAGCTATCTAACTTTCAAACCCTGCTAACCCTCAACAATCTACAAATTACCAATCTCTATTCCGGTATAAATCTCTAACTTCACATACAGCAAGCTTATAGATATAATCAAAGATGTGTGATAGCGTATTAGTACAGTACATAGGCTGCTGCGGCCATGCTCTCAGTTCAGGCACAGAATTCATACCTTGTGCTTTGCAAGGGACAGAGTATTGTCATGTGAATTATCTTGAGGATAATCGGAATGGTTTTATAGAATGCAATGCATGCTTCATTGAGAGGGAGAGGCAAGAGGAGGAAGAGAGAAAGAAGAACGCTATGGAGTTCTAAAGCCGAGCTTTTGATTAAGGAAGCTCAGACAACGGATATCGTCCTTATATAGTGAAGCTGATCAAGATCTATAATTTGCACATATGTACTGATGCAGCGAATCATAAACGGTGCGGCTCTAACGTCCGTGAATCCATGAAGGTCTTTACTGGTTTTCCTTTTAACATTTCACCAGCAGTGATCCACTGTAATAGACCTATTGTTGTATTACTTCGAGGTCACCTTGATTCTTTGACTCCAACTGTGGGGTGATACACCTACAAAAGCGAAAAAGTATATAAGCCGAGCTTTCAGCATTCTCCCAACGTCTCTACCAATACTGCATATCGCATCATCGTATAGACACCACAGTCCTAAACTATTATCGCGCACTCGACAATAGAAATAAAAACGCTTCCTGATCTACTAAGCTAGCCATGTGCACGACTACATTTATAAGATACTGGGGCTATTGTGGCCATTTGATACGTACAGAGACTGTTGATAAGATCTGTGGCCAAGAAAGTTGCGTCAGAGACTATGATTCGAAAGACCCGCTTCTCTATATAGAATGCGGGCCTTGTGAAGAGGCTCGGAAGAAGGAGGAGGAGGAGAAGTTGAAAGCGCTACTTGCGTAATGATATAGTGTGATACGTGGTTTCTGAGAGTTAGGAGGTTCCTAGACTCGTGAACATAGTAAAATTACCCGAATCACCATTGTCTGAGGTTTGGTCTGTCGTATTTTTTCAGCTTGGGCTATGCCAGTGATACACTACTGTGGAACAATATAAATAAGCCCATGAGCTGGATCTACGGTGAGAGTTCAATTGTCAAAACTTCCAGCATACGAAGGCCACATAAAAACAACCAATTACACAATAAGCCTTGAAGCAAATATGTGCAGAACAATATATACCTCATCTTTGTGCGAAGTATGCTCTTACAAGATCGGGTTCAGGATAGACGGGGAGCCATGCAAGAACCCAGGAGATATGGAAAAAGGATGTACTGCCGAGTTTGAGGAAAAGACGGATTATCTATCTTCTGACCTGTGCCGGAAGTGCGAGGAGAAGAAGAAGGAAGACAAGAAGTGAAGACTTTGGTTGATAGCTGCCACGAGGCGCGGGGTCATCACCCCCTATCGTTTGATGAATAATGCCTTCCAATGAATATAATCCTGTGACACTCAGAGCTGGGGAGTCGCTGATTTTCCCTCCTTACTTTCGCTACCAATCACGTATTAGTGAACGTTGTGTATATTCAGATCCCAGTAAGTTATATATAAGTCCAGCCAGCTCCTCGCTTCTGGCACGCCATACCTCAAACAAATTGCCTTCACACAAGTCCTCATACATAGAAAACCACAAATTGCTTTCCGCTGAAATATCTACAACTACCACCATGTGCAAGACACTAAGCATTCGATACCAATGCGAGGATTGCTGGACTCTTGACCATGACGATACGACTGTGAAGCCGTGCAAGACGCCGAGGGACAGGAAAAAATGCAAGTCTGAGGTCAAAATAGTAAACGAGTACTTCTCCCCAATATGGTGTTCTGTTTGCGTGGAGAAGAAACGGAAGGAGAAGAAGTGACTTGAATCACTACAGGGAGTAAAGAGTTTGTCACTGTTGTCTTCATAAATGAGAAGGATCTTTTGCTCAATGACTTCTAGCTAAACGAGTGCATAATTAGGTGACCTTTTCCATTGTAACTATTATGATCAGCTCAAATCACAGGCCATCAGCTTCCGTGGGCATAAATATGACATCTTTTACTCGCAATTGTCTCCAAAGGAGCGCAACCAAACAGATCCAGCACTCCTAAAAGGTCGGGACGGGTAAAAGATCCGCCAACATGTGCATCACCGCATTTGTGAGATGCTACTGAAATGAGAAGAAATGTGACTACTTAATCAAATACGAACGGAAAGAAACGCCGTCTGACGAGAAAAAAGGCCTCCGCGAGCCAAATGTAAGATCGAGATTGACTCGAGAGAATACTCAATATGCGTTGAGGCGTCGGAGGAGAAACTGAAAGGGTTTTGTGGTCATAACTGGTCCCTCGGGCTTTGGTACAGTCAGCAATGATGGTGAGATTCGATGAGAGCGAAGGATCAAGTTAGCGGTTTTGGGAATAGCTTCGAATCCAGACGCCCAACAACGGCCACTTGACAAGTTTATTGTCCCATCAGACTTTAGAACAAACAGATAATTGATAACGATGAATGTGACATGGCTGGCGTTCTCCTTGCCGATGATTTGGTTCCCACGCCTATTGAAATGTCTAATCTGGTGCATTGATATTGACATCTATTCGATAGGAAAACACGTAAGCTTCATGTATGGAACTGACCCGATCCTCCGTTGATCATCGGAAGTCGGTGATCCACATTCTCACGTCAGTTTCTCTCATTCCTTCGCCAGTTCAAAGAGTCAATCCCCCCCCCTTTGGGGAGCAAGAAAACACCAGGCCTCAATATAGGGTATTAAAATAAACTTAGCAAAGGGCCCCTTAAGCTTAGGCTAGATTTACCTAAATATTTTCATTACTTAGGGTCAAGGTCCTGTGTTTTTTTTCCTCCCCTGACCCCCTCAATTCATTCTAAGCATTCCAACTGTGCAATACTAATCATCACTATGTTGCTTCAAGACCTAGCAACAGAGATCATCGAGCAGATCGTACAGTATGTCTCTGTGTGCTCTGATCTCAACGCCTTATGCCAGACCAACAAACGGTTTCGCCACATTGCCAATGATCTTGTCTATCGTGAGGATGCACACTGGCGATGTAACGCGCTCCGATGGGGTTCTCAAGAGGGCCTCGTTACAGTGGTAGAGAGATCACTGGATCAAGGTGCTGATGTCAACTACATGATCAACCACGACGATGAGACTGCCTTGTTTCCAGCTGTCCGGAAACAGCACTGGGATATCGTGCATCTGCTGCTGGCGAGAGGTGCTGATATTCACCGCAGGAACAAGGTTGGCGATAATCTTGTGTACTTTGCCGTAACGACTGGCAGTTATGATCTAGTGAAGCTCATGCTAGATCAAGGTGTCGATCCAAACTCTCATGTGGAAGGCGATGTTCCTCCTTTGTTGCTGGCAGTGCGAAGAGGATATCTCGACATCGCAAGGTTGCTCTTTGATGGCGGTGCATGCATCGATGACAGCGACGACTGGGGCGAAACACCTCTGCATCTCGCCGTGGGCACGTCTCAGCATGACATCCTAAGCTTCTTCATCGAAAAGGAAGTTTTTCGCAAAGGCAAGACTGGGGCTCGAGGTGCTGATGCACTGGAGATGGCTGTCATACGAGGAGACATGTCAACATTGAGGCTGCTTCTCGAAGGGGGTGCTGACCCGCTTGCTCGGAGATGGACGAGACATCACGCGATTATCACGGCGGCACTAGCTCGGGAAGATGATATGGCAATGTTGATGACGGAAAGGTTGGTAGGAGAAGTCGATTTCCTTGATGAGCACGGCAAGGAACTCCTTTGGTACGCTGTGAAGGGTAGATGTCAACGGTATACTCGCTACCTGTTGGATAAAGGTCTTGACCCGGACAGAGATCTCTGGAAAGAAGTTGACGGTTCGATGGTGGGAGGTTCTGCCTTGGTAGTGGAGATGCTGGGCGCTGGAGTATTGACAGCATGAGATCGGACTGTGAGGGAACAGGAAGGTGTTTGAGTACGGGAATGAATAGTGAGCATCAATGGCATCTTTATTATAGCGCTTTCTTCTCTCCCAATCACAGAGAGACTTGCTAGCTTTCAACTCCAAAGCTCCATCGTTCTATATCGAGAAGCAGGCAACCTGAGCTTGCCTCAAGGCATATCAACAAACAAGGCTAACGAGCGCTTCTTTTTGATGCTTTTCTTGAACATGTCAATCTCGGTTCGCAAGTCCTCTTGTTCCTTGAATAACGCCTTCTTCTTGTCTTCGAGTTCTTTTACTTTAGTTTCGACACGTTTCAAATAGGCTTTCGCTTGACTCAAGCAGTTGTTCAACTCCTTGATCGTCTCCCCATCCCAAAGACTGAATTTGTAACTTGTAGGCGCCGATTCCGTACGGTTGTCTTTGTTCCGAGATTTCTTATCTTCTGAATCCATCTTTGGGTCATCCTTGAATCTGACCTTCTTCCCTGTTTTCGCCTTCGTTGCTTCTGTAGGCCCAGATTGATCAATCTCGGGCTTGCCCTGGAGGCTAGGTTTGTTTTGCGAGACAGCTTCGGACATTTCTTCTGGTCCTCTCGTGGTCATGTCGCTCTTTGATGTGAGGGGTTGTCCACCACGGTGCTCTTGCTCGATATAGATAAGAACAGCTTCAGAAAGATGATTTGTTGAAAGGAATAGATTTTTGCTCGATATCCGCATTCCCGAAGTGAAAACCCTGGCATTAATATAATGGCTCGATCCTTGATTTCCCCACGATTCACAGCTTGCAAGTCCATCAGTTATTAGTTGCAACTCTTTAGCAACAGGGTGTTATTCAGAGACATCTGGGACTTTCTTCACTGGAATTGCCACCCTTAACAATCTCAAGTTGATGCACTGGTTTTCATTACCTAAGGTCTCCTATTCCACAATCAATCATTGCCTCAACCTCATGCCACAATCAGTCTCAAGATTGCTTCCTCTTGATACATTCATGAAGATTATTAAGCCATTCCTTGAGTTCTTTTTCTCTCTTTTCTAACTTCTTCTTCTTCTCGTCAAGCTTTTCCAGTTCCTTTCGAACCCCTTTGAGGTCAGTGAACCCTTTGTCCCACATGACCTCCAACTTCTGGAGTGAACGCGAGTCAAACGAGCTGGGGCTTTCGCGTTCAGATCTCTCATGACTGTCTTTTTTATGGGAGTCTTTCTTCCGTGACTCCTTCTTGTGAGAGTGCTTTTTGCTGGATTCGCTCTTGTGGGACTCCTTCTTGCGTGAATGTTTCTTATGTGTATCCTCCGCAAATGTAACCTTCTTCTTTATTCGATCATTCTTCGGCTCATCCTCTCCAGAGTCATCTTCCTGGCTGTGTTCCTCATCGGATTCAGAGTGATCGTCCTCGGACTCGTCCTCGGTGAGAAGCTTAGGTACGGCCTGGGGGATTGTATCGGTCTCTAGATGGTCTTTGTCCGCCATGATTTGGTAGCTGTTGTTCGGTAAAGGGCAAAGTCGCAGGCTTCGTTGAAGTTGGTTGGGCCTTTGGTGGGTAACTAGATATAAGATCTGTTGTACCACTTTAAGCGGTTGGGGGAGTTTCTTATTCATATACTGGCGTGTTCCCCAGGGTCTTTTCGATTCACGACGAGCCATTTCCAGCACTTGTTCATCACCAATTTGCCCCCAAGCAGGTTCCTCAGGGACACCTGATCATCGTGTAGTCGATGGACTGCTATCACTCTTTTTGTCACTGATCTTCCGGTGATATTGGTGGCCAGGTCCTCGTTCTATTCCTTGTCGCCATGTTGCTGAGAAAGGGACGCTGATATGAGCTAACTACACGTTTAACAAAGGATAGCCACCTTTTCTGAAGGAACTTGAAGCCTATACTAAACCTATGTATTGCCATGTTTCAAGGGCTGCTCACCTCTGTCACTATATTTCACTCCCGTGGCATCATCGGTAGTAAACCCTCCTTGAAATTGTAAAAGGCTCCCTGTTAAGGCTAGACTACTGGTTCCAAATCCCTAACCTTCTTCCCTATTTTTGTCTTTATTTCTTTTATAGGCTCGGATTGATCAATCCCAGGCTCTGCTCTTACATAAGATAGATAATTAAAGGTTTAAGGAAGAGGTTTTATTAAAAGAAGTTAATCTTTACTAGAAATAAGTATTCCATAACTAAGTAAATTAGCTTTAAGATAAGAACTCAATCCTTAAACCCCCTACGATTTACAGCTTGCAAGTCTATCAATTATTAGTTAACGCTTATATCGTACCAGTAGGTCATTCAGAGACATCACACAGCCGTGCAGTAAATCAGCACCTTATACCTTTGTTGTCGCCGAGACTCAAGATGACCTTCTTGGTCAGCCACTCCTCTTCTCCCTTTCATAATGCTGCTAAGGAGTCACAGTGATGCTTATTGGGGATACATGGCAAGAAAGAGATTCTCAGCATCACGTTATGGATTCGCTTTTCCTGTCTGTATCGCGACGAGTTCATTGACATCTAGCTGCTGTACTATGATGCTCAGCCTTCGACCATAAATCGGTAATGGCAGCAATCTCATAAGAAACCCTCAACAAGAACTTTTATCTAAGCTGTAAGATTCTATGTTCAGTTCGAGGCCATCTCCGTATCACCGGGCCCAATGCCTATTGCTTCTGGACCTTGGCTACTGAATTCCGGCCCTTCGTTTCAAGATCCCTGAGGTACTTCAGCTCAAGATGCCACTTATTCTGTCTTCTGTCTAAGTCTTCCAACATATACTCTACCGCCTCAATTTCTTTCTCGTGCTTTTCGAGCTCGAGTATGTGCGACCTCGCCAGTATCGCCGATTTCTGTCTTTGAGCTTCCTGTCCTTTCCGCTTGCTTTCCTCCTCTCTGTCCCAAGTTCTTTTGATAATACCTTTCAGCTGATCTTTGCCTTGACGTAGCTTGTCGATCCTCTTCTTGACGTGTTCCTTGTCAACCTTCAGTTTGTTTATCTCAAAATTGGCTTTGTGGATCCTCTCCACCAACTCTTTCTCAGGCTCCCTGCGTGTCGTGGACGTGGGGACATCTTTTCGCCTGTCGAGAAGTTTATCAGGCATTCTGCTGAGTTGACTGATCGGAGGAAGCGATGGTGTTGTTCGACAGAGGCTATGTCGCCGTTCTAGTGAGCTGCAGGATATCCAGGCTGAAAGAGAGAAGGCAATTGAAATTATCTTGCTGTAGTGGAGGTTTCTTTTAGATTGTTGAGCGCAACATTTAGTTCAAAATAACAGCTTATGGTCCCAATTTCTTCCTGATATAAATCCCCATGGCGCTACCTAGAACATTGACTCACTCCAACCTTTCTTACCGCGTATAGGTGAATTACAGATAGCTTTCTCTTGTGAGAAGTTAGGCCTCATCACTCTCGGCTACCTCTATGCCTCAGATAGTAGTTGTTCACCGCGAAATCGTTCTTCAGGAGTTCTATCTTCTGTTCAGAGTCGATGAGCTCTATGATTACCTGTGCAGTTTGGCTCCACCCCATTCATGATCCAGCGGCCATTTATACTCTACAACAAACTCACTAGCGGTCATTAAGTAGTAGAATGGCTCTCTGTTGCTAGATTACATGTTCCAAATCTATGGTTCTACCCATCGCCACATCCCAAATATCTATCTCCTTTGTAGCCTGGCCATTGCCTTCTGATGCTTCTTCTTTGTTTCCTTGAGTTTCTCCTTCTCACGTTTCAATTTCTGTTTCTTTTTGTCTAACTTCTGCAACTCTGTGCGAAGCTCCGTGATTTCCTCTTCCATATCCGTTTCCTCAATATTTCTGTCACCTTTCTCTAACTCCTCGATCTCCTTCTCAACATACTCTTTGTCTTTCTTAAATTTTTCCTTTTTGAATTTAACTGTATCAAGTTTCTTCTCGGCTTCCTTGATAGCTTTGCCATGGGCTAGGAACGCGGGAATGTCAAACAAATGGGGGAAGTTTCTGTTGGGCATTGTTATGGGAGACTACGTATAGTGGTTGTGAGGTTAGTGACTATCGGGATATACTAATTGAGCAAGAAGAAGAAAGGGTATTTATACTTCTTTTGCGGTAAAGGATGTACCTCACACCGGAGCGTAACAGCAATGAATCGAGGTAGCCTTGCTCAGACATAATCTTCCATAACCTTGTCTGGGACGTATGTTCATTACGGTTTTACTCACAACCCGTGGGTGGATCTTATACATCATACTCTTGTGAGGCCCAGACTCCATCACTATCAGGCGTTTTGTCGCCCTTGACTGTAGCTGCTGACTGTGGACTCCAGCAACAGCAGGTACTTTGTGTTGTTCGGAGCCAAAACCGACAGCGATTTCACGTAAACGTTTTTAAACACCTCATTCGCGGCTCACCACTAACAGGCATGCTCTTCTAGCTAAGCTTCATCTGTTTGTTATTTTTCAACCTTGTTTGACTTGGTGTCTTACGATGGATCATGGGCGTTGACTCAGGGTCGAGGCTTTTGCCTGTGAGTTAAAGAGCCTTTCGCTCATGTAACGTTCTTCACAAGGATATATTCAATCACTCGCTTAGCTAATGGTTGGTAGTGAAAATGCCGGATCCTGCTGCACTGATAGTTGGGTAATGGAGCAATATCGAGTTTCTATAGTACGACCCGCACGACAGCCTTGGGGTTGATGAAGCAATCATGTTTTAGAAAGCATCAATAAACATGTCTTCTTACCTCTTCGTCCAGTACGCTCTGTTCAACCTTTAACCGACAGCTTTTGTATTAATTCACACCTTAACTATGCCTTCTTCCCGGATGCCTTGCTGTCTAGCTTCAATTTCCTCTCTTTCTTTGTTCCAACCGGATGTCTAACATAAGTAGTATGGGCAGAGAAGTGGCCTGCGGTGGCCCAGAAAGAGGGCTGTCCATATATGGGTGTAGCATCTACCGTCTTTGTCTTGCGAGACTCCTCCTTCCTTGATGACTTGTGTGAGTCCTTCATGTCTGAGCTTGACTTAT
The DNA here is from genome assembly GCA_022833035.1 of Fusarium marasasianum. NCBI lineage: Eukaryota > Fungi > Ascomycota > Sordariomycetes > Hypocreales > Nectriaceae > Fusarium > Fusarium marasasianum. The sequence continues at coordinate 887,118 of JAJEQZ010000017.1, forward strand.
GAGAGTCTTTCTTGTGAGACGTTGATCTGTGAGATCCAGACTTGTATGAGTGGTGAGGTTCCTTCTTGTGAGATTTCGTCTCGCGATCGTCGGTTCTGCGAGACTCTTTTCTATGAGACTCGCCTCTGTGAGATTCTCCTCTATGGCTGCCTCCACCATGCGAGCCCATTCTCCTGGGCTCCTCCTCTCTTGGGCGTCTGACAGATAAGTCCTCATCAAAGTGAACCCTACTTCCAGTCTGTATTCCTAGTCCATCCGACAAGGGTGCATTGTTGCCATATACTTGCTCTTGGGAAATGCTTTCACAAGATCCACCATTGTCAGGTCTGTATTGATTGTTCATCTGCACATTCTCGTGCATGTGCTGGGGTATGAATTGAGGTATCTCTTCGGCCGCAAACTGTGGTGGGACAACGATGGGCTCGTTCTGGGGCTCAGGCTTTCGCTGATACACAACCATACCCATGGTCGCATTCGCATCCGGGCCCTGAGGCGCATTGCCTGTTGGCAAGTTCTGTGGGGCGTTGTTGTCTTGGGGGTTGTTTTCTGGCATGATGTCGTCTGAAGAGGGGGATGAATGGGATCGTGGATGGTATTCCGTTTAGGCAAGTTGGATTCACTACAGTATGTCTTGGTCGGAGGTTTGATGCAGGGCACATTGGCTATCGGGGAACTTGCCTTCATATAAAAGTACCCGTCGCTACTCGGGTTTCGATTCAGTACAAGCGAGCCACGATACGCAATCAATCATACAGCTCTTTCGGTTCCTTGCAAATCTAATCATTGTCACCTTTCGCTGTTTCACTGGGCATTTACGAAAGTCATTGGTGACGAGGTGAGAAGCTCCCCAGAGCTATCAGAGCCAGAAGGTGTTACGGATCAGCTTGTCACCTACGGTCCAGGTTGTGGCTGCGTTGACAAGACTCTTAGGACAGAGCTTCGCAGTACTTTCCAAGCCACTGCATCTTTCTACGATTCGCTCCAGGCAGTGCTTGTGGAGAGGAATGTTGGGCGACGAAGTGTTCAGGTTCCGGCTATATTGGGGATCTTAATCAGACATCCAACGGTTGGTTGGTTGGTTAGTTGATGGCTGAGAACAAAGAAAAGTATCCAACCTCAACAGCTTCTCCCTTTCAACCTCATCTCCCTCGATACTCGTGAGAACATTCTCCATTGATTCTATCGTCGCTCCTCAGCTCAGTTTGCATCAAGATGCTTCCACCACGCAATCTCCGATCACGCACTGTCCCTTCCACGCCAACTGCACCCCGTCATCCGCCGTCGCGGCCGTCACGATCCTCATCAGACCTGTCTTCACCAGATCTTCATGAATATGGAGAATTCACCCTTGTTCGTCTTTGGCTTTCATCGACCATTATCAACACATTTGTCTTCAGTACGCCAGTCTCCCACGACAGTATATCATCAAGGAAACGATACCGTTTACAGTTCTAGATGATCACAGGATAACAATGTCTGACGCTTGCTCTGCAATCTCAGGAGTGGTCATGGCCCCTTACTTGGCACTTCCTTGAGTCAGATCTCTTGGTCTTGTGGCTCGGAACCTCCTAAAGACTGTTTCGGAGACTGCTGGTAGTCAGCCCAGGCAGGAGAATCATGTCGCTGCCCTCTAGGGCCTATAACGTAGCTACACAACTGCACAAATACTACAGGATCCAGGCAGTATCGTCTCCGCGATATTCGCCTTTACCCTGAGCCACTTCATACTGCGTTTTAAATGGAGGCTTCCCTGTGACCATAATTGACCTTGACTCAAGCTGAACTAGAGTGATCTAAAAAGAAGGTCCTGGGCTTCTTACCTCACTGTATGATGGCTGCTTTTTTTCCGGCTCTCATAGCTCCGCGGCTCTTCGTTCCTCACCCGGGTTTCAAAGACTGCTCTCCGATGGCATTCCTCCTCAATATCTTCTCTCCAGGTTTCCCAGTCCTTTATTTCTGCTTCCAACTCATATCTTTCATCCTTCAGCTTATTCAGGATGTACACTTGATCAGAACAAGTCTTCTGGCTCTTCTGTAATTGGCTACTCGCCCTCTCTATCACCTCCCGCGATGCTTTCTCTCCTTGCTGGATGATACCACTGAACTTTTTATTGTCCTCCTCTAGAGCCTTCTCTGCCTTCCTGATTTTATCGATGTCCTTCCCAACCTGAATAATGTTCTTCTTCAGGTCATGGATGCTTTCCCTCGCGCGGTTGAGATCACTTTCCGGCTTCCACCTTCGTTGCTCATGTTTATCACGAGATGGGTCCTTCTTCACTATGACTCTCGCTCGGTCGGGCATATTGAACTGGTAATTATTCAAAGTTCTGAGAAGTTGTATCTTGTGTTGTCGGTAGCTTGTTGAATTGACGAGTTCACGGCCCCTTGGTGGAACGAGCCTCGCATCTTTATACCGAGGCCATCCACTACACATTAGGGAATCACAACGACTCTGGTTCTTGTTCACTGACCATTAACTGCCGTTGCTACATTGAGATGGCGATGAACAGTCCGTTTTTCGGGCATGTCCATCACGAGTAGCTGGGGTCTGTGTGCACTGAATATTTAATTCAACCACGAATGCATTGTCATGCCCGCAACGAGGTTTGACACCTGATAGTTCCGATGCGTCATATCAAACACTTCAAATCGATCATATATATCTTAGGGGAAGTTCCATTCTGCTGTTTGATTTACATGGTTATCTTTAAAAAAAGAATGCGAAAGAAAAGACAATAGTGGCAAAGCAGTAATTTTCTCCTAAGACTAAGTATAAGGTGGAACCTTCCGAAGCCAAGCACAGCTTATCTTACCTAGTCCCGACTGTACTTACTCTTCTTCCAATCCTCATACCGCAAGCCCTCCTCGCGTCCCATCCACTCGTCAAACTTCACCTCCTCTTGACTAGTCTTAAGCTCCTCTCTGTAAACCTCCCATTTCCGCTTCTCCTTTCGTAACCCCAGAGACTTGAGGTCCATTTGAAGCAGCTGTTTCTCATTCTTTAAGCATGTCTTCTCGCCTTGTTTCAATTTCTCAATTCCATCCAACAGGGCCCTTCTCGATGCTCTTTCATGCTGTGCTCGGTCTAGGACTCCCTCGAATCTTTCGTTGCTCCTCTTTAGCTTTTCTGTCTTCCGATCCAGCTTATGTGTTCTCTCATCCAGTTCTCTTATCTCATCTCGTAGGTCTTCGATTTTCCTTTCTGCAAGATCAATCTTCTCCTCTAAGGAGTGTTGCTCGACATGTTTGTTGAGTGACAGAGCTACCTCAACTACAATAATTTGTCGTTCGGACATGGTGGACTAAAATGGTCTTAAGTGAAATGTAAGGATACTTTTTGGTTATTTGTAACTGATCGTATAAGTTGGAATAAGGAGTAGTATTGCCCCAGAGATGAGCCAGGTTCACAATTTATACCCAAAGCCATTAGCCACATGAACATAGCCATGGCTTTGTTCATTTTCAGTAATCAATTTCTACCATCGCGCCCGCCGACCGAACATGAAAGGTTCGCCAGAATGTATCATAGGACTCGCATCTGGCCTCTTTGTGCTATTGAACATTGTGCTCAGCCGGGAATCTAAATCAAGCGTTATTGCTCCGATATGTCTTGTCCATCACTTCAAATGAACCCCGCAAGTTCTGGAAAGGGCATGTTCTGGTCATCAGTTCAGTTTCATCCGTGCCGTATTTCTCTGGAACAGGAGCAAGCAACATTGGCAAAATAGTAAATTGGTTCCAAGATTGAATAGATTTTTATTTCAGGATCTCACCCAAGTTGCGATAGATGACAAGATAAGAATAAGCAATTTATGTTCCATCCTTTAACAAGGCCATTCAGACGCGAAGGCTGAGACGATCTCTCTTCTTGGTCAGAGACTTCTTCTCGCGCTTCGTTTGCTTCAAGACACTCTCAATGTCCTTCAAATCACGCTTCCTCCGGCGCAACGTTCCCTTGGCTTCCTCAATATCCCTCCGGTTCGGTCGTCTGTTGGCTTTCAGTCGCTTGACTTCATCTTTGGCCCTTCTCAGTCTCTTCTCTTTCTAGTCTCGCCTGCGGTATATCTCATCAATCTCCGCTCGGACGCTGCGCAGTCGTTGGTCTAGTACATCGATGCGCTGTTGGATTTCCCATCTTGCCCTTCTGGATCGGGGCTTGTCAGTGGATCGCCGGGAATCGGATCCTTTTTGACGGCGACTCCAGAACATGGTCCGTGTAGTTCTTTAGTGAAGAGAGAGATCGTTAGTTGTTGTCTGTTGGGATCTGTGCTGGGTTGAGGGCAGACTCAGAAAACACGGGATGGCTGGGGTCTTTTATGGGCTTTTAGAGATGGGATCAACACGGACTGGAGGATGATCACTCAGGGCCAGCGCAGTGAAGAACTCGTCGAGGCTTGCTTGTCACTGGTACTGTCTCTATCTGAGTTTGATAACCCGTATGTTCTGTGGAGAGTAGGTAGTGATTAGCAACCATCTGCCACTGGTCTCGACCGCAAATCATAGCTGGTTCAACACAAAGTTACAAGTCACTGTCTATTAGTCGCAAGGTTTTGCTGCAGTCTTCTTAGAGCAGAAAGATAGCAGCAGGATATCTCTACTATTAAGTTATTCCACTTATTTTCTAAACTTTTATTTCGTATTCCGTCAACAGTTTCTTTGTCTTAGCCGCTTAAGAAAGGCGGCAGTCGCTACATTACCATTTCATCACAAGATCAAACCACGTGTTGTTTCAAGTTCAATATGCCCATTAATTTATGATTGGGATCTAGCAGCGATAGAGCTAAGCAATCCCAACATCTCTCTCCCCTTTCTCCACCTTTTCCATCAAATTCCTCACCTGTCCTGCTGAAGACGCCATCGAGTCATAAACACTTCCTCTTCTTCAAGCCTAGCTCTCTCCAGCTTGTCTACAGTCCCTTTCAAAGTAGCCTCCATCTCTCCCAATGTTTCTTTAGCCTCCATCACGTCCCTACTTGACCGTCTGTCGCGGCCCAGCTGAGAAATCCAGTCCTTTTGGCTTTCCACTTTCTCCTGCTCCTCGGCTTTCGAGGGATATATCGTCTCTATCTGCGACCGAATTTCCACCAGCCTTTGACTTAGTTCCTTGATTTTAATTTCTCTTTGGCCTCCTATGCCGCTGGCTCCAGGCTGGGGCTGGTCACTCGTGAGTCGCGGGTCATAGGATCGAGGTCCCATGGTTCGTTGGCCACTGAGTCGTGAACCCGTAAGTTGCGGATCCACGTTTCTCTGATCCGTAGGTTGCAGCTCCATGGGCCGTGCTCCATTTGGTCGTGGGCCGCGAGATCGTGATTCATTGGATGGCTTATCAGTAGATCCTGGCTCGATAGGTCGTGGGCCACTAGGCTTTGGACCATTGGATCGTCTGTGATAGGAATCCCTTCCGCGGCGATGAGAAGACATGCTCTGTGGGGGGATTTGGTGATTGTAGGGATGAGTGGATATGTGTAGTTGGTAGTGTGTCTTTGTTTGACAACCGACTGAGAAGGCTTGGATGCCCTGAGTGTTTTATGGACTTGACAGTTACAACACAGACAGCATCAATCACTCGTCGCAAGCGCAGTGATGAACTCCTTTTGCGGCGTACTCATCACCGCCATTTTCTCTATCGTGACTTGTTCAGAGGTGCTTGACGTCGTGTACAAGCAATCACTTCTGTGTCGGAGACTTCCATCGACTGTCACTGCTGTTGACTAGCAGGGTGCACTGACAAATCCTTCCATCACTCGGGTTCTGGCAGGGTGTCAGCCTTGTGACTCCGAGCTTTGTGTCAACGCAACGACGAGATCATCAACAGTGACACTCCTTCGAGGCATACGGCGTATTGATTTCCTGTGTGATATCATGCGAAGCTTGATGTCCGTGACTAGCTTGTGACAACAAGAGCCATGATGGACGGTATATGACAAAAGTAAGTAATGTATGCATCACGGACGTTACTGACAGCATGCATAGTTGTCAACACCGTTCTGGTTACAAGCCGTTGGATAGATAAAAGACCCAACCAGGTCAAACATCCCAAGTGCCTCGGTAACAAAGACTCTCCAACAGATAGTCAATCACAAACCTCTTCAACGCTATTCAGTACATCAACAAAGCATGCCTTCAAACCGCCACCACCAGGGCAGGCCGAACCCAACCCTGCCACAAACCACCAGATCCACTTTCGCATCACTTGGAAGACTTATCAATCTTAACAGACTGTTCTTGGATAAATATGCGAAGGGAAAGGTTGTTGAGTCGAAACAGAAATTTACAGTGGATACACTCCACTCGTTGGTAACTGAAGCGCGAAACAAGCTAAATAATCGACAACCAGATCAAAATATAGTCAACATTGTCGGGAAATATCGCAAGGCTTTGAAGCAGTTTGAGGAAGATTCGGAGGTAATGCGCCAACTGTCGCAGGAGATAGCAGATATAGCAAGAGAGCAAGGAGATGTGCTAAAGGAAATCGCAAGGGAACAGAATCGGCAGGAAAAGGCAAAGTAAGGGAGTATGACTGAGATGTAGGCTTGAATATTCAAGGGCGCCAGTTCTTAGCTCAATAATCTATATTATACCACTAAACTTTGCTTGCGCGAGGCTGTGAAAACAAATGAGAAAAAAACACGCTATGGGTATGATGTCTCCAATATGACAAATGGCCAAACGCCCGCTCAAAAAAAACAACGCTGTGTATCCTGGCGCCACCAATCAGAAAAAGAAAAACACTTTTTTGCCTCTTCATGCCCAACGCCGTGCAACCTATTCCACCGCGCGAGTCTTCCACGCGAGAACGGCTTTAGGCGCTATGCTCCAGACCTTCTTCTTGGGCTCCAGATTTGTATCCTCCTCCGCATCATAGCCAACCCACTGCACGCGGTACTTGTTCTTCTCCTCCGCTATGATTCTGAGTATTTTGTACATCTTGAATCCAGTGGCTTCGCAGCGCCCGCCGATGCTGCGCCAGTAGTTGAGGACGATGTCCTGGTAGTATTTGTGAAGGTCGATTTCTTCGGCCCAGCCGCGAGACCAGGTGTCGGTTGGGCCGAACTTGAATTTTATTCGGAATGAGACGTCGCTTGTTTTCTTGTTCTCGATGTGAGATTCTATTTGGATGTCGTAGGCGCCGATGAAAATCAAATCGTCATAGTCTTCTGCGACTTTGGTTTGTGAGCGAAAGTTGACACGTTGAGGTGGAGTCAACATACATTCTTCCTCAGGCGTGGCCATGAGAGAAAGATATGGCTCGATGACTAGGAAGGTCAGTAAAACGGATAATAAATCAGTTTAATGGATTATCTCACCTTTTTTAGACATTACTATTGAGATCGCTATGTCGCGATGAAAGTTGAGGCAAAAACGGAGCAAAAAGTTTGCTACCCAAGGCAGTGTTGCCAAAAAGAAGTTGAGTTGAGTTGAGAGAGGAATATAGGAGAATGAGCAACAGGAAGAGGATATTAGTATAAGGTATTCACGCCGTAGAATAGCGCTATAAAGTGAGTAATGACAGAAGTGAACAAAGAAGTGCGATGCAGGCGCAGAGTTCTGCCTGTCTGACGAGGTGTCAACAAAGGCGCTCTAACCCCGGTCAGAGGCGTTTGTCGGCAGTGTCGGTCACTTTCACATCACATCACTACTCAACATGAACGAGCGGCTCATGGCGATGAAGTGCAAAGTGAATTGCTTTTCCTGGAGAGAAAAATGGCGGTAGTTAATGGTGAATGCGGGAAATTGGGCAAACATCGTAGTCGTCATTTCGATATTTTCGTTTAGTGTAACCTTGTGAGACAGGCCCTAGCTGTGGTGACCAATCATTCGCTCGGGAAATTATTGAGGTTCCGGAGTGTGAGGATGGGCTGGATTTGAGTCACCAAGTGGCGTTTGATATGTCGGAATTGAGATAGGGGACGGTGGAAGTGAGTTCCAAGTTGTTGGGATGTTCTAGAAGAGGCGGGCAGGATCTTTATTTTATTCACCGCTTATTTCCAGTGATGTGTTTGTATCTCTGCCGCTCTCGTCTCACATTTCAGAGACAATGCTCAAGGGGACGATCTGAGTTTACAGGCTAGAGACTTGATAATTTTGTATTAGTTCTAAGGAAATAAGCCGGCGGTATGACCGCGGTGTTAATCCCTCATGATAACTTTATCTGGTTCATTTTTGATGAAAAATACGAGAGCGGCTTACTGCAAGAAGAGTGAGCTTCAACAGTGAGCTTCAGTTTCCGGCGAGTGAGTTAAATGTCAGCCTGGAACGCGCTTGTCGTTACGTCGCGTCGCGCTAGAAGCATCTAGCCTTACGAGCAGTCACTTCTTCCGGTATACCTAAGTCAGATGCTCGCTTTCGCTTTCATAGTGACATCATGACCAATCTCCTTTATTTGACGGAGTTTACGTTGCTGCCTGCTCCACGCCAAGTGGCGGAACACTTCAAGGCCCAAGTTTGGCCGGAAAAACAAAATTGTCGTTATCAGTTTATCTTGTTTACATGATCCAGACAACTTTGTGAATATATCCCTCTAGCAAACCACGCATTTCCCCAGGAAGAACAGAATTATTCATGTCATAACCAGAGATTAGTTTGTATATTCATCTTCAAGAAACGTTCTTTTTGTAAATTCTGATGCTCAAATCGCGCCACAGCATATAAACATACCACCATCCAGGGTAGGACACGGTGAACAGTTCTTATCTTATCCTTATCTGCAACCCCCCCACCATGGCCGTAGCAAGATTGATTGGCCAGGGTCAGCATTAGTAATTCTCTCAAGCGCCCATCAAAGTTCACTCATCACCAATTCGCCATGTGGCTTGGTCCATTTGCAGTGTCGCTCCTCGCGACGATTAGCCATGTCGTCGGTCAAGATCAGAAGCCGTTGACAGATGAGCCAGTAACTAAACCAGCCTTCACTGTCCGTGAACAATCTTCTGATCTCTGCGATGCGGGCGCTCGTCAATTCACCGGCACGGTTAACGTGACGGAGGATAAGTCCATGTTCTTCTGTACGCAGCCCAGTTCTGAGTTTTTATCAGAATACTGACTTTTCATAGGGTATTTTGAGAGCCGCAATAATCCAGAGACTGATCCTTTACTACTATGGATGAGCGGGTAAGTCAGCGTTGATACGACAGGCCAGACCAAACTAACGCAGTCATCAGTGGACCTGGCGCATCCGGAGAAATGGGATTATTTATGGGAAGCGGTCCCTGTACTGTGAACCCAGATGGGAACTCAACAAGACGCGCTGAATACTCGTGGATCGACCACGCTAACGTCGTTTACATTGAGTATGTTCTAGAGCAACCTAGTATGACCACTCTGACTGACACTAGATAGTCAACCCGTGGGCGTCGGCTTCTCCAAAATCACAGACCGAAACAAAATCGCCGTCAGTCTCGAACAAGGCGCAAAAGACGTACACACCTTTCTCTCCACATTCTCCCACGACGTATTCCCCAACCTCGCTGGAAAACCATGGCACATCACGGGCGAATCCATGGGCGGCCACTACGTCACCGGCTACACGAAACACATCGTCTCTCACGAACGCGAGAATGCGGAGCGCGGCGTTAGCCCGAGGGTCGAAATTTCATCTGCCATTATTGTCGATGGATATATTGACGCGACGCAGCAGTTCATCGGATATTATACCTTCTTTTGTGAGAATTGGGCTGGCGATGGAAGGAAATATCCGTTGATGAACCGCACGGCCTGTGAGAATATGTTTGCTGCGATACCCGAGTGTCAGAAGCTGGGAAGTCAGTGTCGCTACTTTTATGATATTGAGACTTGCAAGGCGGCGAATGAGGTTTGTGAGCAGACGTTGGGGGAGTACTTCATGGAAGGCGTCGTGCCCGGCGGATGGGATCCTTATGATAGTGAGCATCCCGCTCTGATCGCATCAAGATTGACAGAAGGTATACTGATCTTGGACAGACCGACATCCTTGTGAGAAGCCCCCTTTGTGCTCGAATATGGACCACGGACCGGAATGGAAGTTCTTGAATCGTCATTGGGTCCAAGAAAGACTTGGATTCGACCGCTTTCCATTTTATCTTATCGACTTTGATACCAATGAGCGCTGGGATATGGCGCAGAATATCCATATACCCGTTACAAGGGAGTTGACGTGGATTCTTGATGAGACAAGTATACGAGTTCTATTTATCAACGGCAACAACGATATCATCATGTAGGCACTCTTAATGCGTCTCTGCTTGATCTGACCGCTAACCTCTGTAGTAACACCCCTGGACAAATGCGTATGCTGAACCGACAGCCGTGGAATGGACAAGATAATTATCGAGAAATTGGCTATGAAAGCTGGTACTACAAGGACGGCGAATTAACGTCTGATGTTGATGGATGGAATGTTAAGGAAGGAGGTTTCTGGAAAGGGAATGATCAGTTGAGATTCTATGCTGTTGACGACGCAGGGCATATGTCTCCTTTCCACCAGCCTGAAGCCATCGGCGCCATTGTGCGAGCATGGCTCCGCAACGACTGAAGTCACCGTCATTCGAATATCATATCAGATACTAGCACATACCACTATTATACCGCTTATCTATCGCACCAGCCTCATCTAAAGTCTAGCCTGCTTCGTCACCAACTCTCTCCCCTCCCTATCCGCACTCCTCGCATCCTCAACAATCATATGCGCCGCCTTCTCAGCAATAGCGTAAACAGTAGCTTGAATGTGCGCACTGATCTGCAGCGGCATAACACTTGCGTCAACAACTCTCAGGCCATGAACGCCATAGACTCGAAGTCTTTCATCAACGACGCCGCCTTCGATACCAGCACGACCGCCCATGGCGCATGTTCCGATAGGATGCCAGTCAGTGATGGTGTTTTGCGTGATCCAGTCTCCTAGGAGCTTATCATCCTTGAGAGCTGCTGCGGAAGGAGATGCCGAGGAGCGGATTATGTTTGAGAGAGGAGCTGTATGCACGATCTTATCGACAAATTGGAGGCACTGCTTCATAGCCTCCATATCGAGGTTTCCATGGGGACCCTCGTAGTATTTTGGGTCGATGGCTGGTGCATCTTCAGCTGTAGCGTGCTCACTTGGTCGAATGTGAATAGATCCAACACTGAAAGGATATTGCAAGATCTGCAGCATAGTGCCATACTTCTTACCCTCTTCACCCTCAAAGTTAGGGTTCCAGTTACCTAAGTCAAAGATATACTCAATCTGACCCAACTTGGAGTTTCCATCAAGACGTTCACGCAGAATATCTTGCTTGTCCGAGTCAAAGACAGATACCTTGTCTGCATCTTCATAAAGACTAGCAAGAGCATTCTTCGGAACGAAATGAGCGAAGGGAACGTAGCAAAGAGACACAGGCAACACAGTCAAAGGTCCATCTGCCTTTGTCGCATACTCCTCTTTCGCAGCAGCACTAAGCTTATCATCTCTCAGAAGATCATCCCGATTAGCGAGCGATGGGTCAACCTCAAAGATCGTCGCAAGCACTAGATAACACAAATTAGCTCAAAACGCCGATCCCAAAAACCTTCTCAACTCACTAATATGCTCCTGCAGATTCTCCCCCACCTGCGAACTCTCAACCTTGACACTCACACCAGCACTATTTAGTACGCTGGGATTTCCTATGCCCGAAAGCTCAAGGATCTGCGGTGACTTGACACTCCCGGCTGAGAGGATAACCTCGCGTCTAGCTGAAACAGCGTACTCGACGCCACCGTGGGTGAACCGCACACCAGTAGCTACGAGGGCTTGGTTGATGAGAATCTCGTCAACTGTGGCGTTGGTAAGGATGTGCAGGTTCCGCGATCCAGTGGCGTAGTCTATTGAGTAGGATCTTCGCGCGGCGCTCGGCTCAACGGCGTTGACGCATGTCCAAACGCCGACGTTTGAGCCTCCGACGTGGGATGGGTTAGTCTCTACACCAAGCGCATTAAGCGTCTTGTGCCATAGCCCGTGCGATGGTGAATACGAGGTTGGGTATGAGATGTGAATGGGACCTGAATCACCAAAGGTCTCTGCATCATGAGCGATCTCAAACTCGTGCTGGAGCTTCTCACTAGGAGGATGGAATGTCTCAGAGCGTTTGAAGAAGGGCCTTTACATAACGAAAACGAATCAGCTTCAGCGTGCCATCCAATAAAACAAGCATAAACTCACAGGAGGGAATCCCAACCCCAACCTTGATTGCCCAAAGCTTCCCAGGCATCATAATCATCCCTGCTAGCGCGATTCCATGCCATGTAGTTCAGGGCGCTTGTGCCGCCGACACACTTGCCCCTCGGCCACGGAAGCGTTCTCCCCCCGAGACCCTCCTGAGGCAGCGTCTCCAAGTGCCAATCGTAGCTCCCTCCAAGATTCCTGCCATAGTGGCCGGGGATGTCAATATCAGGATCATTCTGTACAAGACCGCCTGCTTCGATAATACCGACGGTGTAAGACGGGTCGGATTCAGCGAGACGCGCTGCCACCGCTAGTCCAGCTGTGCCGCCGCCTATGACGACAAAGTCAAAGACGAGCTGCGTGAACTGGTCAACAGTGCGTAGAGAGGGGTTGACGGGCATGGTTGATGATTTATTTTGGGTGGTTATCTTTTTTAGTGTAGAATTGTGCGTGCCGTGCGGTGCTACCAAGCAAGTGAGACAGTTATAACGCCTCTTGTGAGAGCGGGAAGATTGCTGAAGATTTCGGAAAATAGCGCGGAGACAACCCCCGCTGCTAGACGAGCCAATAGCACCCCTACAGTGAGAGCGAGTGGTTTGGTTTGGGGGAATGCGCTGATTTCTTGGGACTACAGTACGGGGTAAAGAGATAACAGCGCCAAGCGACGATTCTGCAGAACGAGATCCGACGTAACCGAGGATCCTGGCTGCTTTTCTTTATCCGCGTGAAATTTCCCTACCAGGTTCATGAGGCGTTATCTGCAGTTACGAGTCTCCCGATGGAATATTCTGCTGGTGTTAACTAGCTTCCTCTTTGGATACGTAAATGATTGGCTGCTGTAAGAAACACACCAGGATCCAATCCACGAGCCACGATGATTACACGAGCAATATTAATTAGAAGAGTGTCCTTCGATTTACTAGCTGCGAAGTACTAACCCAAAGAATCACGCAATCCGACATACTTTGAACCCCCAACGTAACAGGTATCCATCACCAACTCAACTGCCGCGCGCCCAAGCATTAAACATGCCCCCAATTCCAGAATGGTCCCCTTCTAGATCTCCGCTACGTTAGTGAAAACGGGGCAGATTAGCTTTTAGCTTGCCCACCATCGTATGACTAGAAAACTCTAAGCTTTCGCCCAGCCGGGATCACCCCCCACGGCCCGCGCAGGGGTCGGAGGCGGGCCGGGCGCCGGATCCTGGAGGATTTGGACGGTAATTGGATCTGCTAAGACAGAGAGTTTCGACTGTCTCTGTTTCTTTTCTTTCCGCGTCGAGCGTGGCTGCGCCGTTTGTGGGAGCCGATTGTCTCGGACCATACTTACCTTATCAAGCGGTTTGTTCCTTTGCAATATTGGGTGTTTTGAGTATTAGGTGCAAGCCACTTCCGGTGGTCGTTTTTTTCTTTATCTGCCGCGTCTAGCTTGGGTTTATCGGGTAGTGGGAGAGCTATCCGAAGTGAACTACTGTACACGACGAAACGGAGGCGTGATTAACGGGTTGTTGGTCTTTGTTCGTGGCTTTTGAGGCTGTTGGTGGAATCTGTACAGGCCGAGATCAAGATCGTCACTGTCAATCGACACGTTATTCCGATTAACTACTGCCTATCACTTCGATCGTCTCCAGTAACCGACTTCCAAATCCATGCTTTTCTGACGTGCCGATTTAAGCGCAACTCTCCAGCCAACGTCTTGATCCCAGTATGAGTGCATAGAAGAAAAAACAGGAAAAATGCAGGGGAAACGACTAGCCATGCAGACTGCATTCTGCCCCCTGCCCTCCTCGTGTCAAGCTGAGATTATTCCTGTAATTTTGGGTTCACCACCATGCTCGCCGTGCCATTTTACCGCACCGGCGATAAAAGTTTATCGTTTGACAGGACAGGACAGGATTCAGGGGTGATATGAATCTTCAATCTTGGGAGGACATTTAGGTTCATCTTTCCGGAGCAGCCAACTGCGGCGTTCGTCACTCATTCATTCCTTCATTTTATTTTTCGCTATGGACTTTCTGCACAAGCTGTTGGTTGAGTCTTGGGTTCTATGGGTGTTGGGTCTCTTTGTCGTTGTGTGTCGACTGTAAGCCAGCCATCCATCCATCACAATGCGTGGCTTTTGAGGCGTTTTGTGACTGACATGTTGGTTCCTGCAGGATATCACGACGCATGAAACTTAGAAAATGGAGTCGTCTCGCCATTGAAGATTATCTCATGGTCTTTGCCCTCGTTCGTTTCACCCGTCGAACCCACCAATGCGCCGTTACTGATACTCGGGCCGTAGATCAACTTTACAGGAGTCGTCGTCTCGATCAACGAAGTCGCCAAGAATGGCAGCAACTACATGCCCGCCGATGTCGCCGCGAAGCTCACCCCCCAGGGACGACAACAAGCCATTATCGGCAGTAAAATGACCTTTGTCCTCGAGATATTCGCCCTCACTTGTACATGGACCATCAAAGCGTGTCTGTTATTTCTGTACGCAAGATTGACCCAGGGCACATCGATAAGACAGAAATGGGCGGTGCGATTCGTCTCTGCGTTTTGCGCGGTGACGTATATCGTCGTGACCTTTATGTTTGTGTTCTTTTGGTGTTCTCCTACGCCAGAGTATTGGTCTGTTCCAGTTAATCCCAAGAAGAGTGAGTCTGCGATTGAGAGCTGGTAAGGGATTGAGCTAATGACGACAGTGCAATGTGCGACGTATTACAACCATATGATCTTTGCGACGGCTTGCAATATCGCCAGCGACATCATGTTGATCTTATTACCGATCCCGATTGTCATCAACATCAGTCTCCCCAAGAAGCGAAAGATTGGTTTGTGCTGTGTTTTTGGACTCGGTTTGTTCAATGTAAGCTTCTTCTCCAACCCCTCTTGACATGCGCTAATTGTGCAGATCCTCGCCGCTGTCCTCAATCGTTACTACAACTTCAGCAACCCCAACTCCTACGTCTTTCTCTACTGGTACGTCGCAGAAGGCGGCGTTGCCCTCTGGGTCGGAAACCTGCCTCTCTGCTGGCCCGTTCTGCGTCTCGCCCTTGGCTCCAAAGGCGATTCCACGGACCCCTCCTCATACCCCAACACTCCCTACCGCAACGGTTCATACCCCGAAGGTTCAGCGCGACGGAGAACTCAAGGCCTTCACCCGCTGTCAGGCAAACCTTCAATCTGGTCTAAGTTGGAGGACGAGGATGGTGTCGTGCGCACTGACGTTTCGCCCGAGCAGGGGAGCCAGATTGAGCTGGTGGACCAGCATGGACCGGATCTGCTGCAGCGGCCGTACCGCGCTGAAGCGAAGATTAGCAGTGGGACGCAGCAGCATGAGAGGGCTCGCAGTGGGCAGATTACAGTGGTTACGAGCGTGGAGGTCAGCTCGAAGCAGACATAGACCATTTCACCAATTGTGTATTACTTAGACTAGCATGAATATTTCCAATGACTTTGCTTTTGTTATGAACAAGTTTATTCCCTCATGGCCAAGTGATTTATCGCCAAGAATAAAACCGGCACATCTTCTAGTGCCCGTAATGGAGATTCAAGACCCCTTCCCCTCCCTCCCCTTCCCTTCCCTCCCGCTCCGCGGCGTAGCCATCACGGTTCCGCTCCAACCGATCCTTACCTCCCCTCTAAACCCATTCCTGTTAGCGCACACGGGGGATGGTTTCATTGCTAAATTAACTACATGGACTAGCGGACCTAGACCTAAGAACCCTGGTTATCAGCTTCAAGCCACAATAAACTCCAATACCATGGACCAGTCAAGCTACCATGCATGCATGAGCTTTTTACCGTCAATGAGAGGTCGGTAACATTCCGCCTCCCACTCGCATCCGTTCACTGCAACCGAGACAGCTTACAAGGGTTCAGTATCTGCAAGACAAAAACAAACTCTGTTTGCATTTCCTTTTTCAACTCCTGCAACGTAACCTCTATACCACACGGACTCTGTGTGTGCCGTGCATACATACATTTCTTTTTTCTTCCCTCCTGTTTAATTTCCACATTGCGGCCATTGACCTCATAATGTCTCTCCCAACACACACGACGGAAGCCACTCATGAGAAGTCTGCGACCGTGAGCTCGTCACCTACGGGTGATGAAAGCTCTAACCCCCCTAGCATTTCCCTCTCCTCCTTCCAGAAGCTGAATAATCGCATCGAAGGCCTCGCTGGACTTGAGGCCCGAGGCATCGAGCGTGTTCTTCCAGAGGAGCGTCAAGAACCTTCTAGTGCTGCTGACTTGCAGGTCGCGGTGCTATGGTTCAGTGCCAATCTGTCGCTGAACAACCTGGCGACAGGTCTGTTCGGGCCTATGGTCTTTGGGTTGGGCTTTCTTGATAGTGCGTTGCTTGCGGTCTTTGGAACAATTCTGGGTGCTTGTTCGACAGCCTACATGGCTACTTGGGGACCTCAGAGCGGCAACCGTACCATGGTGAGTGGAACTGTTTCATCGGTGATGGTGTTGACTGACATGTGTTACACCAGGTTGTTCTGCGATTCTTCATGGGCTACTGGCCATCCAAGCTTCCGACATTCCTCAACATCGTTCTTATGGTCGGATATGCCACCATTGATTGCATCATCGGTGGACAGGTCTTATCAGCCGTCAGTGGCGGCACCATGACCATCTTGGTTGGCGTCATTGTCGTCGCTATCGTCTCATGGATCGTCGCCGTCTTTGGCATGAGGATCTTCCATACTTATGAACGGTACGTCTCCCTCCATCTATTATGCATGCACATGTACTGACGCGGCACAGATACGCTTGGATCGCTCAGGTCGTCGTCCTTGCTGTTCTTATCGGCGTCGCTGGTCCCAATTTCAATGCCGCCGCTAAGCCTACTGTCTCTGGCAATGTCCTCGCTGCCAGTCGGTTGTCGTTCTTCTCCCTCTGCTTCTACGTTCCCAACTCATGGGCTGCTGCTGCTTCTGACTTCTATGTCTACTACCCGGAGCGCACTTCCCGTCTCAAGGTCTTCTTGCTCACTGTCACTGGACTGACAGTGTCATTCACCCTTGTGTACCTCATTGCTATTGGTCTTGCTACTGGCATTGTCGATAACAAGGCTTGGTCTGATGCCAATGCCATTAGCACTGGTGCTCTCATCGTCGAGGCTTATAGCCCTCTTCGTGGCTTTGGTAAATTCTGCTCTGTTGTCATCGCCCTTGGTGTCATTGCCAACAGCACGCCATCCTTGTACTCTGCCTCTCTTGGATGCCAGGTCCTTGGTCGCTATACCAAGGCCGTTCCACGATGGGCTTGGTCAACTGTCATGTCTGTCATCACTCTCGTCCTCGCTATGGCTGGTCGTGAAAGCTTGTTTGTCGTCTTCCAGAACTTTGTCAGTCTGATGGGATATTGGGTCATGCTCATGATCTGTATCGTCATGGAGGAGCATTGGTTCTTCCGAGGTCGCCACGGATTTGACTGGGCTGCCTGGGAGGATAAGAACTATCTTCCCGTTGGTCTTGCTGCTCTTGCAAGCTTCATCCTCGGTTGGGTTGGTGCTATTGTCGGCATGTCCCAGGTTTGGTACATCGGTCCCGTTTCCAAAGCTGCTTCCAACGCGGATTTGGGAATGTGGCTGGGTTGCGGATTCGCTATCATCATCTTCCCTGTCTTGCGATACTTTGAGCTCAAGATCTACAAGCGATAGAGGAGACGCAGGTATACGGGGCATTTGAGGGGGGTAAAATTTGTAACTGGATTACTTCAGATCCTATTAGCTGGATTAATATTAAGGCCATCGTGTGGCTATACTGAATCAAAATCGTTCTCCGCCTCAGTCATTTGGGCTGTAAGCTCATATGTTCCCAGGAGAGGCGTGGCCATACTCGGATTGTGTGGAAATTGATCTCTTAAACCAGCAGCTATTCTCTGACTGTCACTATTTAACTGTCTCTCTAAATGGTTGAACATTGAGTATTGAAAAGCTGTTATATGAGGTTCGACGGTAGGAAGTGCTAATGTATACTCTGCATCAATATGCTCGTCGTTCCTCTTCTATACTTCTGATTTGCATAGAAATATTCCCGAGACGCAGGCAAAGAAGACCTTTCCAATGTCAGATGATATACCCATCGGCTATAGCAAAAGAACATTGATTGTTGTTTGTCTTAACGCCGAAATGTCGCCCCTACGAACCGGCCAATCATGGTTGACATTGAAGTTATCGCCGAAGCCCACTTGCATCACTTCTCCGTTGCCATCGGCGTTCAGCAAGCACCAAGACTCCAGTCAAACACGTATAAATGAGCCTCGAAATGGAGTTGCAATTGCTTACTAGATAATTTCTCGTTAAAATCTCATCCAATTCAGAGCCATGGAGAGCCAACGAAATTTCCAAACCCTCAAGGGCAAGGTCGCTCTTGTCACAGGCGCTTCTCGGGGCCTTGGAGCTGGCTTTGCTTACGAGCTTGCAAAAAGAGGTGCAAAGGTGAGAAATATACCGAATCTCGTCAAAGAGCATTGCTGAGCATGACAGGTCGTCGCGACGTACACTTCTCCAAACAGTGAAAAGCTAGTGAAGGAGTTGTCCGACAGAATCGCATCACTCGATCCACCATCAGAGTGCATTGGTGTCAAAGCAGATCTCAAGGACGAGTCATCTCCCGCTGAGATCGTCCGTCAAGCAGTCGCAGCATTTGGCCCTCACATTGATATTCTTGTCAATAACGCAGGCATGGAAGTAGTCAAATCTCATGCCGAGATCACAACATCCGATTTTGACTCGATCTTCTACCTCAACGTCCGCGCTCCTCTCCTCCTCCTCCAAGCAGTGAAGCCCTATCTTCCTTCATCAGGCGGCGGTCGTATCATCAACATATCGTCCGTAGGTGCCCGCTGCGGCTTCGAGAACCTCTCTCTGTACTGTGCTTCCAAAGCTGCACTCGAAGGGCTTACGCGCTCATGGGCAGCTGAGTTGGGCGGGGAGGGCCATACGGTCAATGCGGTCAACCCTGGACCTGTTCAAAGTGACTTGTTGGACAATATTCCGAAGGAGATTATCGAGATGCAGAAGAAGCAGACAGTAGCAGGGAATCGGTTGGGTGAGGTTGATGATGTTGCGCAGATTGTTGCTTGGCTGGCTTCGGAGGAGAGTCGATGGATTACGGGGCAGGCGTTGTCTGCTAGTGGTGGATTGGAGATGTATTAGTGCTGTTCAAATCTGACGATTGCTTATGAAGACCGTTTCATGAAGCAAGACAGGTTCAAGACGTAATTGCAGGATGTGAAGCATATGGCTATCTTCTTGTACAAAATCCCCGTCAATAGCTTCGTGCAAGAGCAAAATGAAGACTACTTAATCTTCTGAGAATGCTTACCTATCGGCTCTTCTTGTCATGATATGACTGTTCATGATGTTTTGTCCTGGAGCCACTGCTAGACGTTCAAACTGATAGCTGTTTTTCACAAAACCTCAATTCACGAATTGGCGAACAACGTATCGTCATATCAACGCATGTATTGACCCAAATTATTATCATTTAGACAAATCTCAGTAACTTCAATATTTTAAAACGACTCCTGCGCTGGTCTCAAGTCCAACTCATGGACCCAGAGCGAACTAGGCTGCCGCGAAAGCCATAAATACGTCTGTCCAACATCCTCAGCCCTCATATGCTTTCCAGTCCTCGTTTCTTCAGTGTCCTCATCCGTGATCCTTCCATTCGCAATAGCATGAACGCACTGCACACCGAACTTGCTATGCTCCTTGGCAATAGCCTGAGCGACCATTCTAGCCGAAGCACGAGTAGATCCATAGGCGGCATAGCCAGTGTTTGTACGCATGGCGCCTAAGGTCCCAGTGAAGATAATTGTACCTTTCTTGGCACCGTTTGTATCGGCCAGGAGGGTCTGGCCGCCGTTTTGCTCGTACATGAGCTTGAGAGATTCTTGGGCGAAGACTAATGCACCGGTTGTATACACCTGCATGCTTTCATTGAACTCCTCGGGCGTTTCTTCGAGGAACGGCTTCTTGCTGGCGTGCTTGACATGATAAATTGCCAGCTTGAGCTTGAGATCCTTGAAGTCGGAATGGCTGGCGATGCCTTTGAACGCTTTACGGAGGTTCTCCGGATGAGTGTCTGTAGGGAAATAGTGGAGAACCCCGTTGGTTTGTTTGCGGAGTGAGTCACGCAGACTAATGAGATTGTCGGCGTTGCGGGCTAAGAGGGCGACGGCGAGATTACCGCCGTCTTTATCAGCGAGAACCCGGGCAATGCCCCGTCCGCTTGTTGGACCGGCGCCGATGATGATTGCGAGACCTGAAGGTGCCATTGTATGAGATTGAGATGTTTCTAGATAGAATTGTTATTTTGTTGGGATCGTTTGGCATTCATATAAATAAATATTGGGTCGAATACGTCATGCCGTTATTCTGACGATGACCCTCTCAGCCGTTAAGTCCGAGACTGATCAGGTAAGGATCTCCACAATGGAACATTCGCCAGAAGTATCCTGGATATCATTAGATCTTTGAAATAACTCGGCCTGGCGTATGTTTGCAAGGGTTGACCTTAACAGAACTAGTTGGTGTGTTGAGCATGTCTATATATTGTCAAGTGTCTATTTGCATATAATCTAGCGATAATATCTTTCAGATAACCAGATGATGTTCCGGAATAGCTCATTGCTCATTCACCTATAGAAGATGAAACTTGTTTGGGTTGCTGATCGTGTATCTTTAGGCCTTTCCTTGCCTTTTCTCGTCTCCTGCGAATTCTTCTAAACCATTGCCTTGTCCTCAAGGTTATGCGACGCAAAGAATTCCTGGTCGCTTGCGGCCATGTCGAGGGTTGGCATTTTTCTAGATACTCGTCTATTCGCCTCTTCTCCCACTCCCGTCCGTTGACTTGAAAGCTAATACTTTCTATAATGTGTTCGTACAATTCTTGACAATATGGCATGGTATAATCGTTTACCCAGAAAACGTGGTCCAAAGAAGAAGCCATGTAGTCAGCGAGTCGTTTTTCGGGTGCCTGCTTGTTTATATATTCAATGTCGCTCCGACGAAGCCACCATGGGTTTTCATTGCCCCTGCAAGCGAGTCTTGTGTGAGCGGCGCCGTCTGTTGGAGCGACGAAATTCACCTCGATTTCGTTGATGATGAACCGCTGGTTGTTCGGGAGACCGAAGTATCCAGGTCCATGCTGAATCAAGCTTACGAGAGGTTCGTAAAACGCCCAAATGCCGCCTTCGGGTCCTCGGTCGCCATCTCGTAAGCTCAAGCTGTCGTGGAAGCGGTCGTCGAGGTCATGGGTCGGCTCAA
This sequence comes from Fusarium marasasianum, assembly GCA_022833035.1. Lineage (NCBI taxonomy): Eukaryota > Fungi > Ascomycota > Sordariomycetes > Hypocreales > Nectriaceae > Fusarium > Fusarium marasasianum. Next base: position 908,548 of record JAJEQZ010000017.1, read on the forward strand.
AGATGCGGACCGTCGACGTTACTTTGTTGATGTATCGTGATGTCGGTCGCTTTAAAATATCCCACGTAGGCCAGAGACCACAGTTCTTTACGAACATGATATCAACGTGGTAGTTGTTTGGAAGCCGTCCGATAATATCCTGAACCTCGACGTAGAACTGCTTGCTGACTAGAAGCAAGCTTAGCGATTTGTTCTTCGGCGCCTGTTGCCAAACGCCTCCAGGACGCCATCCCCTTGGAATATCTCGAAGACAGTAAAGAAGCTGCTCTCGACCATTTTGGCTCTCTGAGGGATTTGATGGTGCTACTGGAGCTGCGAGGACGAGCTCAAATATGGCCAGGCGTAGCTCTACGGGAATATCTTGCAGTTGCATAATTGAGAATTCTTTTGGTCTCGGCCAGGGCGAAATCCAAGTGTCAGGTGAGTACACTTCTGCTGGGAACTGTAAGCAGCAGCTCTTGTCCGTGTCAATCGGTTGGTGGGTTATGTCAGCAGGGAAGCAGCCCTTATATAGCTATAAGTTAGGTAGAGTCACTCGGCGAACAAAGTAACTTTTCAAGGCTTATTTATTAAGATGTGTACGTACTCGAGCCTGTTTGGCTGTATGAAAACTTTCAGAGGTTAAACTTTCCTGCATTTGAAACACTAAATGGGGCCTGTTGACTGGTCAGAGGGGGCAGGGAAACTCAAGACCTCTGTCCCAACTGGCAAAATAATTCAAGTTTAACTGAAGGGAGGCTATAGTAGATTTCAAAGAGATTTACTTTTCAACACTCAAGCTGAGGATCCGAGTACTCAGATCAATTTTGTCCACATAGTATTAACATTCAAACATCAAAGAGGTTTGCTCTAATTCTGAGCCTAAATTTCATGAGTTCAAGCAATGGCTCTCCATATTCAGGACCTTGAACCAATGTCCCGTTTTCTTCGCCTATTTTGCATACATCCCGTGGTAACCCTCATAAGTTAGAGCAGCAGCCGTGAGTGCAGCCGAAAATGCCTCCCAAGTGGCAATTACTCTCCAAGCAGGTCCTTGCAGCCAAAAGATTCTGGCTGAAATAAATCGTGCCAGGGTGAGAGCAAAAAAGCTGCGGTTCTCTTGATAAGCAGCCAGCATGTAGTAAATGCCGATTCCGATGATGGCGACTGAAAAGCCGTTGAGTGCGGGGAGGGCTGAGTCTTGGAGTTGCTTTGCGGCGAGAGCTTTGCGAGGGGAGATGAGATTGCTAACGCCGTGATTGAAGGCGCTGAGGCCGAAGATGAAGATCGTTACGGCAGTGATTGAGGGCATTGCGATTGTGCACTTGAGCGAGCTTGTCTCACAGAGAAATAAGGGAAAGGGTTTTTTGACTCACGTACGAATTTTGATGAGAACAGATCTCAACATTTCTACCACCTCGTGTGCCGATCTAATCTGCGAGGTTTGCTAGGGCTTACATGAAAATACAACTCGTCAGCTGCATAGCTGAGCGTCATGGCGTTTTCTGGTCACTCTGATTGAACAAGGAGTCGCAGTGTGACAATAACATGAGATTATCATTAAATCGAGTATCTTCTCATCAAAAATCTTGTCATAAGCTAAATGTAGGCCATTCTTCGGCCACGACAATACAAAGGAAAGGGACACGCCAGAGGTAGCTGACATACTCAGTGATTTGCTATTGATATCTAACCATACTGCATAGTTTTAGATGCTAGCAACAGCGACCTTGGCCACAAGACCAAGGATACCAGCAGCAGTGATCACGTCGTCAGATCTCTCGAATCCCTCCTCAAAAGGCAAGCGTTCCTCCTCTGCACAACGTCAGCATTATTACGTACGATCTGCTCAACGGGTTTACTTACGGAACAATGTCTTAACCCACTCAGTCTTGGCATTTCCGTCGTTCAAGTTTCCAAAGACAGACAGGTAAAGCGCAGTCTCAATAAAGCTAAACTGCTGAAGATCGGCGGGCAGCGAGAACTCGGGGTTGGCAGCTTCAGCGGCCTTGAGGCGCTCCTTGCGAGCCTTGGCGGCGGTCGCGATGGAAATGGTTTCCTCGGTGAAGTGAGAGGCTGTTGATTCCCAGATGGTCTCGTTGAAGCTGTGGTTATCGCCGAAGAAGATGTCGGCGCGGCTCAGACTGCCATCGTGCTCAATGACTAGTTTAATTAGCTTGTGGCGTGGTCGTGATCTATGGAGGGTACGCACCTCCATGCTTGTTCAAGTCGTCGAGGTTGAAGGTTCCATTGTTTCCAGTGGTAAGGGCCTTCTGGCCGACGAGGGTTGTCGCAGCTGGGTCGAGGTTGATGGCGTCGGTGAAGGCGACGATGAGATCTGCAAGCGAGATATGGAGGCCGTCGCGAGGGAGATATCCGTGATTGGCGACAGCATTCACCATGGGACAAGGGCTTCGGCCTGTAATTGTTAGCTAAAATTCATGGTTACCGATACGATGCAACTTACGATCAGACGCTGTAGGTGCTCGCCACTCATTGCTGGCGCTAACAGCCAGAGCCGCAGAACAAAAGAAGGCAACGTTAAAGAGCATCGTGATTTCTTCCAACAAAGCTCAAAGGATACAGAACCAAAATGACAAGCAAGGACAGTCTCCTGACGACATTTTATCAACGTCTTCCCCTGAGCGACGATCATCTTTCACATTCTATTTTAGCCCTCCAATTTATCGCGGTCAATGCCGAGGCTCACGGACGAGTTGCAGAAACAGGACGAAGCCGTGGCTTTGGAGTCGTGAGATTGGTGCAAAATCGCCGCGCGACTCGGACGAAAGATGCAGGTCCGGAGATGAGCCAATAGTAGCCATTGCAATTACCATCTTAAAACGCCGTGCTAATGCTTTGACCCCTTTGTTGTGGAGATGGTGAGGGTCCGGGTGGTGAACCGAGCCTACCTTAGCCTAGGGTGAATTACTTGGAAAGGCAGCTCGTGGTGCCCTGTAGATATTGACGGGTTTTATACGGTTAAGATGGGATTTATTCCGATAGAGTTTCGGCTTTAGTATCTAATCCGTCTTTTAGAGATAGGTGAGCGAACTGACGTTTATTTTTGATTCGGATGCTGGCTACTCACCACGACTAACCTTTGTGGACGATGCGCCTGAAGCCATTGGATACCTAGCTAGGGTTATCAGAGGAGGGATGACCTGACATCGGCAATTGAAGACATGGAAAGCTGGCACTGACTGAAGTAGATCCTGGGATACGGCCAAGGCCGTAATGCATGTGTTAACCAGATGACGAATATTTCCATGTCATTGCCTACAAGAGCTTGGTCACATCATGCATGTCTCTAGCGGAAGTCCCATAGATGTGTCGTTGAATGCACCTCTGAGTCCTCTACTTCTCGATTAATCCGGTGAATGCGCTAGACAACTATGTGCCAACTCAACTGAGCTTTAAGCATAAGATGCTTCTATTAGAAATGGATCTTCAGAATTCTAGCTGTTTTGTCTTCCTGATGACATTGTCTAATCTATTTTTCTCCGGGTCAACCTCAATCCACTCCAGGTCAATGGGCCAGGATGAATTCACCTGCTGCTCCATTGCTTTCTCTTCCTCCCCCCCTTCCTCCACGATGCCCACCTCTTTAAGCAGAGAGTCATCCTCGCTTTCAATACTACCTTTCAGTAGCCGGAAAACTACTTTGGCCAGATAGCAGTTGATGCTCTGATCTCGAAGACCTTTGACAACAAGGACAACCGACGATCTTCGGCTTTCTAGATCTATCGTCTCAGAAGTCTCCAAGGTTTTAGCATGCATAAACCCTATAAAGGCCAGCAGAATAATGATGAATATGTCATAAGACTCAAATCCGTGTCGCTGATAGTATAAGCGTAGCAACGTTTCCATTTTTATCTTGGCGTCGCTCAAAACCTTGTTAACGCTGTCGTCAACTAGCGCGGGTGCAGTTGTCATGCGTAGTGTTTCTAGCAGATATACGGTCAAGTTGTAGTAATGCATACTGAAGAAAATTAGCATAGTCCAAATAGTCCAAGGAACGAATGGCTAGGCAAACTTACTGAAGCTTGAGCTGCCATGGAAAAGAGATTTCTGATGCCTTGAGACCTGGCGGAAGATTTCGATACCAACAGTCAAGACGGATACAGAAACCCTTAATTATATCCACGATAGTTTTTGGGGTGTTCTTGAAACCTGAGAAAAACACAGCAGCAACATCGTTCATGATAACTCGGAACTCAGAGAAAGTCCGAAAGGTATGGGCATAGTTGACGGATACAGGTCCTTTCGCTGATGGATAACGAAGCCCGAAGTCGCCATAACAGTCATCTTGCGAAGATAGTTGTATACTGGGAGGCATAGAGAGTAGTGGTGCTTTGAACACGTGGAAGCTATGGACGCTTTCATCTGTGAGCTTCGTCATGAGGTGAGGAGGCGGGACTTACGCCTGTAGTCCGAATAATGCCCATGCTGTAAAGGCTTTGGCATTATGCTCAACATCGTCACTATTCGTGGTTGGCGTAGAGAATAGATGTATTGCATGCGCAGCCGCAACGGCCTGGGTCAGATAAGATCTTCCCACCTCGTCACTACCATTGGCATCATGCACAATTGATAGGACAATGGCAGCTTGGATGGTCGTAAGTCGAGCATTACCAATCTCCATCTCCCATAGTCGGCGTGCCTCTGCGAGGAATTGATATCCAAGAGTCCGTGGATTCCAGAACTGAGAGCGATGACTCATCTTGGAGTAGCCGTGCTGGAGACATGTTTTAGATTAGATGTTCTGATAAACTACGGGGTCTGACCCACGCAAGCAGATGCAAGGACTGCATGGACTAGAAGAGAGGAGCAGTATTTGCCTCGACCTGATGCCATATCCTCCAGAAAGTAGTTCTTTTGGAAGGCTGGATAGAAAGTGTATTCGGTCATGAAATACGTCTCTAGTAGCTTCCGTAACAGTTTGTTATCATCGATGATGCACGTCCATTTCTGTACGTCGACATCGTCTAAAAGAGGATCGACCATCTCGGCTGCATGATACGGAGCCTCGTAGATTATAGGATGCTCTGTTGGTGGATTGTCACTATCTTGTATCCTCGCCTCACCCAATGAGTACTTATACAGCCATGAATCAAGGTACTGATTCCCTTCTTGGATCAAGAAGCTAGGCATTTCTTTGCGGTAAGGAAACTCATACTTGTAATAGTGATCCGGCACTACATGTGCCTGTTTTAGAAGATCTGCACGTTGAATGTGGTCAAGTATCGACTCAACATCATGGCCGCTCTGGATTCTTCTCAGGATATCAGTGCCTTCATGCATTGGCTTTGTCGCTAGAATACGGAACAGTTCTTGGTACGCTCCCTGCTCTTCAAGGGTAGGACGGTAGTGGCACTCTGTCCTTCGCCTCTTGCACTGTAAGCACCGAGGCTTGGCGCCGTCGCACTAGAATAAAACCTTGTTAACTCATTGTTTCGTACACTAGGACAACATGAAACTGCGCACTCGGGACTTGCGCTGCCGACATGGTTCGCAGGCTAAAGTGATGGCCTTACGGCGTCTTCCTAGGTTGGGGACCAGTGGTGGATTTTGGCTTAGAACATGGATATTTTCAGGGGCCGGGCCTGGCAACAGACTGCGAGGCATGTTCGACAGTGAGTTGGTAGGTTTGCCAGTGCAACCAAGTGCTGTAGAGAGTATAGCACGTTCATGATGAAGAAAGGGCGGGGTTTGGAGAGCCCTCACGTGAAATTTCTTTCACCAATCATGATTTGGTAATGTCTCAGGTAGCCACGTCTGTGACGTACTAAGCAGCTAAGTAATCGAACATTATCTCAACTTTCTTGTAGAAGGAACTGCTACATCGTGTTGTGAAAAGCAAGAGGACTCAGTGAACAGCATCATGAGCAGATTTTAACCTCCCTGTTCTCCTCGGAATATTTGAACCAGCCCTTGTGATTGACTTCGTAACCCTGGCTCGCTCCAGGTCGGGATGTGGCGATTGTCGTAGATCGGCTCTCCAGTCCACGCACTAAGTGACTGACTAACCAGTCCGCTAATGCAGGGCACGTCAAAAGCGTTTTTCGGTGGAGTTGAAACATTTTTACGGGGAGGATCCCGCTGGATCCCATCGTAGATCAACGTCTTTCACCGTTGCATTCGATCTACTCATTCATCTCCCGCGCGAATATCCAATAGCTATATCCCAAAAGTCTTAATATCTCCCTTCAAATAACATCGATAAATAATACTTGTCGTGCCCGTTCTGGCGGAAGCTCCCGTGTATCACCTCATGAAACACCTCGCCCTGACTAGCCGCGTGTCAACCTCCACCCTCAAGCTGACGTACAAACAACCAACCCACAACACGATTCATAGCCAACCCACCACGTTAAACGCCACAGACATTCTCTCCTGCCGTTGATCGCCCCACGCTCCAACCCGGTATCCAATATGATCGTTCCAAAATTCGTCCGTTTCGTGGGGCCTTGTGCCGGTTGACGCGTTCTGTGAGACTAACAAAAAGCCAAGTTTTGCAGTTTCATCCCGAGTCGGGTTCCGATCTGTTGGGACTGCGGGAGTATATGAGTTTTTATTCTTCCCCAGATCGAAGCGTTGTTTGTTTCTGATGTACGCTTCTCTGTAGCCATTCCTTCTGTACGGCACGTTCACTTTACTGTTTCTTCTTTTTCGTTCTATCTACTCTCCTTTATAATGAAGTTCTCTTCAGTACTCACGAGCGGGCTCGCATCTTTCACACTGGTCGCTGGCCTTCCGACTGTTACATCCCCAAGTGAACATTCTGTTCAACAAGTCCGAAATCCGGTATACAAACGCAATGGAATCGCAGCTCTCGGCAAGATATATCAAAAATATCACCTCGATCTTCCGGAATACCTCGAAAGTTCAGTGTTGTCTCGTCGAGAAAGTACCGGCACCGTCACCAATAAGCCTATCGAGAATAATGCCGAGTGGTTGACGCCAGTTCAAATCGGAAATCCTCCAAGGACATTCCAGATGGATCTCGATACAGGATCATCGGATCTTTGGGTATATGGTTCAAAAGTAGCTACTGCAGGCGGTAGCAGCAACCGATACAATGCCTCCGAATCGAAGTCTTGCGAGGAGGTGGCCGGTGCAAAGTGGACGATCGAGTACGGTGATGGAAGTGGCGCTTCGGGCCATGTTGTGAAAGATACGGTCTCCATTGGCGGCCTGTCAGTGGAGGCTCAGGCGGTACAAGTCGCTGACAAGGTACACGAGTCTTTTGCGCAGCAGCAAGATTTGGATGGCCTTTTAGGACTGGGCTTCAGCTCTATCAACACGGTTACACCGAAGAAACAAAAGACATTCTTTGACAATGCGAAAACGGAGCATGGCACTGGGGTCTTCACCGCGGATTTGAAACATGATGCTCCGGGTACATATACTTTTGGCGTCATCAACAGGACAGCGTATGAGGGGAATATTACGTATACGACTGTTGATTCATCGACGGGAATGTGGACATTCACATCAACGGGATATGCCGTTGGGAAGAGCAATGTCACCAAGACGCCCATCACCGCCATTGCCGACACAGGGACATCACTCATGTTCCTCCCCGAAGCAGTCAACAAGGCGTACTATTCTCAGGTTGATGGTGCCAAAATCGACGCAACAGCGGCAGGCTACGTTTTCCCGTGCGACACGAAAATGCCCGACTTTACGTTCTACGTGGGGGAGACGGGTATCACGGTCCCGGGTTCTTACATGAATTTCGCACCGCTTGAGGGGCCTGTTCCGGGGGAGAAGGAAGAGGGGAAGAGAGAGGTTGGGAATTGTTACGGTGGACTGCAGTCGAGTGCGGGCGATATCAATATCTTTGGTGATATCGCGTTGAAGGCGGCTTTTGTGGTGTTTGATGCGGAGAAGACGAGGATTGGGTTTGCGAAGAAGACTTTAGCTGGAGTTGAGTAGGGAAAAGCTATATTATAGATATCACAGCGAATTACACTCTTTTATCATCCTATGTACAGGCAAATGTTGTTTTATGTTTTGTGTTGGTTGTGAATAATGCAATGCTGTTCCGTCTCTGTCTGCACAAATGCACAAAGTTGAGCAAACACACAAAATCAAGAAATCGCGCACAAAGACGAGTTGTGTGCGACTCTCCACTTATGCAGGGGCATGGCTTGCACTAATTATCTCCGCTCTCTCTCCAGGAGAGAAGTACCTCTCTGAGAGACCCACAGTAAGCACGATGTACCTTTTTTCACAGGGAGGAGTCTCTACGATAACGGTTCTGATAAGATAAGAAAACGACTCCCATGTCCGCTCAGCACTAAAGATCGGATCCGAAATTACACTGTACTCAACACCATCAAGTTTTCAACCCAAGTGCTTGTTCTCATTATCATGACTGTCGTATATTCTATGAAACCACGCTCTCATCAGTATCTATTCAATTTTAGCCGTAATCACTCCAGGTCCGCATCCAACAGATGTCAAATGCCATCCAACCGCTCTCTCAACGTTCCTCAATATCTGCGGAACGTGCTCGCTCTTCATGTGCATCATGCCCAACACAATCCCAGCAAGGCATGCACTTCCAAACTTGGCAACACCATGCTGCAGCACTTGTTTGACACCATCTCTGATCTCAGGATCGCTGCACTTGAAGAGAACAACAAACAACGGCTTCATCACGTTGTTGTCCATGAAGCGGAAGTTTGCTTGCGGCCCTTTTAGCTCGCCGAGGATACGATGCGTCGTGGCGATGATCTCACGGTACACAGGCTTCGCGTCGGGTAACACCTTTGCATCCGTGTTGAGCTGTAGGTGGAGACTTGACAAACACTCCAGGTACAGTGCTTCAAAGACACTGGCTGTCACGTAACTGTGCGGCTCCTCGTTTTTGCGCTGCTGCGTGTAGCGGTATAGCAGCACGAAGCCGTTGTGCCAGCTTGAAAGGACCGAGAAAGCTCTCTCCCACGTTGCTTTGGTCGTCTCTTCATCGTCATCAAAGAGATGGTGAGCTAAGTGGTGCTGCGCGACATCCCACCATCTCAAAGCTTGATCCAAATCGTGAAATGAAGAGGGCATTTTGTCTATGGAGTACCTGTGTCTTCCCAGACATCGCTTCGCGGCTAGGAACTCATCCGTGTCCCCGGTGATACCCAGTCTCAGGGCCCACGGGTAGGTACTCAATCGCTGTATCATGTCAAACAGGGCATTTTCATAATCATCAAACACTAAATCTGATAAAGATACACCTTCCTGGGCACTTCGTTTACCGAGATAAGCTTCAAAAAGACGAGCAGCGTGGTCGTGGTGCAAAACAGCAGCGTGCATGTCCCCACGAAGGATATCGTAGGTGAGGAAAACAAGAGCCACATGAGTAACACTACGCAGCGCACGGAGTGTAGAGGTAGCAGTCGTCACAGCACGCACAGTACGTGTATAGTACTGGAGAGACAGCTGATGCGCCTTATCAGCAGCTGCAGAGTCAATGGTTGGCTGCGTGAAGGCGTTGACGGCACCGCCTAGGGCACAGCACGTCTCACGGACAGCGGCATCGTCATGGGCCAGCTGAGGCGTGATGGTAGCCAAGGTGTTGTGAGGGAGGGTGGTGCCCTGCTCGTTGGACCAGAGAAAAGTGGAGAACATGTCATATTGCGTCTGGTCTTTGAAGAGCGAGAGGATGTAGTTTGGCTTGGCTAGGATGCGTGTGTCGGGCCGGGGTGCTGCTGCTGTCACGGCTGTAGCTGTAGCTGTGGTGTTGAAGCTGACGGATTGGCTCAGCGGGAAATGACATGTTAGACCGACGGCCTTGCACCGGTTACAGATTGGTTTGCCCTCGTCACATTTCACTTTGCGGCGTCTGCAGGATATGTATTAGCAACAATTTTATGCTTAGACGTCTGTCTTGTCTGTCTGCACGAACTTGCACTCTTTACAACCAGTACGTGTCTTGAAAGACTTGGTCTTTGGCTTCTTATTAGCGGCATTTTGGCCCGAGCGATCTGCAATGTCAAGGACAGCCACATTGGCATTCGGGATCTAAAAGCGACCAAAAGATAAAACATGTAAGTAAGCCACCGACGACATGAAACGGGTCTGCCCTAGCGGCATTTTGTGCTTTCTGCTCACCCGTGGCTTGTTGTTGGTCGGGACCGAGACGATCTGAGATGCTGACGGGTCGCCGCCGCGAGGGGGTTGCACACCGCTACCACTAGAAGAAGACGAAGCAGAGGCAGAGGCAGAGGCCTTGGGTTTAGGCTTGAGAGCTATCGTCTGCTCCATCACTCACGCACGCATTTACCCTGTCGGGACCGAAAGAGTGTGGCGTGACGGACGGTATGGGGAAGGCGAGCCAAATGCCCGAGATGACACGAGGAGGGGGATGCGTTGTGAGTGAACTGTTCACTTTCGGTGGAGGAGTTTCAGAGCGTTAATCCTACTGTATCCACATTCGCTGACTCTATACCCAATCATCACCCAGCCTGTGCGAGTTACTCAAACAAGTTAGGGCTGGGGTCTCGTTTATTTGACCAGATTCCGAATTAGACAGGGATCGGCGCTTTGATGATCTTGGCTAACCGTCTCAAAACCCTCCGCTGCATTCTGACTGCATAAAGACTCTGCCACAAGCGAACATGAATAACTGATAAATGGTTTCATCAGTCAGACGCTGCTTCATGGTGTAGGAAATGATGCCAATATATGCCTTGCTGGCTTCTTGGTCAAGTCCCAGGCTCATTATCGGTGCCTCCCTCACTAATTTTGAGCTGCCCAAGCTTGTACTACAGACATGATCTGCATGCTGAATGTAAGGTCTTCCTTGCTTTTGACACATCGACCAAACTTCGCTTACATCTCTTTGCCCACTCAAGTCGGCTAGTCTCGATACAAGTGATCGACATATCCTAGTAAGTGCTGCTACGCCAGGGCAACTTACAGGGTTACTTTCTATCAACTCCCGTTCCTTTGTTATGAAGGACAAGTACTACTTATGCTAGGGTATGGTTGTTGCGTGAGAGCAACTGGTGGGTGGAGGTTCAAGTTTGCTGAAGCCCGGAGCGTCGGCACAACAGTATCGTCCGGCTTCGTGAAAAGACCTTTCCCATCTTATCGTGCACTAACATGACCCTGAGCTTGGCCGTCTCGTACGTTCCGCAAACAACTTAATGTATTTTATTCCTCTTTTCTGAATATCCTTTGCCACACTGGAAAATCCGCATCTGGGTATCTTAAGATAAGAGAGCATAGACTTCTAAGCATTGAGTTGCTATCCAACAGCATCAATCGACCATACTTGCGAGAGTGGGGGACCATTAGACTTTACAACCGCCGCAAGTTAGTTGAAATGGTCGTTCAAGTTTCTCTTTTTTAACCATGGAATTGCTTGCTGGCCAGGGTAGCTCTCCATCTAAAAGAAATAAGACTATTCTTATTTTCTTTCCTGATACGGGCTTTTGACCCAAGACTTCCCCGGAACAAAGTTATAGCTGCCACTACCTTGAAGCGATGACGCTATGCCTTCTATGAGCTTCCATCAAAGCTTCCGTGCTCAAAATTACACATCATGCTGCTGGGTGCCCCTCTTCAGAGGAACTCAATGTGGTTTCGGCTGTGTTCTTCGTGCAGCCACGTATGATGCTAGTAGCCACGTCTGCGAGATCTGCAAATAAGGTTGTTAATTAAGTTTATCATAAAAGCATACTAATCTGTTAATTGGGAGACTTACCTTTCCCGAGACTATGCGTATAATCTTCCAGAAGCTGAAGTTAATTGGTATCTTCAGTTTGTTGGCTGCTATGTCTCGTTGAAACGTCATAAGCTTTAACTATCAATCAATCCTACTGGGTGTTCTTCATGGTTGCGGGATAAAGCCTTACTGACATCATCAAGAGCTTGAAGAACGCCCAATAACAACACAAAAAGCTCATATCTAGGTTTTGGCTGAAAGAACGTTTTCTAAAACCACCGAAGTTTCCCCTAAAAGGGTGTATAAATAGAGCCTATCTCCGCCCTCATTATGGAGTGGGCACAGTGGGAAGGTGATCCAAAATTGAGAGTCTTGACATTCTCAATCATTGGCAATATGGCCTCATCTGCACAGGCCGCAAATGTGATCTCGTCACTCCCAGACCTGGAGAGCTTCATTGACTCGATTCCTTCGGGTGCTGCGCTATATATCGACCTCGAGGGCAAAAATCTCAGCCGTAACGGGACTATCACCATCATAACTATTCTCGTACACCCTACGAAAGTCACGAAGCTTATCGATGTTCAGACTCTTGGTAGCTCCGCTTTCACCACGCCTACCTCAACTGGAAAGACTCTCAAAGCTGTGCTCGAGGACCCTCTCGTATCCAAGTATCTTTGGGATGTACGCAATGACGCGGATGCCCTCTGGGCCCACTACAAGATCTTTCTTGCAGGAGTCACAGACCTACAGCTCCTAGAGAATGCCTCACGATACGGCGATAAAACCTACGTCCGTGGGCTTAACATCTGTGTCGAGAAGGACCTGAAGCTGGGATCCACGGAGCTTCGCAGATGGGGCGAAACCAAGCGGGCAGTTAAAGCTCGCATGACTTACGACATTTTCTCCCACCGTCCCTTGGATACTCAGACAGAGCAATATTGTCGCAGCGACGTCCTATACCTACCTGCGCTACAGGAGACTTACACAAAGCGGATCGACAGCCGATGGATGGAAAAGGCTATGGACGAGAGTCGGCGTCGCGTGGTCGAAGCCTGCTCACCAGACTTCGATCCTCAATCTGAAAAGAACAAGCTAGGGCCGTGGGGCTTGAGAACTCTGGAGTCGGACATGAAGTCATTGGCACTGGGTAAAACGCCACAGAAAGCACCACGCCAAATGTTCGATTTTGACGCGTACGAGGATTACATGACAAACAAGGAGCAAGAGGAGGAGTTATATGGCTATGAAATGTTTGATTTTGAAGGGTACGAGGAAGAAAGAATAAGTAAACTACAGGAGGATCTATATCCTCCAAGGAAATGACGCAACTGGTCTGAGGAACCCAACTGGAAAGACTCCTGTATTTGACAATACTTTCGATAGTTGTTTAGAACCTTGAATGTACCAGTTGCAACCGTCACCAACGTAATCTGATATTATGATGGAAATGCACGTTGACAATACATTCCTTTCGAGACCAGATGCTGTTCATTTGTCACTCGGTCTGTTTTCAAGAGCCATGGAGTTTCGGGTTCCTGTTCAGGACAATGCATGTCTCTGTCTGATCGTTGCAAGAATGCAAAAGAGGTCGAACAAAGCTTGGGACTAGTTCTAAGCATATTCAAGGCATGGTTCTATGTTCTGTTAGAGAGCTCGGGATGAAAAAGGGCAACCTGGGTATGGTATAATGTTTACACTTATTTAATTTCAGGGTACATAAGAAATATCACAAGTTGTGCTACGCACTACCTTCACAGACCCAACATTGAACTTTCGCTATCACCTTCAGAGCTCACACAATACATCACCACCAATCTCACGTTGTACTAAATTGTCTACAGAAATGAGCAAGACATCTTCAAATCTTCTACAATGCATACAGATAGACCCTGTGCTATTAACACCTGGCTCTGCCTGGCCGAGGGAAGAATGAGGAAGATTCGTGACATCGGGGCCTCCACGAACACCTACGGAAAAGGAAATTGACAAGCTCTGTGACATTCTCTGCCTTGTTTTCCAAGCCACGGAACTGGCGCGGCGATGCGTCGACGAGCACTATGTAGACCAGAAGCGCGACCTGCAAGCTGTGTGCCAAGAGGCAAGGGAGGTTATGATTGCGGTGGATTGCATAGAGATTGGCATCTGGCGACTCAATCCCGATCTGATTTGTCAGAGTATCAAAGGGCCCGCCCGCAGTAATCCCTATGAAGAACGGATTAACAGAATGTAAAAGACTCAAATCGGAGTATAGTTAGAGGTCTATCGATTGAGTTAGTTTCAAGTCCGGTTATATTTTCTTAAATAGCTTCTGAGACTTGATAGTGTTCAGCATAAGCAGCCACTCAAATTGATCAACAAACGTAAAATTTACTGTGTAAAGTTGATATTCATTCTAAGTATTATTGCTATATAATAGAATGTTTCGATTGAAGCTAGCCGCGAATTGTCCCTCTCTTGTATCTCAATTAGTAAGTTTGATATCCTTTCAGAATGACCTTGAACCTGGCAAGATACTCATGAGTGGATAGTCTCAGGTTATTGCCTTAAAATTCCGTGTGGTTGTGATGTCTGTGTATCTCAGCCTTTGTGACCGCTGTAGAAAAATGTCTTAACCAATCCGATACTGTGCTATGGGATTTCGTAACACGTTTGAATTTGGCGCTGTTCATTTGTGACTCTCTTTGTTTGCATTAATGTTCTCCTCGATCAATAACTCAAAAGACTTGGATCCAAGACGTAACTCTCTGTTCTGATGACACAGCAGGATTAGTCTTGACGAACTCAGGATGAATAAAGAGCTTCTAAAACTGATCTAAGTATTTTATCATCCACATGTGATAGCAGTAGAATAACTATAAATGAAGCTGCTGTGGCTCATCAATCCCGATAATGAATCTCCACTATCACTTCAATTCTCGATCGTAACGTGTTGCGATCTTGTAGCAACCAACACAACACTTCAACAAACCAATCAGAATTCTAACCATGTCTAGCACCATGACTGTCACTACTTTCAAAGACTTGTCAGACCAGGCCATGGCGCTCATCGCCTGAATGTCTGAAAAGATAAAAGCTGTGCGAGCAGCTTCTCGCACAGCTACTGAGGAAGAAGTCACCGAACTGGTTGACCACCTCGCGACACTCACCGATTACATGACTGGGATGGATGAACAGGTGGATGGCCCAGACCAACAGCGAATGCTAATGGCTGTGGCCAAGCCGGCTAATGAAGTCATGTTTGAAGTGGGGGACATGCTTTTTGACGTCTATGGACATGCACCTGACCGCTTGTAGCAGCATTCACGGCGTTGTTCGCGACAACCCATTGGTACACCGTACACCGTATTCATCAGTACGACGCAACTTCACATCATCGGATGGAGAACAAACTGGAGAGTCGATGAACTCAAGATTACTTGGACCGATTTGTATCCGGGTGAGGCTGAGATGCGGTGAGTATATCAGAAGTTATATTGACGAATACCGGCAGTCGAGCTATTTGGTTGACGGAAGGCTTGGGCATCCCTCGTGTTAGTAGGACCACGGGATCAATTTATTAGAAACTTAACCGATGCTTGTTATCACTCTTTGACTGAATGTGCCAGTCTTATTTTGTTGCTCATGTGGTGAAAGATTATGTGCTTATCCGTAAATGCGTTCGATGTAAAGTAATGTGACTTGATAATACTATGTGTCACGTCATTGCCGTGGCTCAAGATGGTCGACTGTGAACTGTCGGGCCTTATGGTTGAATCAAAAAACTTGGTATCGATGGAAAACCTTCGAACCCAGAAAATCGTTAGCCGATAGCTCCAGCCTGCTCGCGCGAAATAGCAGTTGTGACAATGTTCTGTTTAATTCCAAGTTTCAGAAAATGCTACAACGGAGCTTCGACGATGCTTCGAGGCTCCAGGCCTCCTGGATATGAAGCTCGTCGATAATCATGTTTGCGAATGAGCCTTGTTCAGATTCATGAAATTCCTCTTCCAGTGTGCTCAACCTTTTTGCATACTCGTTGGAAGCCGTATCAGTTGTGCTATAGTCCGGTGTACAATGCACAATGCAAAGGCTCTTTGTTACAATGTTTCGCCGAACACCCAAAAGATGATATTGTTCAATCTCGGTCCTAGGCAAGCGTTTGGTCTCGGTAAGTTTTGTTCAAGCTCTAGCTCTGCATTGTGCAACGTTCAGGTGCGTTATCAGGACATGAGGAGGAATTTGTAATGGTTTCTTACAGATATAAAGCCCTACTACGCCCCAAAGCTGTACCTAAACACTAGATTGCCCTTGCTAAGGCTGAAGCCCACCATCTCTCTAGTCTCAAACACTACCCGGTATTCTGAAACTCGTCATCAACATGGCTACCAACGCCGCAGGGGTTATGCCACTCATCGACATCTCATACAGTACATTTGTGGAGTTGCTCTGCAAGATAAAAAAAGGCGTATTCAGGGACGCAGCAATCGACACTCTAGGCAAGGTACAGAAAGTCCACCAAGCTCAGTCGCGAATTCTGAACTGCTACCTTGACCTTACGACCGTTGTTCTTGAAACCTTTAGGCCGCCTGCCCACAGATATCCATCACAGAATGAGATTGACGAACTTCTAGGCGACTTGAGAAGTGTCACGCACTTTTTATTTGACATGGAACATCGTTTCTACTCTGGCCATGAGAACGAGCGGAATATGTTGCAACCATTGGGGGAGGTGACAGCAGTCTTGGAGAAACAGTTGTACTGTATTCAGTTGGCTATCAACAAGCTGGATCCTTATCGAGGACCTAAGGATATCTTCGGCATGTATGGTGGTGTTCTCGTTGACGAGAATTTGGCCAGAACTGAACAAGAGGATGGGACAGGCAGGATTGAGGATCAGATGAGGGAAATGGGAATCTAGATGGGTGTAGTTCTTATCTAGGAGGGACTTGCAGGACTCTCGAGAGTTGGAATATAAGTTCTACTAACATCTGTGATACTTTATGAAACCATCGTCCTTTGTACAGTCATGGGTTTAGTGATTGGTGGCTGATGGGAAGTCACAGTGCTAGTGATCCGAAGTCCATTGCCCAAAGTAACATGTAGTCTAAGAAAATAAAGAAAATATGTCTATAAAATGCCGAAACAGAAACCGATGTCGCTTTTACACCATTTATCACTTGCCCAGATTGTCATCTGCCGACTCGTCCCAAATTAATAAATATCTTCAACCATTGTGGTTGAAGTTCGGGTTTCCTTGCATCTGGGCAAGATCCCCCAAGTCAAGCCCAGGTATATAGCCCCAGGCATTCTCGTTCCAACCTGTAAATGACGGTGTTAGTTTCGGAACATAAAGCCATGGATGACCAACTTACCGAGCCCTCCAACGTGTCCGAGTGCAGGAGCCCCGATAGAGGGAATATGCATGCCTTGCATTTGAGCAATGCTCGTGGACTGCAGCTGATGGCAGGGGCAGGCATGCGCAACTGGGGTCTGGTGCATGGGTATCATTGTGCTGGGCACAAAAACCGGAGGGCCTTCCTCCGCATAGTAGATGCAGCCGTGTCCGGGGATGATCGCAACATGCGTCGCTACCGCATACTCTGTAGGAGCGACTGGCGACGAGACTGACGGGCTTGGCGACGGGTTCTTCCCATTGCCATCCCGCTTGACCCTCGATTTTGTGACCGATTTCTTTCCCCGCGAAATTCGGCGGGCAGGTCTCTTGGGTGGGGTGCTGGGGCTTTCCTGGTTTGCCTCCTACATCAGTCAGCTTCATTGTATAATATTTGTCACGATCTATGTCTTACCTCATCCAGGTGAGCTGCAGTGCGCTTGGGCGCCGACGAGGGGAGTGGTCGACGCTGCAAAGTAAGCTGCGATGAGGGGGTGTCTCGAAGGGCAGGCATTACGTATGGCCGAATGCTGTTGGTCTCAGACATGATTTGAGAAGGTAAAAATGTTAAGGAATATGATATGAATGAAGCGAGCAGGTGAATCAAAGGTGAATAAGGGTGAAAGTTACTTGAACGAGGCTATGGTCCTGGTGATAGTAATTGAAAAGAACTCCAATGGAATCAGGAATGGAATTGACCGTTCTTTTGAGTTTCACTTCGTCCTTCCATCATCTTGAGAATCACCTGCCCAGTTGTCAATTTGACTGTTTGATATAGTGATATATCGGAAAATAACCGTTTGGTGGGTATCCACTATACGGCGTGGCGTTGGAAATATGACGGGAATCAACGTTAGCGATGTGCTACTGTCCTCACCGACTGGCAAGGAGAACCCTTGTCCCATGTCTGTGCTGCTATAGAGGTGAGGTGGGTGGGGGATAGGGCTGCTGCGTCATGGGGAAGTTCCGATCTGTTGAACCCTTTGCCGATGTTGTGAAGATGGATGATTACTTGCGCCGTGATATCGCGGGGCGATCAGTACGACGATACTTTTGAGCAGTACAGGTTCTCAACTTGGCTGTCCTGGCACTGAGAGAAAAAGGGCGGGGAACTGCTACTGTTTTCATGCTATCTTGGAAGCAGTTCTGTCGCTTCGTGATCGTAGCCATGCCTGCACTAATGAACAGCGCCACGAGCTACTAGGTCTCAGTATGGGCACCTCCATGATCTCTCATCTAACGCCGAATGTTCTAGAATACCTCTCATCTACGTATTCTGGCAAGTGTCAGCCAACACCGACACACGGCGGTTTGCTATGACCTCTTCTGCGACAGTGTTGGCAAGCGTATGCGCCACCATAGCTATTGTCGTAGATGAGTAACAGGGGTTGTTCCCTCCCAAGCTGGGCTATATGTGACATGTTTCCGACTTGTTGGGTTAGCGTATTCACATTGCCATCTAGTATCAGAGTTGCCATGTTCTAGCGCTTCTTTCCATCAGATCTCAGTCTCCATTAAATAGACAAGCAAGACCAAGAGTCTCACCGATATTTCGGCCTGTGACTCACTCATTTCGTTGCTTGTCAAATGAAGTTTAGATCGCGGTTATTGACATTAGCCGCCATCACCAAACGTTTAGAGGTGAAGTTGCTGGCGTTGATAGTGGAGACCAAACGGTTCGGAGCATCTGGCAGAGGAGCCGGTCTCCACTTTATGCCGTCCCGCGTCCGTGAGAAACCCCAGTTCCGCCAACATCCGGAGATGGACCCTTTCCCCTATTACATATGTCTGGATGGGGAATTGCTGAAGCGAGATGAGTGGTGTGAAACCATCGATCCAGGCACGCGAAAAGCCCTTGCCCTGCCGCATTCGAGGCTGACAGTGTGTTGCACGAGATACGAGCTAAGAAGCCTGTAATCTTTCTGTAGAAAATGTAGCTGTCACTGTGCTGGGAGTGATGAGAGACAGACGATCAAAAGACTGTGTTATATTTATTGGTGACCGCTTCTTTTTCAACGGCATAGAGAAAAGCGCAGATGCAAAGTCTTGCGCGGTTATATTGGAGCTGCATTGAAGTCGGACGAGAAGGATCGTGGTCGATAGTAAGCTGCTCCCATATCGCGGCCGAACTGGATGAGTGAGGGAGGGGTAGTTCCAATATCATTTTGCCCAGATTCCAGCAAGCTTGCACAAGTCAGTAACATGGCATAAGCACATTCTGCACAAAATGAGAAATTCATAACTTCTCCCAGCCACCATCGTCATCTCTATCCTCCCCTGTTCTGAGCCGTCTCACCTCAAATGAGCCAGCCACCCTTTCCTGGCCCCAGTTTTCCCACTCTACCTACTCAACGCGTCCCCGTCCCCGCGCGCTGCACACGAAGCATGCCAACGCCCCACCAACGCGTTTGCTGTCTCGCGACGCGAGCAACCGAAATTGAATGGCTGGAGAGGCAAGGGAGAAAGGTACATTGAGAGCGACAGGCTTGAATGTACCTTTCGTAAGGTAGACACCCTTGTCGAAAAGACAGCAAGGTCGGCACCTTGGCGTTGCACAACATTTGTTAGTGCATTTGATGGACTTTTCTGTCCTATTTGACAAGCAGCAGTGCTCAGATACTTCGGGGCGCACTGCACTGATGCAAGGCCAATGTTGAGTTGGCAGCGGGTAGTCTGCCTCTGTCCGTCTTGACTCCCAAGCCAACGCTGGCCTTTGCTCCAGCTGTCACTCGCGTCTTGGTCCGTCGCGAAGGCTATCTTGCTCGACTTTCCACATGGCTATGGTCAGATGCTGTGCACCTTGGTCCTAATCTGTCCGACTGTTACTCCGTACTCCAGCTTACCATCCTGCCATCTTAGACTTATGGTGGCCGCCCACTTCGCGCTGTCTAACTCTCCCGTCCCGCTCTCGACCCTCCCGACAGGCTTCCAAGCTCTATTCAGTCACGTACCTCTCCCTCCCGAGACGAGTCGCGTCATTATAGCCCGCTATTATGGATAATACACTACATGTTGGCCTTGGTCTGTCGAGACTCTCGTGGTAGATCCGGCGCGAACTATATGATCGCCGTCGCCCCCAAGTTTGCCTGTCAGTGTATTTGTCGCGATTCTTCCTTAACAGACGGATTGCGCCAACGCCAATGCGACTGCAGACATGCTCGGCTTTGTTCCTTGCGCAATGTGATGTATTGGTCCGTGATGGACTGATCTACTACATGGCGTCGGTGTCTGTTCAAGTCTACACATCAGGCTCAACCTCGTCCACCGTCGGCACTTTGTGCAATTCGGCCCCAAAGAACTTTGACACTTCCTTGACACTATCCCAGATGATCTGAACATCCTCCTTCGACACCCCAATTCGTCGCGTTCCCCGAATATGCCAATGCGTCTCCAGCGGGAGATTCTGGCTCATGATCGCCGGCAGCACCACAAGCTGCGTGTCCGTATCGTCCAATACCTGTCGATCCGATAGAAACAACCCGTATGTGATCTCCGCCGAGACCCATGCAAAGTCCTTGTGCGCATCAAACAATCCCATCGTATCCCCCGCGTTTCGAGTGTACACTTTCTTGAACCAATCGATTCCGCGGTCGTGGTTTGCTTGATCGGCTTGCCATCCGTCGCGCGTTTGGCTAAAGTCTCGGTCCTCGGGCTTCTCGACCTTCATGATTGACAGGATGGCTTCGAGGGGCTTGCACACGCCGACGAGGATGGTGGTCTTGACGAGGGCTTCGCGGAGGCGTCGTATGAGCGCCTGGCGTGATTCACTGGTCTGATAGGCTTCTTGGCGGGTGAGGTATTGGTAGAGACCTGCTGCCGCTTCGGGGTCGGGACTGGCGGAGAGACAGGCGATGACGAGGAGATACCAGCGCTGGTCGCCTAGCTGAGTGTCTTTGAAGCGGGTTTCGATGCGTTGGAAGAGCTCGGATAGCTCTGGGGTGAGTTCCGTAGGTGCCATTGTGACTGTTGTAGCTTGAGCAGAGGTCAATGTTCGTAAAGGGTTGGCGATGTGAAGATACAAGTAGCATTGAGCTCACAGCTTCCTTGTAAGACTTTGGTGGATAAGGTTCCTCCCCCTCTCTGTTTAACTCGGCATCTCGGTAGGCACGTGGATCACTGTAGCGACACAATAAACTCAATCAAGATGATTCATTGGTGGTTTCATCCATTCCATCCACAGCGCGCAAACTTTGAAGTATCTTGAACCTCCCCGCCATCGGCCGCTGACCCCGCATCCCGATTGAGCTTGACCTTGCAGTTCACGAACTCGACCAAATCTGAACACAGCGAGAGGCCACACAAAAGCCGCCTGCTACATAAACTAAAGTGCACCACGAATATCTTGTTCGCTGGAGCAGTTGTGAGATGCGCGTAACAATGACGCTCGCGGTGAGGTGCGGTCGATAGCTCTACCTACATACTTCCGCAGGCTCCGGAGTCGCAGCTGGTTCAACTGCCGCGCCGTGGTTCCTTGTCCTGCTTGTCCACTAATTGTACATCGCACAGCACATGACAAGAGACATATGCTATCTTGATAGCTTGACGTCCTATCAAGATTTCAGGCTCATTTAGTATGCATAGATCTTTCCGATGATAATCCTTCCCGTCAACGACTCGCGCATCATATAGATCAAGTCAAGTCATCATGGCCAAGTCCTCCATTCTGTCGCGAGACGAGAACATCGCAATTCGTGATACACAGTCAATGGCCAGTTCTTTCGTAGGATCGCAGGTGGTAGGAGCTCTACCATTTTGAGAAATTGCTCATTTCTTCCTGTCAGCTTACCCGAAATCCAATATCTTACCTCCGCTGAGTCTGACACCCTGCTCCATGGCAAAGTCCGACAACTCCGTCGCCAGAGACACATATATGACAGATACTCTATAACCATTCTGACGTATATCGTGAGATGGCAATAGACGAATGACACTCGCAGGCTAATTCTCTTTCAAGCTACCGCGATCATGGGCCAAAAAGCATCCTTGGTTGTCGAGGTCGAGATCGATGCTCCCGTTGAGACCGTCAAATCACTTGTAAGGCACTACCTGAGAGCTCTGCCCTGTGTCTAACAACACATAGTTCAAGGACTTTCCTCGTTTCCAAGAATGGAGCAGCTGGTCCATCGAACCCGTAGTCTCATCAAAAAAGATCGATGACTTGGTGCCGATGGAGAAGATGAAGGTCGATGTCAAAGACGCCAAACTCACTGCCACTCTTATCGTCAGTGATTCCATCCAGACTCCCTAGATTACAGGCCTAACAAGTCTCAGAGAAATGACCCTGATGTATTCGAGTGGGAAGGCGGTTTATGGCCGCTTGTTACAGGTCGTCATGAATTCAGCTGGAGGGCGAGCACAAAGACTCCTGGGGGAACGACGTTTACGCAGAGAGAGAATTGGCACGGCCTCATTGTTTTCCTTTGGAAGCCGGGTTGGGTTATAGGGAGAAGTGCGAAGAGAAATTTTGAAGGGTTTAGTGCAGAGGTGAAGAGGGAGGCGGAGAGGAGGGCCGCGGTGCTGTAATCAATGCGGTTATGTTGTTGTATACATATGAGATATACTGTGGTTTACGTAGAACTTGAGCCTCAATTTGGTGTTGATCTTCGACTGACTTACGGAGATAAGTTGACAAAAGTTGGCTTGCCTCCCCAGGTTCATTGCGTTGATGCGGCCGGCAAAGCAGGGCTGCATTTCCGTTTCGCCTCATTCCAAACTCAGAATAACACCATCTCCACAAATAAAACTCTAGAAAGCAGATGACCATTGTTTCCTAGTCGAAATCAACCAACAATGGCCGTAGAACTCGTTGTCAGACACTTTAACATGATATGATCCAGGGTAACGGGACCTGGAAACGTGGGGGTTCACGTGGACGCCCACGCGCGATCGTATCAAACACTCGGCATACCCGGATCGGTCAACCGTCACGCGGGGGATGAAATATTACTTTGAAGCTGTCTAGATACATGCTTTTCTTTCAAGGCAAGTGATCGATTTGACCGCTACTCAAACAGGAAATCCTTGCCAATCAGCTGAGACACACTAAACGCGTCCCCCCTCGCAGCTCACCAATATCGAGGGTCTTGGATCAGCAGAAGAATGTCATGTTTCTTGATGCCGTGATCGGGATTCGGAAAGGATCACCAAATATCGAGGGGTGAATAAAACTGAACCTCTGTCCCCTCATCTGGGCCCTTCTATAGTCATATCTATTCATCAATTGACTTAGTTACATCTTCAATATGCCTCCTGGAGCTCCACCAAAGCGATCTTACTCTCGTACCGATGCTGCTGTTCGCGTCGAGTACCCAGAACATCATGAACTTCCTGCTAGTAAGCCATTGATCGGCCAGGGCGGACAGTTCTCCAAGCCCACGTTGGCGTCGTTGTCACTTGAGGGGAAGACGATTGTTATCACAGGCGGTGCTAGAGGGTTGGGGTTGGTTATGGGGCAGGGAATTGTTTACTCGGGTGCTGATCTGGCGATTGTTGACTTGAACAGTATGTAACTATTCCGAATGGTCCAAGGAAATACTAACAGGTTGCAGAGGATGAAGCGCAGTCTCAAGTTGGGCAGTTGACCGATGCCTTCAAAAGGGAGAATCCCAACAGCCAGAAGTTAGTATGCTGACCCCTTCTCTGATTCTCATTCTGACAGATGACCAGAATTCCACGAGTAACGGCTCACTATGCAGATGTTGCAGACCAAGACTCAGTAACTAAATGCATCGCGGAGATTCTCAGCATCCATCACAAGATCGATGGCCTAGTTACATCAGCCGGCTTCACTGAGAATTTCGATGCGATCCACTACCCCATTGAACGAATGCGCAAGCTATGGGGCGTCAACGTCGACGGAACTTATCTGTTCGCCGTTGCTGTTGCAAAGCATCTCATGGAACGTGAGGCGCCCGGAAGTATTGTGGTTATAGGCAGCATGTCTGGGGCCATCGTCAATGTTCCTCAACCGCAGGCGTAAGTCACCTCCTCGGGACCGAGAGGAGTAATTGCTGATGGTGTTGATTAGGCCATATAACGCTGCAAAGGCAGCGGTTCGTCATCTCGCTGCTTCGTTGGCAGTTGAGTGGGCTCATGCTGGCATTCGTGTCAACTGTATCTCTCCTGGTTACATGTTGACTGCTTTGTGAGTTGCCCCTAGATCCAGCATTGAGCTTTTGACTAACAGGTAGCAGAACGCAGAAGATTTTAAATGATAACCCGGATCTTGAAAAGACGTGGACGTCTTTGATCCCCCAGGGACGAATGGGCCAGCCGCAAGACTTGATGGGACCTGTGACCTTCCTGTTGTCTGATGCTTCTTCGTACATGACTGGATCGGATCTTCGAGTTGATGGAGGTTACACTGTCACTTAAAAAGGATTCAGTCTTTGCTAAACTGGCTCGGGTGCTGTTATGATAGACGCTGATTATTTGAATGAACGACTTAAGTCCAAATGTTGGCCTCAATACATGAATGGTCCTACTGTGCTCTTGTGTCGGTCCAGGAGTGACCTCAAGGAACCTCAAGGAGCTGGAAACTTCCGATATTGAATAGCGCTGCCAAAATAAACCTATTCGGAAGCCTAATAAGATATACCAAGCCTCCCTAACTGCTTTTACTACTTAGGCAAGAGGACCCGAGCTTTCTTGCCTGCTCTTGTGTGGATCCTCGGACAAGATATCTCACGTCAGCCTATCTCCGCTAAGATCCTCCCTCCCACACAATCTCCTCTTCATAGAGCTCTTTGACTGCCACACCATTTCTGCAACATCTATCACTGAAAGTACTATAGGTCTGGCTTAATATCTGCCGCAATGGGCTTCTCAGAACTCGCAATTTACGCACTTGGCCTAGCTTGTATCGCCAGAAGCATAATGGCCTTCACGAACCCGCAGGCCGAATATGCACTCAATGGACTGAAGCATACCGCCACTTCGAAGGATGACCCAAGCTCGGCACCTATTTACATGCTGGGCACTTGGGAGGTGTCGGTTGGTATTCTCCTGTTGGCACACCAGATGAACGAAAACGGGAATGGAGTAACGACGCTACTGTGGTTGATGGGCTTATACAAGGCTGGCATTGCAATATTACTTTGGAAGATTGGAAGTGGGACGAACAAGGTAGCTGGAAATGTGGCTACGGCTGTTGTCCTTTTGGCATGGGCTGGCTTGCGAAGCCAATGAAAGCACGTAAATATTCTGGTGAAGGGGACGGGAGTCGTCACGGTGAGAGATGGTGGAGAATGATCTTTTGTGTTCTTGATCTTGCATGATCTAGTGCTGTTCTATCATTCTGCACAAGACCGCGGCCTATATCTATGCTTAGGAAACGAGAATGACACCTATTGATCTTGCTTCCATGTCTGGGGAATGAGCAACAAGTCAGAAGGGCACAGTGGATGGTGCTTCCATGCAGAGGCTCCAAGCTTCCACCGCATGTAACAGTATCGGAGCTCGCGGGATTATCAAGGATGTAGTATTGGAATCGGTGATTCAATACCGGCGAGAACTCTGGTAAGTTGTGGCAGCTGTTGCTGTTCCTCAGCATGCCGTTGACACGGTGCCGCCGATCAAGTACAGGCTTTCAGACTCGCGACCACTGCGAGAGACAGCAAGGGAGAAACAGCATAGCAAGTCTGCGAAAAAATATTAGTATGCCAGAAAAAGTTGATCAAGGAGTGCCATACCATCAGAACTCGAGCGATGGACATCTTGTCATCCTCGTCCGCATCATCAACCTCCGCCATGGCCACAAGCTTCATGGCTGGTGGACCAGTGGGCATGAGCATCATGGTGAACCAAAGGACACGGTCCTGGCCTAGGATGTCGGTCTGGGTGGCGAGCATTCGGATGAACAAAATGCTAAGTCTAATTGCCAGTGTCAGTAGTGAGTGCGCGGATGGAGTTCCAGGGAGGATCTTACACTGGCCAGATAAAGAAGCGGATCAGCACAACAATAGACAAAGGAACCCAATGAATGCTACCCGAGTCATGACCCTGACGCATACGACGAAGACTGTGAGCGAGCTTGATGCCGACGACAATGACCTGCAGGGTGACGAAGAGTTCTCCAATGTTCTTGAGACTGACAGTCAACCAGGCGTTAAAGATACCGCCATCCTCGCTTTCAGCAAAGAAAGCCTTCTTGAGAGGAGGCGCAAAAGCGAGAATGACACCGATGGTGGCTCCGACAGATGGCGGGCTGATGAACTGAGTCGTGAAGGCCAGCGCCTGCTGAATGCGAGGATGTAGTTTGTCCCATACGGCGTGTTGAGCTTGCGCGGTACCGCGAGACGCCTTCTTCGCGTATCGTGGGAGCGGTCCAGGAAGGAGAGATGTTCGTTCGTTGGACTCTCCGTTCTCTTGGTCCGAGCCGCTCCCATCTGGCGTATCGTTATGTCCCGCTCGGTCTCTCAGATCGGCATCCATAGCATCGACGGGATCCTCATCGCTGACTCCAAGAAGGGTTCCGCCGAGACCAAAGGTAAGCATGTTGGAGATAACGGAGCAGACGAGGAAGAAGGACTTGGCTCGATCAATGATTGCGTCGCTGGTATCATCATCGGACTTTGCTAGGGTGGAGAGAACACCAGCTGAACCGAGGGACTGGATCAAGAGGAGAGGATAAGACGTGGTATTGTTGAAGGTGATTGCGGGCGTGAACCACTTGGGGAGACTGAGGACCTTGGTAAGGGCGTAACCAATTCCGATTGAGACGAGGTTGTAGACGAGTGCCCAGCCTACGAAACATACATTAGACTTGAGGCCTTGGGAGAGAGATTGTTGACTTACCGAGGATGAGAATGTATTGAAGCGCATTGGAGGCTTCAATCTGTGAACCCAGATTGACGATCAGAAGCGCAGGAAGAAACATCTTGATGCAGATCTTGGAGATCTGCCGTCCCGTCTCAACACTAAGAAGCTTTGTCTGTCCAGCGACAACACCATAAAAGATGGTCAAGAGAACAGACGCCGAGGCCTGAATGGCGCCGACAAAGGTGCTGACAACACTGCTAGACATGTTTATTGGCTCTTCTCTACAATGAGTGAGGTTGTGCTTGTAGAGTTGAGGTTTGACATGTCGCGTGCTCTCGAGATTGTTTGATCGCGTTCCTGGAACATTAATTACGTCAATGATCGAATGTCCATTCATCCCGGAGCAATTGTGCCTTGAAAAGTGGAGCGGGAGGTTAAGGTTATCTTGGAAAACCTTGGAATGTGAGTGGGTTCATGGGTCAGTGACATAATCGAGACGAGACATTGGTGGATTTTATTCGCGGGTGAAGGCGGTTGTTGGCAGGTTTAAGCATGTTTCTTGGTTCTGGATCCGTAGAGTGGCAGCTGACAAGACAATCGATGCGGGGATTAGGCCAATGGAGGGAAACCTGTAGTTTAAACAAGGCATGATATAGACTATGTACTAGTAACTCTACGTCGCCCTCCTCGTGTCGCCAAGCAGCTCATACTGCTGGTTCTGTATCCCCGACAACTCCTGCGGCTCATGCACCTCGGTCGGCAGCTCAACAGGATGATAACTAGCCAGCTCAGCCGATCCTTTGCGCTCGCTGTCAACTGGTGCCTGGCGCTTTCGGCGCAGCAAGAAGAACGCCCCAGCAGCGATTGCTAGCACACCCACGCTGACTCCAACGCCAACACCGGCCTTGGCCCCAGCTGTCATTCCTCCCGTGTCGGCATCAGCTGCGGTGCTCTCTGTCTCTTTGGCGCCAGAACTACCACTACCGCCTGTGCTCGTTGCCTCGTCGCCGCCTTCGGAATCAGAGTCGCTGTCCGTAGCGTTATTTGACGATGGTGTCTGCGCATTGTCCCAAGTTCCACC
Source organism: Fusarium marasasianum (assembly GCA_022833035.1). Classification (NCBI taxonomy): domain Eukaryota; kingdom Fungi; phylum Ascomycota; class Sordariomycetes; order Hypocreales; family Nectriaceae; genus Fusarium; species Fusarium marasasianum. The sequence goes on from JAJEQZ010000017.1 coordinate 936,412, forward strand.
ATCAGATCTGTGTAGCTCTTGAATCTTATCACCGCTCATGTAGTATACCCAGACCTCGTCTGAGTCCAACGGTGATACAACAGCCAAGCGCGCGGAAGCGTCGTCTGCTTCGGGCCATTTCTTCTTCCCGGGGCTGTCCACCTCTGCCCAAGCGCCGTTCTTATGTGTTATCGCGTGTAATTGAGAATCCTTGCCAATGTAAAAGACTGTCAATCCTTTGCCAGCTTGGTTCGCAATGCCTAGATCGACGGCGGTATTGTCGTAGGAGGGGAGCGTGAGCGATGCCGCTGTCGATGTATCGAGTCGTATATCTGAAGGTTCGGTCGCATTCGTCGGTGCTGGGCTATCGAATGGCGTTGGGAAGGATTCTGAAGAGCCTGTCAGTTACACTGTTAATCTCAAGGAATTGTCTGTCCTTACCTAGTCGCCATTTGCTCTTGTTATCGTTATTGTAGCGAGCAACGACAATGTCCTTGCTATCGTAGGGATACACCACCGAAACGTTGGTGCCCTTGGTCTGTACAGCCGCTATCGCCATACCGCCCGGCTTCTTCAGCGATACCGGACCATCGTATCGCCAATCGGTATCGTCATCGTATGCGAGGAGGTTGACTCGTCCATCTTCGTCGTGGTAGTAGACTCGGGAGCCGCCCGAGTCTCCAAGTTCTGCGACCGCCAATCCAGTCTTTTCGTTCACCGAGGGCAACCCAGCCGAGTCGGAAACGACCTCTTCGCCGTCGGTGTCGAGCTTGTAACTGCCTGTTGTGTTGTCGCATATCAAGTATGCGTTCACGATCCCGTCGTCGGCATTCTGGTAAAATACGGAGGCCTAAAACATTAGCGAAATTTGGGCAACGAGAGCTGCAAGATGCTCACGATTGGTGTATTGAGGTCGTCATCCCACCATCCTGAGATAGCGAGTGGCGTCGCGGCCTTGGGTTGCTCCTTGAGTGGAAATTTGTTGGGGTTTTTCGTCGAAAAGGAAGCCGATCCGTTGCTATTACACGAACTGTGCAGAATATCACCAGATCCCGGGTCTTGGTACGCGAAATGCGGTGTCAATGTGTATGGCGACCACGTCCACCATCCAGCCAAACCCACTACCGGCCTTGCCAAAAGGCACGCAATCGCAATCGCCGAGCGAGACATGTCGACTATCGTCTGATATCGAGAGAATGGCGTTGAGATGGAAAGAAAAGAGGCACAGGCTCCAGCCTCATCAGCTAACAAACACCAGCAAGTCCATCAAGGCGTAAGACGAAGAAGCGAAAGTGACGCTGACAGAAAGAGAATGGTATCCGAGAGGGCCAAGCAAGGCCAAGCAAGCAGCAGCGGCCCAGCTTCACATGGGCATCCATTGGACTTTTTACCCAGCATCGCGTTGCAGCGGGAGCGGAGATTTGGAGGGACTTTGGTGCGTGAGAAAAGGTGATGAAGCCAGAATTGGCAGCGATCGTTTCGTATGGGAACTCGATGCGAGCTCGTGGTTGGCTGCTTTGTCATTCTGAGGGGTTAGTGCTTACTCTTCAGTGGCTTTACAGGGCTGTGCCCAGCAATGCATACGCGGGAAGTGGACTGCGACCTTGAGATGTTATTTCGGGTTGCTATGCTCCGGAGAGGATGTCCTGATTCGAACAGGAAATACAACCTTTCCCTAAGTCCAACTGCCGCTTTTCTTCCATCAGGACCAGTCTCAATTGCATTGTCGTGCGGCCAAGACGATGGCTCAACGGCCCGCTGTAGACTAAGCACCGAGCCGCTGAACAGCGTGAGCACTAAGCTTAAATGCCCTGTAAGCGACTGTCATTGGTGCAACAACTGGATCCTTCACCCCTGGATATTAGGGCTGATCTTTGAAGGTTGTTCCCTCTTGAGGCTAAACACCCGACCAGACAAATTTGCCCAGATTGACTGCGGATGCAAAGATCCGTTATCTCAAGGTGGTCTAGTTTCGGCAGTTGGTACTCCAAGTTGAACACCCAGATTGTACGGAGTAAGTGCTAAGGAAAGCATGAGTGGCTATGCTGCTGTTATAAATAGTTTGACTCAAGATCGCCTATCTGACCTTTATCAGCGTGCGTTTGAGAAATGGCTGCTATTCCGTACTATTTTATAGCTTACCATAACCCCTCATTCACTACGGCTTGCTCTGCTTTACTGCAACTTTAGTCCATTGAGCAAAAAAGTCATGATTTTATAAGCCTCGTTTGCATGCATGTGAATTGTTTCTTTTACCTCATAGGTTGTTTGCCAGGTGGTGATGGCGATTACTATTAGACTGGGTTAGCTGGCTAACTCACCTACCCTATAACACCTGGTTTGTATGGCACCCGTGATAAATAATACAAGATGTCATGGTAGTGCTATGACATAGATCAAGAAAACCTTGTGTTGGTTCTCTAGCTGTATTGAATTGGCATAAATTATTGGTACGGGACGCCAGATGTAGCAGGGATAGCTTGGTTTGATTTGTTCTTCTGATTGCCAGTATGATTAAACCGCGATCTCTTCTCTGAACCAGAATGTTCATCCACTGCGAAACCGAGTGATGAGCTTTCAGTGGGGTCCAGAAAGCTAGGTTCTGGATATGAATTATATCTGATAGTTCGCCATAATAGGCGTAAAGTAACAAATTATAAGTGCTGGGCCGAGTACCTGGTGAAAGCTTCATATCAGGATCGGAGTTCTGGAGGCTGCTTCCTTCGTCAAGGCAAGACTTTTGCAACAGCATGCCACCGCCTGACGATGGAAACGAAGCATCTTACACACTATCTGATATGATTTTTAACAGCTTAGAAGAGTGTATACGTTGATTCTCTCGGGTGTCGTCTATTATCTTGCATAATATTGACAATAAGCGGCATCGTGATGTTAAGTCAACTGGACGCTGTAGTCAAGAAATCATGGTCACGAGAAACCATTGGGTGACCACGAGGAATCACTTTCTAACTGAAACGAGAACTTTGACATCTGCATTGTGGCCATGGCCATGGTGTTCCTGCTTTGCGACAAGTTTTTCGATGATCCAGGGAGCCGTCGTGCTGCCGGCTGCCTAAAAAAATGTTCATTTCAATGCCCTTGATTTCAGCTGTGAGTATTTCCAAGAGCCTTGCGCTATGTATCGGTCTTGAATGGTGCTAGATCTGATATCTCATCTGTCACGTAGGGCAGACAAGCACTTACTCAAGAGCTGAGGCTGGGCAAGCTAGCCAACGATAAATATGAGAGTGAGCAATGGTTTTCTAACTTACAGGTTTAAAGATAGCTGACTGATCGTAGAGTACTCATTTCAGTACTCTTCATAAGGAACTGTCCACCAAATTACATTTAAGGCCGCTTGGAACATTCCAGCATCGTTCCCTATGGAAATGAATCTTCTCTGCGGCTTATTACTCATTTCGTTGCATATACCTTACAGAGTCTCTGTATCACTTTTGAGTTCAAACAGTATTAATGCTCTGTCTCAATTAATGTTCTGATTTGTCATGGTTAGGTCATGAAAGGGATGTCTTCAATCTTATGATCTTGCTCTGGTCAATGGTTCATGCTACGACTTGCCGCCAGCCTTTTGCTATGTTATTGCAACACTGCTAGAATGATCTACAGACCACAATCGATTGATCAAGTAAATGACGTCCTTGGTGGCGAGGCAGGCGAGAGTAAGACCAACGGAAAAACCATATCCATGGCGTGATGATTGTAATATCAAGCGCAATAGCACCACAATACAACAATGTCGTTTGTCTTTGCCACATAGGAAGCCGTTATAGCCGCGGGAATAACTGGTAGCCATTGAAGTGATAAGACATCACCGACCTTCCTTGTTGGGCAAGGAACAGAAATAGGCTATAGGGCTACACTCTTCCAACGACATGAGATCGCCAGTCGAAAGACTGCATGTAAACCTCCCTCATGTACAAGCATTATCCGTTGTCAAGTTGGCATTGGAGGCCAAGCTCGAATGATACGTTGCAAGGAACTGCTGGGGATGTCTGATCCCCTGTCTGTCAGATCTCGACCCGCCACCATGGAAAGATCTTATGCACCTTGGTTGGAGCGTAAAGAACTTCTGTATCTTATGAATCTAGTAGTCATGGTACTCTATGGAAGCACCATGATATAGATCAGGGACCTTTGTCGAAATCCTTCAAGCTAGGCTCTATCGTAGATGTATGGATTAGGAGGATCAAAAGCATTACTCCAGAACATGATATCGAATCGGTTTAAGCATATTTGCCAAGCGATGTCGCGTTGATAGGTTTGGAGCAGAGTAACCTGTCAGCTTAGAGTTTTCCTGACATCGCATACCATAGCTGATAGATCTTGTCTGACATAGAGGGTACATGAATGCATGAGCTCTTCGGTCACTGCTAGCAATAAAATTATGGGAGTGAACTTTTCCTAACTCCAGAAGGCCATTACTCTGTTAGGCAAGTCAGATGTTACAAGGCGCTCTTATGAAAGACTACTAGGGAAGAGGAGGCCAAAAGGTTGACAACTCTCGGGGATCGAAAGGGAGGTTCAGTCTGGACCTGGCCATGGCATCGTGGAAAGCGGCGAGGTACTGGGGGGTCATGCCTCAAGTTCAGATAGCGGCCGCACGTATCAATGGGGAGCTTCAAGACACCGATCAGTGCCGGCTTGGCAGTTCTCTTGGCGTCTGGAACGGGCTGGTGCTAGACTGTATCAAGATATCGGGATATTTCGAATTCGGACTAGAGCAGATAAGTCCCGCCGAAGCTATTTATACGTCGACCGCTTTGATGTGAGAGAAGAGGAAGAATAACTCAGCAGCTTCAAGTGTAAAGGAGATAAAATGACAATAAATTAAAGACCAAACTCGTCGTAATGGACCTTTGCATCTTGGGCTCTCAAAGGATAGCTTAGATGACGCCTTTTTAAAGGTTGTTGACGAGATAAGTCGCACCGAGCAAAAGTTCCTCCAGACCCTCCCCATTTAATTGCAAACCCGGGCCACGTGACTAGCTTCCGGTTATCACGGCAGAAAACGACCCAGATAAGAGGGCGAATCTGCCGATAAATGAATCAACAAGATCGAGAACAAGCGACCCAATCCTGCCGCTTAACCCTAAGTCAACTTAAGCTTGAATCTACTGTCGGCGCTTCTGCTACTTTCTCGGCCTTTGACCCCTTGATGATCAAAGGTTCCATATACTAGAGGCACGATTGTATCTGACGTGCGTTGCAAAAGGTCACCGGCCCCCAAAGTCAAGCGGTTGGGCCCAAGGTTCCCCCATATATCCCACTGAACCGGCTGCACTGGCCATGTAGCACCGGAATGTGGGATGTCGAAAGGCATGCTGGTGTCATTCTGCGAGAAATACATAGTACATACTCGGTCCGTTCATCGATATCGTTCCCACCTACCGCTCAAGATATTTTCTTTTCAATCCTCAGACAGCGCACGCCCTCAGACGTCAATTAATATGCTGTAGACATGTTACATCATCATTTAAAGCTTATCAATTGGGTGCTGACATGGCGCGTGTTCCAGAATTCTGGATTCTTAGTGTACAATAGCTACGTACCATTCCGTCTAAATTGACAAGGGTTCAGACCAACACCATAAAAAAGTCCCTGCAACGTGAGGTCTTCCGACCCTTAAACCAATAACCGCGCTTTGATTATAGCAGTCCGAGACCCTTTGTAAAAGACCCCTGTTAATCAGAATGTCGCAATCAACAGTGATCCAACATTGGCCACTCAACCACCAATGACCTTGAGGCAATGTCACCAACTCTTGCAGTCGCTAACACAAGTTCCTGGTGGAATCGGGTGAGGCGGGCTTCAAGTGCGGCTCTTCCGAGTGTACAATCGATAGCGCAACATGGAGGCATTGCTTGATGAGGCAAAGGCCAAGACGTTTCTAGCCTCGGGGACTTGAGGCGACAGTTCAACGCTAACGCCTCCACGATATGCGCGCGGGAGGGTTACAGAATTGGGACGTGGCTAGTACGAAAAGAGCAGGAGAACAGGGTTTCGCTATGTTGCAACGGACGGGACCACGAGGGTCCATCTCCATCTCCCCCAGAGGCAAATGTCCAAGAAGGGAATTGATCTTGCAAAAGGACCTCGAGAAACTGGGAACTCTTGTGAGACGCGGCCGACGTCTTTGCTCCTTATCGCCGTGGTACCCGATATTGATGTTCCAGAACCAAGGGATGTTACATTCGCTCATCGTGTAATGCGATGGTATCACCGAGGATGTGGTTTTAGATAAAGATGAGCTGCTGCCCATGCGTGGTTTGACTCTGCAGCCCAGATGATTTGAGCCAGCTGTGGATTGTTACACAAACGACATCCAAACCCCTCTTTACCATTCTTAGGAAGAGGACTGCTCAAGCATGTCGTCCACAAATGTCGAGCCCAAGGGGCCTCACGGCCCCGAGGATACCTTTGAGACCTCTGTCTTTCCTGTCCCTAGCCCAACAGACATCGATGAGAAGAGCGACGCAAAGAACGCTGTGCTTGGCCCCGAGGTCCACGACGCATCTCATACCGACGAAAGCGACAGCGACAGCAAAGATGCCATTATCATTACTGGTGCCGATGCCTCTCGCCACCTGCTCCCGATGAGAGACGATCACGATGACGCTTTGACATTCCGAAGTATTCTTTTGGCCTCCGGTCTTGCTTGTTTCCAGGCCGTCATGTACCAGATCTACACTGTTCGTGGCTCATTCCACTTAGACTCTAATGAGATATCATCTAATATGATCAACCATAGTTCAAACCCACCATGATCACTATTCAGGGCACCTTCATCGTCCTCATCTCCTACTTCATCGGTAACGCTTGGGCCTTTGCCCTCCCCCGCGGCGATAACTTCGAAGCTCGATGGAGAGCCAAGGGTAACACCGGCTCGCTCCCCTTCCTGATCAAGTTCATCAAGTTCATCAACCCTGGGCCATGGGGTCTCAAGGAACACGCTATCTGTGCCATCACAGCCACCTCGGCCTCTAATGCCGCTGCAAGTGTCCAAGTCTTCGCCGCCCAGGATCTCTTCTACAACATGCCACTGAGCCCAACCACTGTCATCCTGAGCACCATTTCCATCGGTCTGTTCGGTTACGGTCTCTGCGGTATCATGCGTCCTGTTGCCGTCTGGCACGTTGATGCTGTCTTCTGGAGTAACCTGCCCACTGTCAAGACTCTCCAGGGTCTTCACTGGCAGGAGGTCAAGGACTCTAAGCCTCTCCGAGCCTTCTGGTACAGTTTCGGCGGCATGTCGATTTACGAGTTCTTTCCTGCCTACATCTTCCCCTGGCTCAACTCGGTTTCGGTTCCTGTAAGCTATACCCTCATTGGCGATAATTTACTCCTGCTAACCGCTTGTGAAGTGCTTGGCTGCCATGAAGGCGACCGGAAATACTGCCAAGAACCTCACCCGTGTCTTTGGTGGTGCTACTAACAACGAGGGTCTTGGTCTCTTCAGTATTTCTCTGGACTGGCAATATGTAAGCTACTCTGAGCAACTTTATGAAACTTGACCTGACATGTATAGATCACCTCTTTTAACACCTCTCTCCCACTTCCCCTTCAAGCTCACATGGCTGTCGGATTCGTGGTCTGCTACATCGTCATGGCTGGCATCTACTGGGGAGATGGCTGGGGCGCCAAGTCTCTGCCTTTCATGTCAACTCGACTCTTGTTGGCCAATGGTACTACCTATCCCGTTGCTGAGGTTTTCGAAGGCGGAGTCCTCAACGAGTCACGCTTGTTGGAGTTTGGTCTTCCCAAGTTGACTGGTACCTTTGCCTACGCCATGTTCATGGCTAACGCTGCTGTAAGTCATCGAGTCTACCTTGATCTTACCAAAGCTAATCTTGCAACAGATCGGTGCTCTCATCCTTCACTGCATCCTCTTCTGGGGCAAGGACGTCGTCAAGGCTTTCAAGAGCGCCAAGGAGGGACGATATGATGATCGCCACCACGAGCACATGGCTAAGCACTACAAGGAGGCTCCCTGGTGGTGGTATGTCACCGTCCTCGTGGGAAGCTTTATTCTCGGCTTGATCGTCGTCATCAAGGAGAACATTACTCTCCCTGCTTGGGCCTACGTGGTCTCACTCATCCTGGGTTCCATCATTGCACCAGTCGTAAGTTCTGAAGGTCCATGGTACAGCCAGCAGAACTGACCTTTATTCTAGAGCACTCTCCTATACTCTCGTTATGGAAACGGTATTGCGACCAACAACCTTTCCAAGATGATTGCTGGTCTCATGCTTCCTGGCAAGCCCGTCGGCAACATGTACTTTGCCGCTTGGTCTCACAACGTCATCTCCAACGCCGTCAACCTGTCAGGTGATCTCAAGATGGGCGAATATCGTAAGTTTGCTTATCAAGCTTGCAAAGCCTATGCTAACTAGGATGCAGTTAAAATTCCTCCTCGCGTCATGTTCCTTACTCAAATCTGGGGAACCATCCTCGGTGGTTTCATCAACTACGCTATCATGATCAGCATTGTTGGCAGCAACCGAGACCTTCTTCGCGACGGTGATGGTAACTCATCCTGGAGTGGTGCTACCATGCAATCTTACAACACCAATGCCACCTCTTGGGCTCTTGCTGGTTACCTTTATAAGCTCGGCGGTACTTATGAGCTCGTTCCCTTCGGCCTGCTTGTTGGTGCTGGTCTGGTTGTGCTTCACCGAATCTTCTACAAGGTACGTTTCCCCAGACATCTTTGTTCCAAGAAAATGACTAAGATTTTCCAGTTCTACCCCAAGATCAAGAACTTTGATGTCGCCGATGTCAACTTTCCTCAGTTCATCCAGTTCGCTGGATATATCCCTTACAACCAGAGTCAGACTTGTGTTATCCTGAGCCAGCTTCTCTCCGGTTTCTTCGTCCAGTTTTACCTCCGAAACTACCGACCTCGCATCTTCAGGGACTACTCTTACCTCGTGACTGGTGCCTTCGACGGTGCCAGTCTGACAGTCCTGTTCATCCTCTCTTTCGCAGTCTTTGGAGCTGGTGGCCCAGGCCATCCTTTCCCAAGCTGGTGGGGAAACAACGTCAACGGCAATTATGATCTTTGCCCTATTCCTGAGTAGACAAAGCACTTGAGGTTCTGAGTCCGGGGGTTTGGAAATGAGCCTGGAATTTGCCTGTGCATTGTTTAAACTCGTACTTTAGCCTCTGTACCTTATACCCCAGCGAGATATTTCGAATCAAATGTTCAATTATACAAATGTGCCATTTATTGTGAAGCTGTTCTTCTCTGGGATACTTTGGTCGAGAACAAACTTGGACCCAGACGCCAGAGATTTTGAGAGCAAGAAACTCGAGACCTGAAAACAGGGCACCAAGATAAGCTTAGTAAAGAGTCCTCTAAACTTAGTCTAAATTTACGGATTAAATCCTATTCAGAGTAGCCCGCGAAAAGTCTCATACAATCTCAGCCCCGAGAATACTTATATTACTCCAACTACCCATATATCGCTGCCATCGCTCCTCTTACCTGCCGATCATGTCTCATGGGGAAACGTGATAGTCGCTCTTGTTTCCATCATTTTCCTGTGCCTGCTTGGCCTCAGCTTCCTCCTGAGTTTCATCCCTTTCCCTCAGACTGTACCATATGTCTCTCTTGTCAATATCGGAATGCTTTTGATATGCCCTATCAATAGCTTCGCGAATTTTCTCTGTGAAAACAAATTTCTTCTTGTGCCTTATAAGTACTTCCGCAAACTCCTTACGAGTTACCTCTAGAGCTTCTGGATACTCTCTGAAGATGCTGAGAAATAATTTCTCTGTGATTGGAAGGGAAGGCGTATGCGTCAAGACTATATCCAACATCCAAGGCTTGCCACCGAGCATTATTCTTTCAAGGGGAATTGTGGAGAGGTCAACTTTTGGGTCAGCCTGTAAAACCAGTGCCAACAAGTTCTCTTGCTTGCCGGAATAATCAGTGCCCTGTTCGCAAATCCACATCGCGACATCTTGTAACTTTCCTTGGGCTGGACCAAGGCGCTCGAGTAAGATCTCCAGATGGGACACCGACCTTGCTGCTTTCAGCATGGCGTTAGTCACTGGCAATGGCAAGTCTCGAGGCCAAATTGACAAGAGAAGCTCGGTACACTCTTCCCGTTGCCACCATCGGCTGTAACGCGACGTGTGTGCAATTGACAGTATTTTGATCACGAGACCCTCCGTTACTTCGACACCGGGCTGATACCTCATGAGTGCTTTCAGGGTTCCGATATCTGTTTGAGATTCGAGCATAACGGGAGTGATGTCAACTGAAAGCTTGCGAGCCTGTGTTAGACTTCTGAATGCCTGTTCAGAGAGCCCAACATTCAGCATCTTTGGAGTTATTTCCAATCCCTGACTATGATCAAACAGAACCTCCACGTTTTCCTGGATTGGACATCTCACTTCGCTGAGGAAGCGAATGACGAGATCTTCTGTCACTTGTTCTTCTCCTCTCCAGACAAGGAGGAAAGACAGCAAGTCACTGGGCTCTAGCCGAGCTGCAGCTATAATGTCGCTATCTGTGATATCGAGCGTTGCCGAGTGTTGACAAATGAGTCGGGGTATATTCTGGAATGCGCCATAACCGCCACGAGAAGCTGCAGACTCGAGGGCCAATGTAAGAGCTGTGACTCCGTTTGCGTCTTTCAAAGCGGGTGAGGCGCCATGTTGAAGCAACTGGAGAACAAGTGACTCATCAGTGTACTGGCAGGCCAAGTGTAATGCTGAACCATGAATTGGATGAACGTAGTTGACGTCGACCCCCTTTTCCAGAATCAGTGATATGATGTCACTGTTATTCCCCTCTAAAGCCGAAAAAAGGGGAGTCTTGAAGCGTCCAGTGATTTTATCTACACTGGCTCCGTGTGTGATCAAAAGCTTCGAAAGTTCGAAGTTGCCAGTAAAAGAAGCTAGCTGAAGTGGACTCTCCCATTCATCCGTTCCACCATCAGCAGTGGCGCCGCGTTCAAGTAAAATCCGGACAATGTTGGTACATCTCTGTATCGTTCGGTAGTCCACACCTTCAGCGTGATATTTCTGATGTCTTGTCCCTCGTTGCTCCATTTCCTGCTGCAGGGGTAAAGCGCAAGCCCATAACGCCAGGGTAATTGGGTCTCCTGGCTGCGATGATCTTGGTCGGACGCTCGCGCCGCGTTGTAAGAGTAGCCGTACCACTTCAAAGTTCAAGTAGTAGCAAGCTATTTGCAAAGGGCTATCTTCCTCCTGGTCACTGCCATCGACACTCATCCCTTGTTGAATCATTCTCCTTACCAGAGGAACAGAACCTGAGGAACAGACGAAGAGAAACCTTTTGGGAGTCGGAGGCACATAGTCAAGTAAAAGGTCGAGAGCTCTGTAGTTAGTGAACTTTTCCATCGTCAGGGAGTCCAGTGTTTCGTCGATGATCTCAAATGAACCCTGCTCGTCTTTGAACAGCCGTTCAACAAGTGCCCCAACCACAAGAAGATCTCCACTTCTGCAGGCTTCCTGAAGACTCAAACTGTTGATTTTTGCGCCAGAGTCAAGAAGCAGTCTCACAATACACAAATCCCCTCGTTTAATCGCTGCCAACAATGGTGTTCGGCAGTCACAGTCGTCAACTTCTAGGTTGATATCAGCCCCTCTCAACAAAAGCGTTTGGACGACGTCAACATGGCCTCCAAAAATCGCGGCATGCAAAGGACTCGCATCTTGAGCCTCCATACTTGCCATTTTAGCGTCCTTACGGCCTCGAACATTGACCGAAGCATTGGCTTCGAGCAGCAGCTCTGTCATGGCGCGGTCTCCTGCTCGACAGCTTATGATGAGGGGATGTTGGAGGCGACCCTCTTCTTCGATCAGTGAAGGGTCTGTCTCAAGAAGTAGTCTTGCTATCTCCCCATGCCCCTCCTGGAGAGCAAGCTGAAGAGTGCTCGATGATGCTGAATCTCTTTCGTTCTCTGACTGTCGTCTAGTCTGGTACTTCAACTTAGGATCTGCACCATATTGAAGCAGCAGCTGCACGATTTCGATGTGACCACCAACAATCGCTGCGCGCAGGGGTGTGTGCCAACGGCCCTGTATCACATTCGGGTTGGCTCCCTCATTCAACAGACTCTTGACAATCTGTAGCTGGCCAGTACGTGCTGCAGCCTGTAGAGAACTTCCATAGTAGTATCCCGTAGCGTCAACACTGACTCCCCGTGATAAGAGCAATTCAACAAGAGGAGCATCGCCCAGTGCGCAAGTCATCTGGAGAACTAGCCCATATCTTGTGTCTTCCAGCTTGCCTGTGTCATACTTCCGTAAAAGGAACTCGAGTACCACCCCTGGCCCTTGTTCAAAGACATACTCCAAAGACGGGGCCTCTAAAAAGCGACCATCAGGGTCATCAACAATGCTATGGAAAGTCTGTCGCTCTCTATCACCTTCAAATAACGCGAGAGCTTTGTCTAGAAGCGCCTTACCTCCATCACAATAGTCGGGAAGATGGTGGCCACAATCCAATAGCATGGTCAAAACCGCCATGGCTTCCATTTCTCTCTGAACTGTTTCCAAAAGAGCTAGATCTCCTTGACCTGCAAATTTGACATCTGCTCCAGCTTCAAGCAGCTCCTTTACCACAAAACCTGGGCAGAACCTTGCTGCGTACGGAAGAGGATAAACATTCTTTCCGCCTAGACTATTCGGATCGGCCCCTAGTCTCAGTATTGTTTGTATAGCTTTCTGCTGCTGAGGCATTGTGTCATCTATATACCAACTCGCATAGTAAGACCGCTCAGAGATATCAAAAGCGCCCAGGCAGACCTGTAGAGGACTGAAAAGACGACGGCCGTCAGTCGGTCTCGAGCCATCTGCTTGATCAGTGGTAGTCAGAGGAGCATTCCTAAAGCTGGCGTGGATAGACTGCCTGATGCGTCTATGACGCCTGGGCTTCTCGTCTTCAGGAATGTTGGCATTGATATCGACACCGAAGTCGGATACGAGATACTCGATGATTTCAGACTGTCCCTTGCTACAAGCAGCATAGACCAATCGGCTCAGGAGGAGTTCGGAACGAGACACATCGATCTTTTGAGATAGGAGAAACTTCAAAATCTCAATATCTTTTCCAGCAGCGCATACCAGTGTGTCGTCAGGAATGGCGGCGCCTTGCACATCAGAACTAAGCTTGAACAAGCTCTTGATTACCGAGAGGCGGCCCCTCTCTGCAGCTTTCTGTAGACCTTCCAGGAGGTCGTTGGATTGCAGTAGCGGTTGGTGTTTGCAACTCATGATGGCCTCCAAAACAGCTACATTTCCTGAGGTACAGCATGCCAGAAGATCTGCCTTTAGAGCTTGTTGCTCAATGACCGCGACCTTGTACTTTTCTTCTCCTGGTGGAAGTTTCAGTCTCAGCTGATCAATCTGTTCCTCCGTACAGCCACTCTCAATGGCTTTCGCGAGAGTAAGCTGCAACAGATCGTGACGCCCTTCTGGTATGCTCTCCAAAGTTGCATAGATGCGTTCAATAAATTGAACTTTCATTTTCAGGGCATGATTGAGCAGCATCCGAACGGTGTTCAAGTGTCCATTGGACGCAGCTGCCTTGAGAGCAGTAACAACCTCATAACCCCTGAATCCTAGAGTTTCTTGTTGCTCTAGTAGTATCTTGACAACTGCGTCATTTCCTCTAGCAGCACTAACTTCCAGAGGGCGGTTCTTCAGAGACTCGCCTTGCATAATTCCATCGTCACGGAGATGCCTTCCTTGCTCAATAGCGGATATATCCATTTCATCATCATGCTCAACTCGGGTGATGGTGTCACGGGCATCTCCATCAGCGACAGATTCGGTCGTGCCAGTTGTCTGCTTGTAAAGTTCTGGCCACAGTTTAGAGCGAGGATGCTTATCTCTTCCAGGAGAAGCCTCCCGATAAAGTGCCCTGTATGGCGAGGGCCGAGCTCTCTTGTACTTGGGACTCGGCGGTTCGTAGAGGAATCTGTAGCCTCGTTCTAGAAAGAACATAATGATGCTCTGGTGGCCACCCTCAGCAGCGGCATGGAACGCATCTGGAGATGAACCTTCGGCATGGACATCTGCACCGGCATCAAGAAGCATCTCGACAACCTTTATGTGTCCGTAATAAGCTGCCGCCTGCAACGCAGTACCAGAAGGCCCCGTTTTCTGGTGAATATCTGCACCTTCATCCAGTAGTATCCTGACAACATCGACATGGCCTTTCGCAGCGGCGACATAAAGCGCATTGCCTTTTCGTTCTTCTGTACTGACATTGGCACCGCGCTGGAGTAGCTCTTGGACGGTGTATTTGTGGTTCATCAAGCAAGCCGAACGGAGTGGCGTACCGAACTGACCTTCGGCTTCAATATCAAGTCCTTGTTCCAAAAGATATTTGACGATGTCTGTATGGCCAAAGAGAGCTGCGATTGCAACTGCGTCTCTTGGGAATGTGTTTGTCGCTCCTGGTGATGATTTGGAAAGCTGGCGCTGCAGCACAAATAGCTGACCAGCTTTGATGGCCTTGACTAACCTTAGTTTGTGTTTGTCCGGTGTATCCTTGTCGGCAAAGCGCTTGAACTCTGGCTTTTGTAGTTGGTCGATGACCTTGATGAAGCCATACTCTGTTGCCATCTGTATGGCTTGCTCGTAGTCATCCTCAGAGTTAATAATGGCATCGTGCCCAATGAGAGAGAGCACAATATCTTCATGCCCTCCTTGAGATGCAGCTTGGATGGCACTCTGAAACTTCGAACCACACTTTGAAGACGCACCGTGTTCAAGCAGCTTCTCTACGATGTCTTGGTATCCTCTGAAACACGCAACATGCAACGGACTTCCATATGCACCACATTCGACGTTCAGCTCTGCACCCTTCCCGATCAGAGTTGTCACGGTGGAGAGATGGCCAGTTGCAACGGCGAGGTAGAGTGCCGTGTGCCCAAGGTCGTTCCGTTGGTCCCAGTCTATATCATTCTCCGACTCTGCCATAAGATTCAGCAGGCCGTCTATACCAAAGACAGCTGCTAGGAAGAGAGGAGACGATGTTACGTTTGACACGGCATCAAGAGCCGGCTTCATTGGGTGATCCCTCGGCAGCAGTTGTGCAATCTCCTTCGCAATATCTAGCCAGGCTTCGAAGGAAAGGCTGACATCATAGTCCTCATCCTCAAAGACGAATGAGATCATTTCTTGAAATAGCTTGTCCTCCTTCTTGACAATCCTTGAGCTCTCAAAGTGGCCTGCCCAGTGCGTAGCGGCATACAAGAAGAAGCCTTGAACCTGTTGTTCCAGGCTTCCATTGTCAGGCGCACCGCGGGCGCTTACCTTTATGCAGGTCGATGCCAGCAAACTGTGAGCTATGGGAGCGGAGAACAAAGACTGTTTACTACGGAGGATAAACTCTCTGACTGAATGATGAGCGAGTCGGACAACTTGGCGATGGAGGTCTATGACCACCAAGTTCGAGCATACAACAGATATGTCCGCCGCCGTGCAAGGGACATCCCCTGTGCTTGAGGCAGTGATGGCTGCCAACAACGCCTCAGGGGTCAATGGCGCTTTCATGTATAGCAGCCAGGAGAATGTATGAACGGCGAGTTGGCGCGACTTTTCCCCTGATTGCAAGATTTGTCCAAGGTCGTTTTCGTAAAGCTTGTCGAGATCAGATAGAATGTTGGACCGCAGAGCCGGAAGCAAATCATGTTCGTTCTTGACCTTGCGAAGCTGCTGTATTTGCCGATGAACCCATAGAAACCTAGATATGGCCAGTTGGTTAAGAACATAATTGGAAGGTGAAGGAAGAGGGAGCCCACATTTCGCCTGCGCCCTCTAGCAGCTCCTTAATCAAGCAGCTTCTTCTATCCGGAGAGAGTCTTCCACTGATGAGTTTGGCGTCGTCAATCCTCTGAGTAATCAACTTAGCCATATCATCGTGAACATGGTCAGCCGTCACAATAACCTCCTTCGCAGTCGGTAGTGACGAGAGGATATCAAGACTATTCCTGCTTGTGATTAACACCTTGACGACGTTCTCAGCCTTTGACATGATGTCAGATAAAGACTGCAAGAGAGCATCACAACTCTCATCTTCAACCTGCTCGACACCATCGAGTAATATTGTAATGGGGTCTTCATTGGCAACTTGAACGATGCGATCAACACACTCCTTCCTACTCAACTTAGGAAGGTCCAGTCCCTTAAGGCGAGCTGACCTCGAGCGGCGCTGGAAGTCTGAGTAGAAAAAGTCACGAACATCACTTTGGGTTTCTGTAATCGCGAGTTGGCGCAGAATGCTACGGAGGATCCCGTCTGCTGATGATCTCTCCGGTTCTGACTCGCTTTCGAGACAGTAAAAATATGCGAAGGGTGTCGATTCTGGCTGCGAAGCCCAGGTTGCCCGCAATGAATCGACTATCACCGAGAAAAGATTGGTCTTGCCGGAACCCGTGATCCCATGAATCCAGAGAGTCGATGAAGAGCTTGACTCGCACCAGTTCCTATAAGCATCATGTTGCAGAAGCCACTGACCGAAGTTTGGCGTTCTTGACTCGGATATGGTCTCGTGATGGATTGAGAATGGCGAGGTGGACATCCAGGCTATCATCTTTATATAATCGTCCTCTTCGATACGCTTGGTGTTATTGTTGATTTGATCTCTGAGGCGAAGAACTGTCTTTTGGATAAAGCGTAGATCTGAAGTGTCCTGAAGCTTGGCTAGTTTGAGAACCTCGTCCTCTCGGGATAAGATGTTTTGTATCCCATCATCACCTGTCCAAAAGACACTCTTGGCAAGTCGGACTGCTCGGGTCAGTGGATGTATTTCTCAATGGGGTTACAAACATACCTGTAGTTGATTGTGAAAAGAAGGCAATAGTGTGTGCCAGATATGTCAAGACTTCTGTATAGAGAACCGTGAGGGCTGTTTCAAGCGTAGCCTCAACGGATTGACCTCGGCCAAGATGCAGATTCTCAAACTCCTTGTATCGCGCAATGATCCGGGACACAACCTCGAGGTCCTGAACCATGGCCCCGTACTGTTGGACATCGTTGACTGTGACTTGAAGAAGCAGTCTGACAGCGGCCCAGGGCAGCGAAGCGTTGCTGGCATCAAACTGCACAGCCGCATCGCCAACTGCTTTGAAGGAGTCGATCCATTTGGCAATCTTTTCAAGAACATCTCGGATAATGACGACTTGTCCATTTGAGCGCTTGAACTTCCAGCGTTTGCGGAGGCTAGTGGCTTTACGTGTCTCCGCTGCTTCCAGAGCGGCGGCTAGAATGTCGCGCTTATGCGTCGCAGCCTGGCCGAGCGATGTCTTGAGATCTGCGCCGAGGGAGTTGAATGCTTGATCCCAGAGACTCTGCGCATTTGTATAGCTTGAAGGCGGCGTTTGCGTCGCCATGGCGGTCTAGAGAAACCGAGTCGCTTCTTCCTTTCGCAGTATTACTCGGCATCTAATTTAGTTTGCAGGTTCCAGCCCAAATCCTGATGATCGAGACACCAAGTCTCAGCCGCAATGCTCGCGACGCTTGCCTGTCTAAGCCGCTGCCTTAGGTGCTTGCGTCGATGCGGGTGGCGTCCAGTCAGACGGCGGCTGCATATGCTGGGTGTACTCCGTAACCACCAAATAGATCCATTTTCAAGGCCGCCCGATCTATTGCGTTACCAGCCAGCTCGGCATTCCGCTGGTTGTGTGCCGGCCTTCATTGACAACAAGTCAGTGTAATTCACGTAACTTCGACATATTGGGGATCATGCTTCAACGCTAAATTTTAGCAATAGCAACTCGGTAAGATAAAGGTGATATTGTGGTTGGTGTGAGTTTGACCTGCTTGTTCTGCTTGCTCAGTCAGGCAGGCAGCCACGCGAAGGACGCGAAAAAAGAGCGAGATTCTAGCGGTCGTTTACAGGCTTGTTTGCTTTCGGCCAACTGTCGGCCTCAAGCAAACTCAACAAAAGAAGAGTCACGGCCACGACAATTGACAATAGACAATAGACAATAGTCTACAACAACAAATATTTTAGCCAAGACAGTTGCCTTAGTGAAATAACTCTTTTCCACTTTTTCAGATCCTCCAGGCCTCAAACGCACAACCATGTCCTCACCAAAGACAGTCGCTTTCTTCGGCGCTAGCACAGGCGTCGGCCTCTCAGCGCTGAAGCATTCACTGGCTGCAGGGCATAACTGTATCGCTCTGTGCCGAATCCCGTCAAAACTTGAGGCGCACATTTCGCCACCAAAAACTCATTCCAATCTACGAATTGTTCAAGGCAATGCCCACGATATCGAGGCAGTGGCTTCTTGTTTAAAGAAGGACGATGGCTCAATTGTCGATGCAATTGTCTCTACGATTGGGGGCAAGCCCATCATTTACAAAATGACGATTGATGATCCCAACTGTTGTCGAATCGGCATGTCTGTCCTTCTTGATGCTCTCGCCCAAATACGTGCAGAGGGTGCAGTAGGAAGACCTCACATCACTGTCTTCAGTACCACTGGCATGTCCGACTTTGGTCGCGATTATCCCCTTCTGCTCTACCCTATTTATGCGATTGCTTTGAAGGTTCCTCACGAAGACAAAAAGATCATGGAGACCAAATTGGCCGACAGTGGTGAAGACTTCACCATCGTGCGGGGCAGTTTGCTGGTGGATGGTGAGAGCGAAACGCCAGTGCGCGTGGGCATCGAAGACCCCAAGAATGGGTTAGAGTCGCTGGAAATTGGATACACTATCTCAAGGGAGGACGCTGGGAAATGGCTGGCAGATAATCTGCTTGTACAAACACGTGCTGAGTACGTGAACAAGATTGTATCCATCACTTACTGAGTGGTTCAACGGGAGAGTATGCATCAAGAAGGCGTAGGGAATTGCTTGGGAACTCAGCGTGAACGAATAAATTACTTAGCTCGTACGATCAAGTTCTTACATGATACATACAAATAATAATCTTCTGAAC
The DNA here is from genome assembly GCA_022833035.1 of Fusarium marasasianum. Classification (NCBI taxonomy): domain Eukaryota; kingdom Fungi; phylum Ascomycota; class Sordariomycetes; order Hypocreales; family Nectriaceae; genus Fusarium; species Fusarium marasasianum. Next base: position 955,343 of record JAJEQZ010000017.1, read on the forward strand.
ATCAAATAATTATTCCTGTGCCCATCTTGGATGAACTCTTGCTGTCTCATTTATAAGAGTACAGTATTACCCTAAGGCATCCGTGATGGGGAGAATGGTACAGCTGTCCCAAAATGCTTTAGCGCTTATCTTGTCCTCCAGATAACCTATCAGGACTTTAACGCTCGGTATCGTAGCTACTTATCAGTCCTGCTTTGGGATCAGAGTGAATGATGACCATCAATCATATACATGTTTTGACAGCTGAATACTGGGTCAAGAGTAAATGATTACTTGGGGAAGGTTTGGTACTGAGAGGAAATGTCCCTATCTGGAATCCCCAGCTGGCCGAAACTGCTGATGAGGTAGTGATTGATGGTAGGTGATAGTGATGGTTGGAAGAGGTGCATCTACCACGATAGTTCACCCGAAGAAATGCTCATTTGCCGCGAAGAAAGAGTCAAATCTCTATCGCGACAAGGCATCAAACTATTGCCAGATCACGCTGTGCGAGCACGAGACTCTCATCTTTGCCGGCCTCTTTATCGCTGTTCATCACGAATGACGCCCTCCCCCGCTATCCCAACCCCTCTCGCGTCAGATTCGGCCTCCGCGCCCGAGAAAAACGCGAGGAACGCCTCCACAGCCAAGCTCCGCAGCTGCGTCGTTTGTCGCAGTCGTAAAGTGCGCTGCGACAAGCTATCGCCATGCTCAAACTGTCGCAAGGCTAACATCCCCTGCGTGGTTCCGTCCAATGACCGCCCTCCAAGATGGGCCAGGCGCTTGGAGCGCATCGCCGATAATGGACAGAGTGCTGCAGGACAGGGTGGTGGCAGCTCTGGCACTGATCAGGTTATGAACAGACTGCGGACGCTGGAGAATTTAGTCAAGGAGTTGAGTGGACAGCTTGAGGTGGCTAATGCTGCTGCCAGTAGGGGTGCGTCCTCTGATGCTCCGTCGCCCCAAGATGCTGTGAAGGATGCAGCTAGTCCGTCCTCAACATCGACGGCCTCTGACGTGCAGAAACATTTTGGGAGAATGGTGATCAAGGACAAGAACAGAGAAAAGTATGTAGCTAGTGGCTTCTGGTCTCGCATCAGTGATGAGGTATGTCCACTCCAACCTTGCTTCTTGCTGTTCATCTTTCTGACTGCCTGCAGCTCGATGGGTTGAAGATGGACACACGTAGAATGGCAGATGAGGAGGAATCTTCCGAAGATGAAGACTTTCCGGTCAGCACTCCCTCAACTCAAGAACTCTACCGAGAACCCTCAGAGCGGCATGCTTTCTTGTTTCGAAACAGCCAAGCTCCTGCATCGCCCGGCGAACAGGACTTCAGCCCGTTACCATCACAGATCCCCTTCCTACTGGACGTATTTGATGAGAACATTAACCTCATCATGCATATTGTGCATATGCCGAGCATCAGGAAGATGGTCCGTCCTTCACATGGGACAGCGGCCAAGGTATCTCTCAAGCACCAGGCGCTGCTCTTCTCCATTTACTATGCGGCCATCACGTCCATGGAGGACGACGATGTGCTAGCCAATTTTGGGTCTACGAAAACGGAACTCAATATGAAGTTCCGTCGAGGCCTTGAACAGGCCTTGGCACGAGCAGACTTCCTCAACAACCCTGACATTGTCCTTGTTCAGGCCTTGGTCATCTTCCTATCTCTCGCGAGGCGGTACGATAGCCCTGTTTACGTTTGGATGATGACTGGTTTGATGATTCGTATGGCTCACGCTGTTGGCCTCCATCGAGACGGTTCAAGGTTCGAGCATCTATCACCGTTTGAAGTTGAGCAACGACGTCGTCTGTGGTGGATGATCATTACAGTCGACATTCGTGCTTCTGAAGATCAGGGGACCGAGTTCTCAATTACACAAGACAGCTTCGATACCAAGATACCTCTCAACGTCAACACTTTGGACATTGAGCCCGAAACTAAGGAGACTCCTCCGGAGCGCAAAGGCGTTACAGACATGTCCTTCGCACTCTCCATGTGTGAACTAGCTCAAGTTTCGAGGCAGTTGATGGCATCGAGTATTCACTCATCGGGGCCGACCCTCGAGGAGCAAACTAAACTGCTCGATGGTATCCAAGAAAAGCTCGAGAATGGCTACCTTTTCCGCTCCGCACATCCAGAGGATATAGCCAACTGGGTCGGGATCGTGTGCGCGCGGCTTGTGCTTTCCAAGCTAACACTCTTAGTGTATCTCCCGTCGCTTTTTGCTTCACCAAATGAGCGGTTCTCGGATGAGATGCGAGACAAACTGCTCATCGCCGCTATTGAGGTCGCAGAGCACAACCACGCGCTCAACGCTGAGACGAAATGCCGCCAGTGGCGATGGATCTACCAGACGTATACTCACTGGTATGCCATTGTGTGGCTTCTGATTGAGATATCCAGACGACAGTGGTCGCCTACTGTCGAGCGGGCATGGGTGGCTCTGCACAGCGTCTGGCTTATCCCGTCGCAGCACAACATGACCAAGAATGCGCGTATGTGGTTTCCGCTGCGTCGCTTGATGGCCAAAGCGAGAAGCCATCGGGACGAGCAGCTGATGCTAATTCGGAACAACCCAGCGATGATCGAGAAATTGGAGCAGGCTGATCGCTCGCTTCCTGTTCCCGTAAGCCCGGAATCGTCAGAAGAGACAAACTCGCAGCAGCGATTTCTTGAGCACTGGCGCTTTGCTGTTGGCAAGACTACCTATGGCACTGCGGAGCAAGCAGTGTCTCAAGCCAGTGATAGCATCACAACGCAATCTCTAGCTAATCCGGCCATGGGTTACAATGCCACTCAGTGGGCAAACCCCTCGTTCGACTTTGCTTCATACCACCCTGGACTTCAAATGGGCGTAGCTGGTGATATACTGCCAACAGAGATGAACATGCTACCTCAAACATGGGTTGATGGCCAGCCTGGAGATGCAGATGTTGCGTCGTGGCTTTGGACAGACATGGATCAGAGTGGCAACGGGATCGGAGACATCGATATAAATATGGATATTGATACTGACATTGACTGGAATACGTGGTTACAGTCTGCTACAGGTATGGAATTGAATCAAGGAAGCACGGGGCCTCCTTGAGTAATTTTGGGTAACAGGCCTCAGAACTTCAGTCCAAGACTGATGAATGTATGGAACAAATGCGGATTAGGGCAACGTAAGGGCCAGTTTGGTAATCATGTGTGAGGTTCTCGATGGCGAATCTGACGCATTATGTGTTTCTGGAGGAATACTGTGCAGTACAGTCTTTCTGGCCACTAGAGCCTTTGGCTAAATTCCGAATCGTACAGCTCCTTCTGACGCTCAAGCACAGCCGGGTGACGAATCACTCCTGGCTTCAGCTTGCCAAAGTCCAAGTCAACGCCCTCCTCCATATATGGAAAGGGACCAAGAGGTGTAATAGCAAGAGGGTTGATCTTGTAATGACTTTTTGTATACTGAACCAAGGTTAGTCCCACTCAGACACACGAGTCATGGACTTACGTTTTCTTTAATATGCCTGAAGTCTGTCGTCTCTTTGAAACCCGGGACATTCCAGTAGAGGTTCTTGAGCCACTCATGAATGACTGGGTAGTTGGCGCGAATGGTTCCGAGATCGCATTTGAAATGACCAACATAGACAACATCAAATCTGACGACAGTGGCATACGCACGGATGTCAACTTCGGTGAGCTGCTTGCCGAGGACATAGGGGCCTCCATTCTTATGAATCAGTGCCTCGAGCTTGTTAAGTGCCGCGAAGACTGTTGGTACATTGTTGTTGTAGTCCTCCTGGGTCGTTGCGAATCCGGCTTTGTAGACGCCACTGTTGAGGTCTCGCTGCATCCAAACATTGATGTCGTCAATGGCCGGTCTCAAGTTCTCAGGATAGAGGTCAAGATCTCGCCCGGGGCTGTTCGAGTCAAGTATGGAATTGAAGGCTGTTGGCAGCCAACGAAGCAATTCGTGGCTCTCATTATTGACTATTCGATTCTCCTTCTTATCCCAGAGAACAGGTACACTGTACCGGCCTTTGTAATCAGGGTCATCTTTAAAGTAAACCTCGTGCATATACTTTGATTTGAAGAGGTGATCTTCGGTAGCCCCTTCATAGAGATCATCAGGAGAACTCAGAAACTGCCAACCTGGCCATCCTTTATCATCGCCCTTGGGGTAGGGCTTCACGACAGATAGACCGATGATGTCTTGGAGACCTTTGAGATGCCGGACAAGATTTGCTCGGTGAGCGAAAGGGCAGAAGAGTCCGATGTATAGATGGTAGCGATCCTTCTCGGGCTGGAATGGGCCATCCGGAGTGATGACCCCGTGCCATGAGTCATCAGGGCTACCATGAACAGTCATTTTATGAGCTTAAACAATGATGTGTAAAACTTGTGTACTTGTTACACATGAGGAGGTTCGTATGGGGAGATAGACTGCTTGACCCCGCTTGATGACGGATAATCGGAATTGGGGGTCCGATTCCGGAACTTGGCTCGGAACTGAACTATATATCAGGCATTTGTAGCGTGTAGTTAATAGCAATTGATACATACAGGGACGATGGATCGGTAATTTCAAAAGAATATAACATAGTTACAGTACTTACATTTGAGTCCAGAAGAAAATGTTTAATATAAATGATAGGATGCAGTGTCAGGTCGTGTTCGCCTTCCACTGTCTTAGCCTAAGTATTGAATAACACGACTAAAGAGAGTATGAGAAGAGAAAAACCAGTCAACGACAAATGCCAAAGAATTTCCCAGCAGAAACCATAATTCAATATGTAAAAGCAGAGGGTCTCTCGGTGAGATGTGTGTGATAACTGAATAAACGAGTGTTGATTGCCATGCGTGAATATCCCCCAAATACCGTCCTTATCGCCCTAGCACATAAGTCACAAGTCCTCTGGCCCACTGATCCCAAACCTGAGGCCAGCCGTAAGTGCGATTTTGCATCGAGCGTGATCGAGGTAAGCTTTTGTTGAAGCGTGAGATAGTGGCCATGAGTTGCTGACCTAGGTAGAAGGCTTGCCAGGCTTGTCTAGTCCAGATGGTTTACCTGGGCCATCTGACTTGCCTGGTTCAGGATATTCTGGTTTACCAGGACTATCAGGCTTGCCAGGACCGTCATGCTTGTCTGGACCATTTGGCTTGCCTGGGCCGTTTGGCTTTCCTGGATGATCAGGTTTGCCAGGCTCAGGATAGTCAGGCTTTCCTGGATGATCAGGCTTGCCCGGATGGTCTGGCTTACCACCTGGGTGATCAGGCTTTCCTGGGTGGCTAGGTTTGCTGGGTCCAGGATAGTCAGGCTTGCCGGGATGGTTAGGCTTGCCTGGGTGATCAGGTTTTTGAGGTTTGTGTGGGTAATGAGGCTCAGGCTTGTGCGGCTTAGGAGGGGAATAGTGAGGTTCCGGGTTAGGATGCTCAGGGGGTGGATAATGAGGCTTCCCAGGCTGGTCCGGTTTGTTCTCCCAAGGCTTGTGGGGCTTGCCTGTATGATCTGGTTTTCCTGGCTTGGGATAGTCAGGCTTTCCAGGGTGACCAGGCTTGTGAAGCTTGGGAAGAGGATAGTGAGGCTTTGGCGGGTAGTGGGGCTCCGGCTTAGGTTTGGGGGCAGCATAATAAGGCTCCGGTTTGTGAGGCTTGGGAGGGTAGTGCGGCTTCTCAGGCTGGCGAGGATAATTCTCCCAGGGCTTGTGAGGCTTCGGCTTCTTTACACCACAGTCGGGATCAGATGGCTTGGGCTTTCCAGGCCCGCCATATTCTCCCCAGCCCTTGACGGGCTTGTAGTCATGGCAGTAGACTTCCTTGCCAGGCTCGGCAACAGGAGCAGAGACAGCACCTGAGCTCAGAGCCAAGAGGGCAATAACAGACAGCTTCATCTTAGCAGATGGTTGACAGGGCTGTGCTGCAGTGAAGAAAAGGTTGTGAAATAGGTTGTAAAGTCTCTCTAAAGAGTGAAGAGACAGTCAAAGGAGTAGAGTTGAGAAAGTGAAAGGCGGATGAGGAAGGAAGAGAATAGATCTCGAGGGGGCAACGGCGAGCTTTTATGTTCTTTTCTCGTCGCTGGATGTGTTGGGATGGCAAGGGGATGCAATAAAATTTAGGGCGTCTATCCTAGGCGACAAAAAGCCCTGGGTAAACTTAGCTATAATTTAGTATAAATTTAGAGGATTTCAGACTAAGTATTTTAAGCACCTTAATTTAAGATCAGAAGTCTTCTTGCACCCCGGGGAACGGATCATACGACACTGTAATTGGTGTCGATCAACGTATTGAACTTCGTCGTGAATGCATGGGCTGGGGCCGTGTGAAATCCTCGTTGAGTTCATGGGGACATGCCCACCTACAGTCACTTGGAAAGTATTCGACAGGCATGTGTCTTGATGCCTTAGCTCTCAGTCTCAAAAAGAATAGATAGCTAACCTACCGGGTCAGAACTTCCGCCTTGATTCTTAGATGCGATTGGCTTCTACAAGTGCATTACGCTTCGAGCCCGACATGGCTGTTTCTTTTGGGACGGAGTTGATACTCTGGAAAATTCTGCCACATGGCGGTATTGCAGAATGATGTTGTCATTGTCGTCGATTTTCAAGTGGTGGCTTGCTTACCAACAGAAATTCGTGTCTTCTCGTATCATGCATGCACTCTCGAATGTGGTGTCTTCATGCAGAAGCAGAGAGCCAAAGTTCGGGTCAATTCCCCTGAAGCTGAATATTGAAACAGCCAAGGTTAAATCTCACCAACAGATGCTGGGATTACTGGTGGGGTTACTATGGCCGATTAGTTTTTAGGTGCGGTTCGGACAAATGAACTCTCCGTGTCCAGACAGCCATAGTTCAGCTCTAGATGCAATACCCCGGTTGATGTGAAACAATGATTCCGGGGAAAGATCGTATTCATTGACGGCCGAATAGGAACAGAACGAAGAGCTTTGCTGGTTGCTGCTGCTGTACCTGTTCCAGATCTCACAGCCGAGTCTTCCGGAGATAATGCTATAAGCGTGACACAACACAATATGCTACTCATTATGCGAGTCTTGTGCAAGACTAAATTGGTCTGGTCAAGTTGGTCATCCCCAATCAAGACGTTGCGAGTGTTGCATGCTCAGGAGTGTGGGTATCATGCCCAACAGGCCTCAACGTTGAGGCACTCGTAACGGCCAGGTCCAAACTCAATTCTGTATCAGCATCAAACCTAAGCTAAAATTTATGGTTGTTCTTGACTCTAATGTGTCTTTCCCTGGAGCTGTCAAGCGAGATTTTCCAGGTATCTTGCAGTCTGAGAGCTAGTTTGGTACGCTGACATGGTCACAATGTCATCTTGACTTGGCCATGACTGAGTAAAACAGCTCTATTTAAACTTTCCAACATTCGTATCGAGTCAACACAAGTCTTTCAGCTTAGCCTGACTTGGTATTTTCATCGATCCATTTAGCTCTGGTCGATTCTAGAGAGCATGAGCCGGCTGAGCCAAGCCAACACCGAAGTTCCCCGTCACCAACACCACACGTAGGTGTAATCATGCAGTCGCCTCATGCAAACTCGATCGTGGTATTTCTATTGTGCACCAGGAGAATATTATTTGGGACTGACAGCCATTGGTGCCCGCCTAGAAGCTCGTGTCGAGATTTATGCATGAATGCATGGCTCACAGTCATAACTGGCATATCGTGACCTCTAGTCGTTACTAAAAACAACCAACTCCTGAGTCTCGCGCTACTGGTGAGAATTGCGATGCTTGTGAGACGTATTGCCTCATTTTTCCACCAACAGAGCGTATGAGGGTTTGCGATTCGCTGCTCATGCCACTCAGAGCAGGAAACGAGATGGTTGGGCTCCCCATCTTGATATTTCAGGGTGTGATGACCTGTCCATTTCTGTATGCACAACATTCAATAGTCTCGTTTGGGGTATTTTTAGCTGTCGTCGGGGACTTTCTTTGGGGACCAGCTACACCTCAAAATGGAAGCTTGACCCTGATTTGGTCAGATAATGACATCACGTGAGATGTGAAACAGCTGAGTCCTCGTATTGATTTATACCCGCATTAGTTCAAGGTCTAGGTCTGTTTGAGTTGAGTTCATAGACTTGGTCAAGACATATCGCTTGGTGATATCTTGCCACAAGCTCAGACTATTGACTGTTGGATATTCAGGCGCATGCAGTGTAAGCTCTTAATGACTGCTCTCTACTCCCTTTGATACAGCAGACTTTACGGAGGATCACCGATTCTAGCATTTTCTACGATTGAGAGTCCCTTTTCGATCCGGAAATGCTTCAATTTCGCTTCAATGGTCTATACTTCGACTTAGCTATCTCCCCTATGGTTAATCTTATTGCTATGCTCACAGTATGTTCCCAGTTATCTCCGTTAGTCTTATGCCATCTGTGGTTTCCGCAATCCGGCGGATCTCTGGAGTGGCAACGGAGCCGTGTAACGTGAGAAGTATGATAGAGTTCCACAACCTTCAGCCTAATGATTCATGATAATTGAAGCTAGGAGGACAATATGCTTCCCCCCTCGCTCTGCTGGTCGCCATGGTCATATGTACAGACAGAAACGCTCTGATTGGGTTGTCAGTCACCGGCCCTAATCTTCAAGTCCACTACCAGCCAGGGAGAGGTACTACACAGTATACCATGGTTTTCGTCTATGATACTAATGCCTGCAAGTGTTCACACAAAAACACCAACGCCGTAAATGGAAGCTATTACTTGCTTGGTAGGTTACATGATGTCACTCTATGAAATAGGGCTGGTTCCTCTCATGTTTACAAATTATCCGCTTCTCTCCGGGCTTCCGGCTTCTTACGGAAGATTGGAGGTTGGCTGAGGAGTGAGGCCCCTATCTATGCAGCTCCCTTTTTTCACATCAGGCTGGTCAATGCGTGCCAATGAGATGCACTTGCAACGTAATGAAGACCTCAGTGTATGCTCATCAAAGCCCGAGCTAGAGCGTTCAAAATGCCTTTCGAATGTCGCAGGACTAGATGGTACACTTCCGCAAGGTGCTAGCTTGCATCGCGGTAGGGGTTCCGTATTCCTGCTTGGGCTCCGGGCATTAGATCTGTTCTCTCCGGCCGCTGAAGAGTCAGCCGCCGGGTCAGGTTGACTCAAGTTGCTATAGTATTATGGCTATAATGGCTATCGGCTGAAATGAATATCATAAAAGCCACTATAACTCAGATGCTGCTGCATGTTCACTGGTCGTGTTGCGGTTGGTTGATCTTTCATGATCCTGACGTAAGCCATGATCTTGTCGAGCTGAATCTGTCTGGACAACAGAGAAACGAAGCTCAAACTCTGTATCCATAAGATCGGGTGAGTATCATATGCAAGTGTTGCAGTAACAGATGCGCAAAAGAATCAAGTAGGGATATCACCCACAAGGTACTATTAAAAGAAGGAGTATGGTCTATGCCTTGAAAGAGTTTGAGCCTTCCACAGAGAGGGGTTCACTGTTTCCAACCGGTTATTGCGACATTATCCCAACCAAGAATATCACAGGTGATGGTACCCTTGAACTTTTGGTACTTATTTCCAGTAAAGACAATATAACCGATGCCAGATTGCATTGCATGAGGTTGGGGGTGATGCTCCGGGACTTCGCCCGATTCAGGCTTTACAAGTACCTTTCCTCTCCATGAAAGCCAGAACTTTGGTTGTCTGAAAGTATTCTTCTCAAAATTGTCAGACCTTAACTCTTCAGTGGTCTTGTAGTCATGGCATTCTTTCGGGCGATCGTTTTCATCTCCTGAAACCTCAGATGGTTGCTGGTCGGGGTAGGTCTCTTGTTGCTGATCATCGGCGTCAGAGTTAACCGCGGACCTTTCACCAGGACTATGTGCAACGCTTTCAGTATCACAATCTGAATTCTTTGGAATATTTGCCCGGTCCAAGATCTCTTGGATTTTCTTCCGACTTCCAGCCATGATAAAAGAAGCATCCAACACGTCAGGAAGAAACATGTCTCCCTCCAACCCATCCTCCTTATCGGTAAACCGGTGAATGTCAAATCGGGGTGAATTCGCGGGGTGACGTTTATGTTTTACATCCCTTTTATCTTTAACTGGATCGGGGTTGTATTGAGAGATACGTGCCAGGGATTGAGCTTTAGGACATTGTAGTTGGTACGAGCCAATGACCCTTGTAATGCTTGAGGGGCTGGAGGACTGTGGTGTAAATTTGCGAGTTCTCCGATTGTGAAAGGTCCGCGAAGAAAATACTGCCTGGTGCCACGATTCATCCATCTTGAAAAGAAGAGCAAAGAGCTATGAAGTTGTTAGAGATGCGTTAGATATATGTATAACGCTGTGAGTTCCAATCTGTAGATCTAACCAAGCGGAAGCCCCACTCTTTGAGTAGGCAGTAAAAGGCCAGAATAAGGGTAAGAAACTACCTATTAGTTTAAGCTATATAGAGTCTAACTAAGCTGGCTTAGTAAGGCATAAGACTTTAAGATATATATAAGACCTTAATACTAATAGCCTGCTATTATTCTAGGCAAGGTAAATGCCTTTACCTAGCTTAACTTTATAGTCTTTTTACTATACCTTTTCTTTTTACTATACCTTTTCTTTTAATAAAAAAGGGTTTTTTTTTTTAATTTTTATAAAAAGGATTTTTTTATAATTACTTTTTAAAAAAGGCTTATAGCTAGCTTAATTTTAATAATATATTAAAAACTTTATAAAAAGCCTTTTTAATATTATAGTATTTTAATAATAAGCTAGGTAAATATAATAATATTATATTAATTAAAGTTTAAAGAAATAAAATTTTAACTTAAAGGATTTTTATTAAAAAATTTAAAAAATTATAAAGATATATATTAAGCTAATTAGCTTTATTATTAATTAATTATTATAATTAATTATTTTTAAATAAAATTATATTTTAATTAACTTTAATATAATTTATTTTTATTTTATTTTTTATAGTTAGTTTATATTAATAATTTATATTATAATTATAATATTAAAGTAAAAGTATTATTATTTTTATTTTAATTATATTAATTACTTATAACTTTTAAGTAATTATATAAAAGAATTTTATAATTACTTTTAATTAAAAGACTTTTTAATTTATAATAGCTTTTTAATTTTTTAAGCTTTTATAAGGTTTTTAAGTAAGTTTTTATAGTATTTATTTAATTTCTTTTTATTATAATATATAATAAAAAGTATAAAAAGCTTTTAATTATACTTTAAACTTTTAATAAGCTATAAGCTTTTTCTAAACTTAGTAATTACTTTTTTTTATATACTTTTTTTATATTTATTATTATAATAATTAAGTTTAATTATATTAAACTAAGCTATACTTAAGTTTATTATTAATAAATTATATAAAGTATATATTAAGTATTATTAAAGTATTATATCTTTTAATAATAAATTAATATATATTAAGCTTAGTTAATATAAAAAAGTTATATTTAAATAAATATATTAATAGTTAGTAAGCTAAGTTTTATTTAATACTAAATAAATATATATATATATATATTTAGTAAATTTATATATTAAATAAAGTTAATTTAACTTAATTTATTATTATTTATAAAGTTTTTATATATAAGTTAAATAATATATATTTAATTTATATTAAGTTAGTAAATAGTTATTAAAAAAAAAGTAAAGTATATTATTTTATATATATTAAATTATATTAAGTTATAATTATAATAACTACTTAGGAATAAGGCTAACTAGCCTTATATATTTAATATATAACCCTAAGACCCTCCTAACTCTATTAAGAAAATCCCTTATATTAAATTCTTACCTCCTTAAGCTTTAATTAATATAATACTATTATACCTATTTAGCCTTTATTACTAAAATACTATAATAATTCTAAAGCTTTTACCTTAAGCTACCTAATTATAATAATTAACCTATAATAAACTACTACTTTTAGTATAAAACTAGATAAATTAGCACTAAAACCTTAAAAAATTACTACTAACTTTACCTAAATAACTAAAGGAAAGTTATCCTAAACTATAATATATAAAATAACTTAAACCTCTATTAATACTACCTATATTATTACCTTAAAAAAAAAGATTAAGTAACTTAAAGTAAAGCTTACCCTTTAGTAATAAGAAAAAGAATTAAAGTAATTTATTTAAAAAAACTAACCCTAAACCCTTTTTAATAACTAAGGAAAAAATAACCTAAACCCTTAAGAAAATATTTCTAGTACTAAAGGCTTAGACTATAACCTAGATAATACTTTATTAAGTTACTATTAAACTAAAGCTAGCTTATTTTCTTTCTCTTTAAAAAGTAAGGTTAAGGTAAAGAATATTATTACTTTTAAGTACTTAATTACCTTTTAAAAAAAAAATAAATAACTTAATAATATAAACTAAAGCTTTAAAAAAGTATAAAAATAATACTATATTAATAAAAATAAGATTCTTTTTACTTATAATAATATAACCCTAAATACTAGATTAATATAGTCTAGCTATTTAAATAAATAATCCTAGGAAAAAAAAGAAGCCTTTAAAAGGAATTAAAAAGCTTTTAAGAAATAGTCTTTAATTTTTATAAAAGACAGGAGAAATTACTAGATCTTTATTATAGCCTAACTTAAGTATACTTACTAATAACCTAGCTAATCTCCTTAAGACTTTTATAAATACCTTATATTTATTAAGGATTACCTTCTATATAAACTAAAATAAGTAGCTTATATTTATTAGTACTATATAAAATTATTACTAATACTTAAAGATACTATAGTATTTTAAGGAAAAGTTAAACTCCTTAAAATATAAAAAGAATTAATTTAGCTAGTATAATAACTATAAGATATATTTAATAAAAAGAATAAATATATTATAACTATAACTAATACCTTACTAGTTAAGAAAAAACTATATTAATTATAAAAATAAATAAAAATATTCCCTTATTAATACCTTTAAAAAAGTAACTTAAACTAAACCTCTATTTAAACCTTAAAAAATAGAAATAAAAATAAAAATAAAGACCTAAGCTTAGTAAAATACTATAACTATTATAAAACTAAGTATTACTTTTAAAACTACCTTATACTAAAAAAAACTAACTAAGTAAAGAAATTAAAAAACTAAACCTAACTAAAAATATAGGTTAATTTCTAGTTAATATCTTTATAATAAATACTAAATATAACCTAAACTTACCTTAAACTAGGTTTAAAAAAAGGATCTTTACTATAATTAAAGTCTAAGGTTATAAAAGTATACTAGCCTAGGCTTATATTAATTATAATATAAAAATAAATACTATTAGTAAAACCTTTATAAGATTTTAAGGATTTTAATAATTAGGAAATACTAATATTTCTCTTTAAGGAATTAATAATAGCTAACTTAAAATAATAAAATATTAGGAAGTACTCTTAACTATAACTAATTACTAGAAATAGATATATAAAACTACCTAAAGTCTAATAAGTATTAATAAAAAAGACTAAAAAAAACTAATACTCCTTTTTATTATTACCTTAAAAGACCTCTAGATTATAGCTAACTTTAAAATAAAAAAATAGTAATTTAAAGGTTACTATAAAGAACTTAAACTTTTAAAACCTTAGTAATTTTTAAAAAAAACTTATAACTAAGTTAAGATCTTTACTATTACTATTATTAATAAGCCTTACTTACTCCTTAATAAAAAACCCTAGAAACTAAATTAACTTAAAAGTATCCTTTCTAAACTTAAGGCCTATATTAAGGTCTTTAGCTATAATAAGGTAATTAAAATACCTAACTTTAAAAAGACTAACTATATAATTAACTTTAAAAAAAAAAAAAAGCTACCTTATAGTTTAATTTACTTCTTATTTTAAGTAAAACTTAAGGAACTTTATAAGTATATTTAAAAAAACCTAAAAACTAGCTAAATTTGCCTTTTTAAAAGCCTAGCTAGATTACCTATCCTTTTTATCCTAAAAAAGGATAAAGGCCTATATTTCTATATAGATTACTAAAGGCTAAATGCTATTATTATTAAGAACTATTACCCTTTACCCTTAATATTAAAGATTATAAATAAAATCTAAAAAATAAAGTACTTTTTTAAGATTAATATTAAGAATATATACTACTAGATTTATATATATAAAAAAGATAAGTAAAAAACCGCTTTTTAAACTTATTATAGCTATTTTAAATATATAGTAATACTATTTAAACTAGCTAATATACTTACTATATTTTAATACTATATTTACTAGGCCTTTTAGGGTTTTATAAATATAATTTATATAGTCTATCTAGATAATATTTTAATTTTCTTAAAAATAAGGAAAAAATATACCTAATACTTAGGCTAAATCCTTAAGAAAATAAAAGTAGCTAAATTATATATAAAACCCTTTAAATATACCTTTTACTAAGACTAAGTTAAGTTCCTAGGATTTATCTTAATTACTAAGGGTATTAAAATAAACTTAGTAAGGATTTAAACTATTACTAAGTAGCCTAAACCTATTACTTATAGAAAAGTATAAATCTTTTTAAGGTTTTATAACTTTTATAGATAGTTTATTTATAGTTACTTAAAGGTTATAGTGCCCCTTACTACTCTTTTAAAGGAAAGCTAGAATAAAAAGAAACTAAGGAATATAAAGTTAAATAACTAAGAAAAGTAAGTATTTTAGGCCTTTATTACTAAGTTTAAAAAGGCCTTAGTCCTAAGGTATTTTAATCCTAAGAGATATATTTATATTAAGATAAATACTTTAAACTATATTATAGCTAGTATTTTTTTCTAATTAAATAATAAAAGAAAATACTACTTTATTATATTTTAGTCCTAAAAGTTTAATAACTTTAAAAGATAATATAGTACTTTTAATTAAGAGATAATAGCTATTATAAAGTTATTTAAGTATTAGTAATACTACCTTAAAAGTACCTTAAAATAAGTAAAAGTCTTAAGTAATTACTAAAATCTTTAATTATTTATAAAAAATACTAAATTAAATAGAAAGTAAGTATAATAGTATTTATATTTAATAACCTATAACTTTATAATTAAGTATAAAAAAGGATTAATAAATTCTACTAATACCTCTTTAAAACCTCTAGGAATTAAAAAAAAGAAATACTATAAGCTAGACTTAATTAAATCCTTAAGAAATAAAATAGTAAAAGTATAAGCTATAATAAAAGGTTAAAGGCTAAAAAAGAAATTAAGTAAGATACTTATAGAAAAAAAGATTCTATCTTAAACCTTAGGTAAGTTAAAGGTAAATAAGATATCTTTAGGTATTAAAAATAACCTAGCCTTACTGCTAAGTAATATAAATATTATAAACTAAAAACCTAGTCTAAATATATAGTTTTAAGAAATATTAGGATTATTTATAGTAATTTTTAATAAAATAGTAACTTAATCTTTATATTAAGAAAGTCTATTAAAGGATAAGGTATTAAAGCTACTAATTAAACTAATTTAGCTTATATAGTTAAGAAATAAGTTAATACCTAGCTAAAAGGATAAGATATTCTAGGTAAACTATAAAAAAAGCTTCTAAAAGTAAAAGATTAAAAATAAACTTTTTTACTTTAAGGACTAACTCTATATATTACTAGACCTTAACTTAAAAAAGGAAATACTAAGGCTATATTATAATAATCCTTTAGTAGGCTATTTTAATATTAAAAGAACTTAAAAGCTAATTTAAAGAAAGCTTTACTAAAAAGGCCTAGAAATTAATATAAAATAGTATATTTTTATATATAGTACTTACTAAAAAGTAATATTTAAAAGATATTAACCTTATAAATAGCTTAAAAGCCTGCTAATTTTATTATATCTTTTTAAGGAAGTTTTTATAGACTTTATAATAAGGCTATTACTAGTACTTTTTAAAGACTAGCTAGTTAATATAATTCTAGTAATAGTTAATAGGTTTATAAAATTTATATAATTTCTACTTATTTTTACTAAGATTATTACTTTTAAACTTACTAAGCTTTTTTATAAGGAAATTAAACTATAGTTTAAAGTACTTAAAAGTATTATCTTTAATAAAAAGTCTATTTTTATAAGTACTTTTTAGTTAAAATTATATTATTACTTTAAGATTAAATAAAGGCTATTAATAATATTTTACCCTTAAACTAATAGGTAAATAGAAAAGATAAACTAAATACTTAGTTACTATTTATAATACTTTATTAAAAATAACTAAAATACCTAGCTAAAACTCCTATAAATAGCTTAGTTTACCTATAACTTAGAAATTAGTATAATAATAGGAATTACTTTAAATAAAGCTTTAATAAGTTTTAACTTAAAATTCTATATTACTACTAAGAATATTAGCTTTAAAGAAAAAGTCCTAAAAGTTTAATATAAAATAAAAAAACTATAAAAGCTAAAAAATAAGCTTATAATATATTAATAAAATACTATAAAAAGATAGGTAAAATACTTTAATATAAAGTACTAAGAAATAGAATTTAAATAAAAATAACTAATTATACTTTTAATTAAGAACTTAAGGCTTAAAAAAAAGAAAAAAAAACTTACTTTAAGATTTATTAGACCTTTTTAGATTACTAAGTATATTAAGCTATAAGTATATTAACTAGCCTTACTAAACTAATATATAAAAATATATAATATTTTTTATATTAGTTTTCTTAAAGTATATTAAGTAAAGGACTATAAAAAGTATAATTCCTTATTAATACTAGACTTTAAAGAAAAAAATAATTAATAAGAAGTTAAATAAATTAAGGAAAAAAAGGAGATTTATAAAAAACTATATTACTTTATAAAATAAAAAGGATAGCTAGTAAAATATAACTAATAGGTTACTGCTATAAATATAAAGAATATACTATAAATTATAATAGTATAAGTTAAGTTCTAAGCTAAGTTAAAAGGTAAGAGATTAAAGTTATAAACTAAAGCAGCTTTATAGAAATAAAGATAACTAAAAAAGAGTATTAATTAAGTTTAAAGATATTAGCTATAAAAATACTAAATATAAGTAAAAGTAACTATAAGAACTATAGGTAAATTTCCTCTTATTTTAACCTAAAAACTACTAAAACTAACTATAGTAATAACTATAAAAGACTAAGCTATTATAATACTAATTAAGTACCTAAGCTAATTTATTATAATTCCTTATAATATAGGTCTAAGAGTAACTAAAGGTATACTTAGTAAAGCCTTATATACTTAAAGGAAAATACTTATATTTCCTAGGGGTTATAAAGTCTAAACCTATAATAAGAGGCAAAATAATTATTAATACTATTAAAAAGTTTATTATTTTAGCTTCTATAGTTAAGGAAAAAGATAGTAAGTTAAAATAAAATTAAACTATTATATACTAAGCTTTAATTATAAGTAGTATCTTTTAAGCAGCTTAAATAGAAAACCTTTAAGTAATAAGAAGTTAATTAGAAAGTAAGTAGTATATAGAAAGTAATTATAAAATAAAACCCTAAAGGTTTTTAGTACTTATAGTAATACCTTAAGATTAAACTATAATATTTATAGATATTAAAATAAAAAGAATAGTTAGTATAATACCTTTATAAGGATTACTAGCTAATATAAAGCTAAACTTAAAAAGCTTAATATAAAGCTTAAAGGTTTTAGTAAGGTTATTATCTAAGCTTTTAATTACCTAAAAGTAAAAGGTAAAGGTAATAACTTACTAGGCTATATACTTAGTATCTATTATCTTTAAAAATAAAGTCTAAAAAATATAAAAATACTTTTAAGTCTTAAAAGACTTATTATTATAAGAGTAAAGATATATTTTAGTATAAATATAGTAATAAGCTATAATAATTTAGGTATATAAAAAAAAGACCTTTTAAATTAAAATATATTAATACTAATATAAAGAATAAATAAGCTAATTTATAAAAAGGGCCTTAGTACTAAATAAAAAAAAAATAGTACTATAAGTAATATATAAAGCTATAAAAAATACTATTAACTAGTAAAAAGTATAAGTAAGTTCCTTATAAGTATTACTATAAAGTTAAAGCTAACTATTAGTAATAATAGTAATTACTATTAAAAATATAAACTTATATACCTTTATAATATTTTTCTAGTTATCCTTAAAGATCTTAAAAAGCCTAGCTAATATTAGTAAGTAATAGTATTATAAAAAAAAAGGAAAATCTATAGGTAATAGTAGCCTTTATTAGTAATATATTTATTATACTTAAAGGCAGCTAGGTTACTATAGGTATAACTAATATAAGTAAAGCAGTATAAGTTACCTAACTCCTTAAAGTTTAAGAAAATAGCCTAAAGATCTATTTAAAAGTAATAAATATAAAAGAGATATATATAAAAAAAGTAAGTATAGCTAAAAGGTTTAAAGGAAACTTTAGGCTTACTAAGGACTTTAATACTAACTATAGGTTTATTAAACTTATTATTAAATATAATAATAAAAAGAAAAAAGAAATTAAAATAAAAATAATAATAAAAAGGTTAATTAATTAAAACTAAAAATAAAAAGTAAAGACTAAAAAAAGTATAAGCTAAAAAGGTTATATAAAATAAAAAGAAAGAAAAGAAAAAAAAGGAAAAAGAAAAAAAAAAGAAATTAAATAGGTATTATAAAGGCTTACTTAAAAGGCTTATAAAAGCCTAAGGAATTAAAAGATTATTATAAGTTAAAAGGTCCTTTAATTAAAAGTAATTATAAAAGATCTTTATAAGATTACTTAGAGGTTATAAATAACTATTCTAGTTATAATAAGAAAGGTAGCGCTTTTACCTTAATACTATATCCCTAAGATAGATAGGTATTATAAACTACTTTAATAAGATAAAACCTAAATAAATTATACTAAGGTTAGTAGTAATACTATCTTAACTAAGGATAGCTAAATTAGAAAGGGGGAATAATTATAATAGCTACTTAGGGATAAGGCTAACTAGCCTTATATATTTAATATATAACCCTAAGACCTTCCTAACTTTATTAAGAAAATCCCTTATATTAAATTCTTACCTCCTTAAGCTTTAGTTAATATAATACTATTATGCCTACCTAGCCTTTATTACTAAGATACTATAATAATAATATAATCTTTTTTTTTAAAAAATTTTATCTTTAAGGCTTATAAGTAATTAAGTAAATAATTTATATATATATTTTAAACTTAATTTTATAAATATTTTTTATATTAATAATATATTTAATTATACTTTTAAATATATTAACTATTTTAAGTATTAACTATTTATATTATTTTTTAATTTATATTTTTTATATTACTTTACTTTAAGGCTTTATTTAATTTATTACTAATTTATATAGCTAGTATTAATTTATTAATATTTATAGTTTTTCTTTTAATATTAAAACCCTTATATTTTAATTTACCTTTTTTTACTTTTTTTTTTTTAACTTTTTCTTTTTTATATTATAATTATATAATAGCTACTTAGGGATAAGGCTAACTAGCCTTATATATTTAATATATAACCCTAAGACTTTCCTAACTTTATTAAGAAAATCCCTTATATTAAATTCTTACTTTCTTAAGCTTTAGTTAATATAATACTATTATACCTACTTAGCCTTTATTATTAAAATACTATAATAATTCTAAAGCTTTTACCTTAAGCTACCTAGTTATAATAGTTAACTTATAATAAACTATTACTTTTAGTACTAAACTAGATAAATTAGTACTAAAACCTTAAAAAGTTATTACTAACTTTACTTAAATAATTAAAAAAAAGTTATTTTAAATTATAATATATAAAATAACTTAAACCCTTATTAATACTACTTATATTATTACTTTAAAAAAAAGGATTAAATAACTTAAAGTAAAGCTTACTTTTTAATAGTAAAAAAAAAAACTAAAATAACTTATTTAAAAAAATTAACCTTAAATCTCTTTTAATAATTAAAAAAGAAATAACCTAAATCTTTAAAAAAATATTTTTAGTACTAAAAGCTTAAATTATAATCTAAATAATACTTTATTAAGTTACTATTAAATTAAAATTAGTTTATTTTTTTCCTTTTTAAGAGATAAGGTTAAGGTAAAGAATATTATTACTTTTAAGTACTTAATTACTTTTTAAAAAAAAAAAAATAGCTTAATAATATAAACTAAAGCTTTAAAAAAGTATAAAAATAATACTATATTAATAAAAGTAAAATTTTCTTTACTTATAATAATATAACCTTAAATACTAAATTAATATAATCTAGCTATTTAAATAAATAATTCTAAAAAAAGAAAAAGGCCTTTAAAAGGAATTAAAAAGCTTTTAAGAAATAGTCCTTAACTTTTATAAAAAATAAAAAGAATTACTAAATTTTTATTATAGCCTAATTTAAGTATACTTATTAATAATTTAACTAGTTTTCTTAAGATTTTTATAAGTACTTTATATTTATTAAGAATTACCTTTTATATAAATTAAAATAAGTAGCCTATATTTACTAATACTATATAAAATTACTACTAATACTTAAAAATACTATAGTATTTTAAAGAAAAGTTAAACTTTTTAAAATATAAAAAGAATTAGTTTAGTTAGTATAATAATTATAAAATATATTTAATAAAAAGAATAAATATATTATAATTATAACTAATACCTTACTAATTAAAAAAAAACTATACTAACTATAAAAATAAATAAGGATATTTTTTTATTAATATCCTTAAAAAAGTAACTTAAACTAAACCTTTATTTAAACCTTAAAAAATAAAAATAAAAATAAAAATAAAAACCTAAGCTTAGTAAAATACTATAATTATTATAAAACTAGGTATTACTTTTAAAACTACTTTATATTAAAAAAAACTAACTAAATAAGAAAATTAAAAAACTAAACCTAACTAAAAATATAGGTTAATCCTTAGTTAATACCTTTATAATAAATACTAAATATAACTTAAACTTACCTTAAATTAAGTTTAAAAGGAAAATTTTTATTATAATTAAAATCTAAGGTTATAAAAGTATACTAGCTTAGGCTTATATTAATTATAATATAAAAATAGATATTATTAATAAAATCTTTATAAAATCCTAAGGATTTTAATAGTTAGGAAATACTAATATTCCTTTTTAAGGAGCTAATAATAGCTAACTTAAAATAATAAAATATTAAAAAGTACCTTTAACTATAACTAATTACTAGAAATAAATATATAAAACTACCTAAAGTTTAATAAGTATTAATAAAAAAGACTAAAAAAAACTAATACTTTTTTTTATTATTACCTTAAAAGACCTTTAAATTATAGCTAACTTTAAGATAAAAAAATAGTAATTTAAAAGTTACTATAAAGAACTTAAATTCCTAAAACCTTAGTAATTTTTAAAAAAAACTTATAACTAAGCTAAGATCTTTATTATTACTATTATTAATAAGCTTTACTTACTTTTTAATAAAAAACTTTAAAAACTAAACTAACTTAAAGGTATTTTTCCTAAACTTAAAGCCTATATTAAGGTCTTTAGCTATAATAAGGTAATTAAAATACCTAACTTTAAAAAAACTAACTATATAATTAACCTTAAGGAAAGAAAAAAGCTACCTTATAGCCTAATTTACTTTTTATTTTAAGTAAAACTTAAAGAATTTTATAAGTATATTTAAAAAAATCTAAAAACTAGTTAAATTTACTTTTTTAAAAGCCTAATTAGGTTACTTATCCTTTTTATTTTTAAAAAAGATAAAAACCTATATTTTTATATAAATTACTAAAGGCTAAATACTATTATTATTAAGAACTATTACCCTTTACCCTTAATATTAAAAATTATAAATAAAATTTAAAAAATAAAGTACTTTTTTAAAATTAATATTAAAAATATATATTACTAGATTTATATATATAAAAAAAATAAATAAAAAACTACTTTTTAAACTTATTATAGCTATTTTAAATATATAGTAATACTATTTAAACTAGTTAATATATTTATTATATTTTAATATTATATTTACTAGGCCCTTTAAGGTCTTATAGATATAATTTATATAGTTTATTTAAATAATATCTTAGTCTTTTTAAAAATAAAAAAAAAATATACTTAATACCTAGGTTAAATTTTTAAAAAAATAAAAGTAATTAAATTATATATAAAACCCTTTAAATATACCTTTTACTAAAACTAAGTTAAGTTCTTAAAATTTATTTTAATTACTAAAAGTATTAAGATAGACTTAGTAAGGATTTAAACTATTACTAAGTAGCCTAAACTTATTACCTATAAAAAAATATAAGTTTTTTTAAGGTTTTATAATTTCTATAAATAGTTTATTTATAGTTACTTAAAAATTATAGTACTCTTTATAGCTTTTTTAAAGAAAAGCTAAAATAGGAAAAAACTAAAAAGTATAAAGTTAAATAACTAGAAAAAGTAAGTATTTTAAGCCTTTATTACTAAGTTTAAAAAGGCCTTAATCTTAAGGTATTTTAATTTTAAGAAATATATTTATATTAAAATAGATATATTAAATTATATTATAGCTAGTATCCTTTTTTAACTAAATAATAAAAAAAAATATTACTTTATTATATTTTAGTTTTAAAAGTTTAATAACTTTAAAAGATAATATAGTACTTTTAATTAGGAAATAATAGCTATTATAAAGTTATTTAAGTACTAATAATATTACCTTAAAGGTACCTTAAAATAAATAAAAATTTTAAATAATTATTAAAATCTTTAGTTATTTATAAAAAATACTAAATTAAATAAAAAGTAAGTATAATAGTACTTATATTTAATAACTTATAACTTTATAATTAAGTATATAAAAGAATTAATAAATCTTACTAATACTTTTTTAAGATTTTTAAAAGTTAAAAAAAAGAAATACTATAAGCTAGATTTAATTAAATCCTTAAAAAATAAAATAATAAAAGTATAAGTTATAATAAAAGGTTAAAAGCTAAAAGAAAAGTTAAGTAAAATACTTATAAAAAGAAAGATTTTATTTTAAACCTTAGGTAAGTTAAAGGTAAATAAGATATCCTTAGGTATTAAAAATAACTTAGCTTTATTACTAAGTAATATAAATATTATAAGCTAAAAACTTAGTTTAAATATATAATCTTAAGAAATATTAAAATTATTTATAGTAATTTTTAATAAAATAATAACTTAATTTTTATATTAAAAAAGTTTATTAAAAAATAAAGTATTAAAGCTACTAATTAAACTAATTTAGCTTATATAATTAAAAGATAAGTTAATACTTAGCTAAAAGGATAAAATATCTTAAATAAACTATAAAAAAGGCTTTTAAAAGTAAAAAATTAAAAATAAACTTTTTTACTTTAAAGACTAACTTTATATATTACTAAACTTAAATTTAAAAAAGGAAATATTAAGGCTATATTATAATAATTCCTTAGTAAGCTATTTTAATATTAAAAGAACTTAAAAGCTAATTTAAAAAAAGCTTTATTAAAAAGGCTTAAAAACTAATATAAAATAGTATATTTTTATATATAGTACTTACTAAGAAGTAGTATTTAAAAGATATTAACCTTATAAATAGTTTAAAAGCTTACTAATTTTATTATATTTTTTTAAGGAAGTTTTTATAAACTTTATAATAAAGTTATTACTAGTACTTTTTAAAAGCTAGCTAGTTAATATAATCCTAATAATAATTAATAAATTTATAAAATTTATATAATTTTTACTTATCTTTACTAAGATTATTACTTCTAAACTTACTAAGCTTTTTTATAAAAAAATTAAACTATAGTTTAAAGTACTTAAAGGTATTATTTTTAATAAAAAGTTTATTTTTATAAGTACTTTTTAGTTAAAATTATATTATTACTTTAAGATTAAGTAAAGGCTATTAATAGTATTTTACTTTTAAACTAATAAGTAAATAAAAAGGATAAACTAAATACTTAATTACTATTTATAATATTTTATTAAAAATAACTAAAATACTTAGCTAAAACTTTTATAAATAGCTTAATTTACCTATAACTTAAAAGTTAATATAATAATAAAAGTTACTTTAAATAAAACTTTAATAGGTTTTAATTTAGAATTTTATATTATTACTAAGAATATTAGCTTTAAAAAAGAAGTTTTAAAAGTTTAATATAAAATAAAAAAACTATAAAAACTAAAAAATAAGCTTATAATATACTAATAAAATACTATAAAAAGATAAGTAAAATACTTTAATATAAAGTATTAAGAAATAGAATTTAAATAAAAATAACTAATTATATTTTTAATTAAAAACTTAAGGCTTAAAAAAAAGAAAAAAAAACTTACTTTAAGATTTATTAAACTATTCTAGATTATTAAGTATATTAAGCTATAAGTATACTAACTAGCCTTACTAAACTAATATATAAAAATATATAATATTTTTTATATTAGTTTTCTTAAAGTATATTAAGTAAAGGACTATAAAAAGTATAATTTCTTATTAATACTAAACCTTAAAGAAAAAGATAATTAATAAAAAGTTAAATAGATTAAGGAAAAAAAGGAAATTTATAAAGAACTATATTACTTTATAAAATAAAAAGGATAGCTAGTAAAATATAATTAATAAGTTATTACTATAAATATAAAAAATATACTATAAATTATAGTAATATAAGTTAAGTTTTAAGCTAAGTTAAAAGGTAAAAAATTAAAGTTATAAACTAAGGTAGCTTTATAAAAATAAAAATAACTAAAAAAAAGTATTAATTAAATCTAAAGATATTAACTATAAAAATACTAAATATAAGTAAAAGTAACTATAAAAACTATAAGTAAATTTTTTTTTATTTTAACTTAAAAAACTACTAAGATTAACTATAATAATAACTATAAAAAACTAAATTACTATAATATTAATTAAATACTTAAGCTAATTTATTATAATCCTTTATAATATAAATATAAAAGTAATTAAAAGTATACTTAATAAAGCTTTATATACTTAAAGAAAAATACTTATATTTTCTAAAGATTATAAAGTCTAAACCTACTATAAGAAGTAAAATAGTTATTAATACTATTAAAAAGTCTATTATTTTAGCCTTTATAGTTAAAAGAAAAAATAATAAATTAAAATAAAATTAAACTATTAAATACTAAGCTTTAGCTATAAATAATATTTTTTAAGTAAATTAAGCTAAAAACCTTTAAGTAATAAAAAAAGGTTAATTAAAAAATAAGTAATATATAAAAGGTAATTATAAAATAAAACCCTAAAAATTTTTAATACTTATAGTAATACTTTAAAATTAAATTATAGTATTTATAAATATTAAAATAAAATAAATAATTAATATAATACCTTTATAAAGATTAGTAACTAATATAAAGCTAAACTTAAAGAACTTAATATAAAATTTAAAGGTTTTAGTAAAGTTATTATTTAAGCTTTTAATTATTTAAAAATAAAAAGTAAAAGTAATAACCTATTAAGCTATATACTTAGTATTTATTATTTTTAAAAATAAAGTTTAAGAAATATAAAAATACTTTTAAATCTTAAAAAACTTATTATTATAAAAGTAAGAATATATATTAGTATAAATATAGTAATAAATTATAATAATTTAAGTATATAAAAAGAAGGCCTTTTAAATTAAAATATATTAGTATTAATATAAAGGATAAATAAGCTAACTTATAAAAAAGGCCTTAATACTAAATAAAAAAAAGTTAGTACTATAAGTAATATATAAGGCTATAAAGAATACTATTAATTAATAAAAAGTATAGGTAAGTTCTTTATAGGTATTACTATAAAGTTAAGGCTAACTATTAGTAATAATAGTAATTATTACTAAGAATATAAACTTATATATAGCTATAATATTTTCCTAGTTACTTTTAAAAATCTTAAAAAGCCTAGCTAATATTAGTAAGTAATAGTATTATAAAAAGAAAGAAAAACCTATAGATAATAGTAGCCTTTATTAATAATATATTTATTATACTTAAAGATAGCTAGGTTACTATAAGTATAATTAATATAAGTAAAGTAATATAAGTTATTTAATTCCTTAAGGTTTAAGAAAATAGCCTTAAAACCTTTTTAAAAGTAATAAATATAAAAAAAATATATATAGAAAAAGTAAATATAGCTAGAAAGTTTAAAAAGGACTTTAGGCTTACTAAGGACTTTAATACTAACTATAAGCTTATTAAACTTATTATTAAATATAATAATAAGAAAAAAGAAAAAATTAAGATAAAGATAATAATAAAAGGATTAATTAATTAAAATTAAAAATAAAAGGTAAAGATTAAAGGAAATATAAGCTAAAAAGGTTATATAAAATAAAGAAAAAAAAAAAAATTAAATAGGTATTATAAAGGCTTACTTAAAAGGCTTATAAAAGCCTAAAAAATTAAAAGGTTACTATAAATTAAAAAGTCCTTTAATTAAAAGTAATTATAAAAAATCTTTATAAAATTACTTAAAAGTTATAAATAACTATTTTAGTTATAATAAAAAAGGTAGTATTTTTACTTTAATACTATATCCTTAAGATAAATAAATACTATAAATTACTTTAATAAAATAAAACCTAGATAAATTATATTAAGGTTAGTAGTAATACTATCTTAGCTAAGAATAGCTAAATTAAAAAGAGGAAATAATTATAATAATTACTTAGAGATAAGGCTAACTAGCCTTATATATTTAATATATAACCCTAAGACTCTCTTAACTTTATTAAGAAAATCCTTTATATTAAATTCTTACCTCTTTAAGCTTTAGTTAATATAATACTATTATGCCTACCTAGCCTTTATTACTAAAATACTATAATAAATTACTTTTAATTTTTATAATATAATATTTATATTATTAGTTTAATTACTATAATTATATATTTTAACTTTATAAACTATACTTAGTATATACTATTATTATTACTTAATATAATTTAAAGTATAAAAACTTATTACTTTATTAATAAGTCTTAACTTTATTTTAATTAATTATAAAGGTTTTATAAAGCTTATATTTAGCTTATAATATATTTAAAAATAAATTTATTTTATTATATATTAAAAAGCTTTACTTAATAATTAAAAATTATAAGCTTAATTTATTATATTAATAATAATTTATTAATATATAATAAGTTTTTATTTATAATTTAGTAATATTAAAAGAAAATATATAAGTTAAAAATATTATAAAAATAAAAATTATTAATATTAATTAAAAAGTTAGTTTTATAATAATTAAATACTATAGCTAAAGGGTTATAGCTAGGTTACTTAATATTAATATTAATTATATAGTAATATATTTTTTAATAAATTTTAAAGTTTTAAGTTTATTTTAAATTAAGCTTTTAATATTAAAGCCTTAATACTAATTACCTTTATAAAGTAATAATAAAAAAAAATATAATTTATTAAAGTTAAAAAAAATACTTTTTTTATATTTATAAATTAAAGCTACTTATTTAATTAAATTATAAAATTTAAAGTAATAACTATATAATCTTAAGACTTAATATTAAAGTTATTATATTTTTAATATAATATATAATACTATATATTATAATATATTAAGAAATAAGTATTATATTATATTATTTTTATATTATAAAACCTTATTAGCTATACTTTATATATTAACTATAAAGATATTTAACTTTTTTATAAAACTTAAAAAGTAAAGTACTTTTTTTAAAATTAATATTAAAAATATATATTATTAAATTTATATTAAAAAGTTAAATATCTTTATAGTTAATATATAAAGTATAATTAATAAGGTTTTATAATATAAAAATAATATAATATAATATTTATTTTTAAATATATTATAATATATAATATTATATATTATATTAAAAAATATAATAATTTTAATATTAAGTTTTAAAGTTATATAGTTATTACTTTAAACCTTATAATTTAATTAAATAATTAACTTTAATTTATAAGTATAAAAAAGATATTTCTTCTAGCCTTAATAAACTATATACCCTTTTTATTATTATTTTAAAAAAGTAATTAATATTAAGGCTTTAATACTAAAGGCTTAATTTTAAATAAATTAAAAATCTTTAAAGTTATTATAAAATATATTACTATATAATTAATATTAATAATAGTTATATAGCTAATATAATTAATAACTATATAACTAGGCCTTTAATAAATATTTATAGCTTTTTATTTAATAATATTTTAGTTTTTTAATTATTTTTAAAATATTATAAAATTATAAAAAAATACTTACTATATATTAAAAAACTATTAATAATATAATAAGTTTATTTAATAATTTTTAACTACTAGATATAATTACTTAATATTAATAAAAATAAAAATAAAAGCTTTATTAACTTTATTATAAATTAAATAAAAGTACTAAAAGACTTTATAAATTACTTAAAATAAAGTTAATACTTTTTAAAGTAATAGTAAGTTTTTATTATTATTTTTTTTTCTATTAGCCTTATAAGGCTATTAAGCTTTTAACTTTTATTTAAAGGCTTAAATAGTAAGGCCCTTATAGCAGGCTAGTATCTTAAAACTTAATATTAGTAAAGGTTTATTTACCTTAATAGTATAATTACTACTTTAATTAAGTAGTATAAATACTACCTATAAGTTTACCCCTTAGTAGCTATATTAAGTCCTTTTTATTATCTTACTTAAAAGACTAAGATAATACTATAGCTAGTATATTTATTATAAAGTATATTCCCTAACCTAATTATTAATTATAATTACTAATATTAATCCTAGCTATTAATAAAATGCCTATATAAAGGAGCCTATAGCTATATAATCAAAGCTACTATATAACTAGCTATAACCTTAATTAAAGTATTAGGCTAGCCTAGAAGGTAGCTAATAGTAAAGAATATAAAGAGATTTATATAATAATAGCTACTATTAAAAAGAACTTCTTATTAAGGTACTAATCTAGCCTTATTAAAATAGCTATTTTTAATTATATCTTAATTAGGTTAATTTATTATATAGGCTAATAAAGCCTTATCTATATAATTAACCTAATCTAGGTTAATAAGGAGTTATTAAGTCTTAAAAAACTAAAAAAGGACCTAAAAAAAAGTAACCCTTTTTAGTTATATTAGGCTACTTTCCTAACTACCTTAATAAGTCTAAACTTAATTATATATAAAAAGTAGCTTTTTAATATATTTAAAAGGGTTATTAATATAGCAGGGATAATACTTTTAACTTAATAATATATAAACTAGGCTAGTTATAGTTTAAGATTATAAAAGTAAAAAGTATATTTATAAATAAAGTTAGATAAATATAAGGTAATAGCAGGGTTAAACTAAAGGTTTTATTAAAGTTAAAATTTAATATAAAGAAATTAAGTTAACTTTTATATAAGTTAGTTAGTAAAAGTTAAATTAACCTAAAGTTAATAATAACTAGCTTTATTAATTAAATATATATATTAAAGTAAATAACTAACTAACTTTATATTTAAAAATAGATAAATTAATATTAGTAAAAAAGCAATAATTTAAACTAAAGAAGTTTTTATTATAAGTATTAAACTTAGTAATAATAATAAGCTATATTAGTAATAGTTTATAAAGTTAAAATATATAGTTATAATACTTAAATTAATAATATAAATATTATATTATAAAAATTATAAGTAATTATAATATAAAAAAAAGAAAATAAAAAAAAAAAAAAGTAAATTAAAAAATAAAAGTTTTAATATTAAAAAAAAATTATAAATATTAGTAAATTAAAGCTAGCTATAAAGGTTAGTAATAAATTAAACTAAGCCTTAAGGTAATATAATTTAAAAAATATAAATTAAAAAATAATATAAATAATAAATACTTAAATTAAATTTATATATATAAAAAAAATAAATAAAAAATTACTTTTTAAGCTTATTATAATTATTTTAAATATATAGTAATACTTTTTAAATTAATAAATATATTTACTATAATTTAATATTATATTTACTAAGCCTTTTAATATTTTATAAATATAATTTATATAGTTTACTTAAATAATATTTTAATTTTTTTAAAAATAAAAAAAAAATATATTTAATATTTAAATTAAATTTCTTAAAAAATAAAAGTAATTAAATTATATATAAAACCTTTTAAATATACTTTTTATTAAAATTAAAATAAATTTTTAAAATATATTTTAATTATTAAAAGTATTAAAATAAACTTAATAAAAATTTAAATTATTATTAAATAACTTAAAGTTATTATTTATAAAAAAAAATAAGTTTTTTTAAAATTTTATAATTTTTATAAATAGTTTATTTATAATTATTAAAAGATTATAATACTTTTTATAGTTTTTTTTAAAAAAAAAAATATAAAAAAAAAAAAGTATAACAAAAAAATATAAAATTAAATAATTAAAAAAGTAAATATTTTAAGCTTTTATTATTAAATTTAAAAAGATTTTAATTTTAAAGTATTTTAATTTTAATAAATATATTTATATTAAAATAAATATATTAAATTATAATATAATTAATATTCTTTTTAATTAAAAAAAAATACTATAAGTTAAATTTAATTAAACTTTTAAAAAATAAAATAATAAAAATATAAATTATAATAAAAAGTTATTTTAATTTAAATTATTACTTTTTTACTAATATTTATTACTTTATTTATTTTTAAATATAAAGTTAGTTAGTTATATACTTTAATATATATATTTAATTAATAAAAGTTAATTTAACCTTTACTAACTAACTTATATAAAAGTTAACTTAATTCCTTTATATTAAATTTTTACTTTAATAAAACCTTAAATTTAATTTTATTATTACTTTATATTTATTTAATTCTATTTATAAATATACTTTATATTAATATTAAGACCCCTTTTATAGTATATACCCTTTTAGCTACATTATAAAGCTATATTTTATATATATTTAAGCTATTAAAAGCTATAAAAAAGGCTACCTAGTTTAATTAAAAAAAATAACCTTTTTTTAAAACCCTTTTTAAGTTTAAAAGCCTTAATAGCTTATTATTAACCTAGTTTAAATTAATCTAGCTAAGAAGGCTTATATAATAAATTAATAAAATTAGCTTATAATTAAAAATAGCTATTTTAATAAAGTTAAATTAGTACTTTAATAAAAAGTTCTTTTTAATAATAGCTATTATTATATAGATTTCTTTTATATTTTTTTTATTAACTACTTATAAAGTAGTTAAAATAGCTATATTAAGATTATAGTTAGTTATATAGTAAGCTTAATTATATAACTATAAGCTTTTATATAGTATTATATTAATAGCTATAATTAATATTAATAATTATAATTAATAATTAGGTTAAGAAATATATTTAAGTATAATAAATATACTAATTATATTTTATAAGTAAAATAAAAAAAAGGACTTAATATAACTACTAAAAAGTAATAAATTTATAAATAGTATTTATATTACTTAATTAAAGTAATAATTATATTATTAAAATAAATAAACTTTTATTAATATTAAGTTTTAAAATACTAACTATTAAGGGCTTAGGCTTTAGCCTAAGCCTTTATAAAGTTAAGTAACTTAAGGATCTAGGCTAGACTTAGCCTAAACCTAAAGGTATTTAAAAAAGAAAATTTCTTAAAAACTTTTTTTACTTTTTTTAAGTTTAATAATATATTTATATTAATATTCTTTAGTTATAGCTAAAAAGCTAGTTTATAATAATTATTAAACTTTCCTTAGCTTAAAATATTAATAACTTTTTAGCTATTACTTATATATAAAAAACTAAGTAAATACCTTTAAAATAAAAAGATAATAATAAAGAAAAAAAGGGTAATATATAGTACTACTTATATAAGCTATAAGCTAGTAATAAGTAAAAAAACTTATAACTTTATAACTATAAAAGGTCCTTTAAAATATTTAGTTTTAATAAACTTAAATATAAGCCTAGTTTTAAAATAACCTTAACTTTTTTTAAAAATATATTTAAAAGTAACTTAATATTAAAGTAATAATATTATAATTACTAAGTACTTAAGTTACCCTTAACTTAACTTTAGTTTTACTTATAGTAAGTCTTAAATTAAAGCTAGTATAATACTAATAATTACTAATTATCTTTAAGTTTAATAGTATTAAGGCTATATAGCTATTTTAAAAAATAGTAATAAAATATATATTAATTACTTAAGTAATAAATATTGAAAATAATAAAAAAATATAAATATATATTTTTATAAACTTAAAAAAAAAAGTACTTTATATAGTTAGTTCTTTTTTTAAAATTAAAAAATAAAAAAGCTTTAACTTTATTATATTTTTAGCTTACTTTAAAAATACTTATAAAAACTAATATAAATAAAAAATTATATAAATTAAGTTAAAGTAAATTTACTAATATAATAATAAGGCTTTTATAAAAGTTTTTTATTTACTTTAGCTAAAAGCTAATAATAATAAAAAAGCTTAACTAAAATAATAAAGTAAAGTTAATTTACCTTTATTATATACTAAATTATAATATATAAAATTATAATATTAGCTATAGTATTTTTTAAAATAACTTTAAGATAGTAATTAAGTAATATTACTTAATTACTATAAATATCAAATTATAGTAATTTAAGAAAAGGTTTTATAAATTAAATATATATATTATATTTATTTTACTTATAATTAAAAATAGTAAGGATAACTTCTTAATAATAAGTATTAATATAGCTTTAATTAAAAAAGGTATAGCTAGAAAATAAATAAAGTTAACTTAAAGCTAAATTTAAAAATAGTAAAAAGCTTAGTAAGTTTTAAAAAAAGGTCTTAAAAACTAAAAATAAAACTAATAGTACTTTTATTATAATAATATAGCTTACTAAATATAAAATTACTATTTTAATTACTTTTTATAACTTTAATAAATAGATTAATATATTTATAACTTAGTAATAAGTAATAAAAAAGCTAAGTTAAATAAAAAAGTATTAAAGTTAAAAAATTAAATACTTTTATAAAAAGTTTTATATAAAAGTTAATAATAAAATATAAAAAGCCTATATATATTTATATAATAATAATTAAGAAAAACTAATAAAAAATTAATAAAGTAATAAATAAATTACTTTTATTAATACTAATTTTATTTAACTTACTAAAGTTTTTTAATATATAAATTAATATAAGCTATAACTATTATAAAGTAATTAATAAGTATATAGTATAATACTTAAATATAAAAATAGTAAACTTATTAAAAAAGTATAAAGTTAAAATAGTAATAAAAGTAATAAAAAAAATAAAACTTTAAAAAGTTAATTATATTTATAATATAAATAGCTTAGGAAATTATTAATATAAATAAGTAATAAAACTAGGCTATATTTTATATTATCCTAAGCTTAGTAAAGAGTACTATCTTAAGGCTATTATAAATAGTATATTATAATATATATATTTATATAAGTTAAAGGAAACTAGTAATAAGGGTAATAAATAGTATTATTATAAAAAGTAATAAGCAGGCTATATTAAAAAAAACTATTATAACTATAATTAAATTAGTATTTACTAGTATAATATAATACTAAGCTTAAGAAAAAAAATAATAAAATATATTAGTAATTATAAGCCTAAAGGAAATTATTTATATTTTAAAAGTTTAGGCTTTTTAAAAGGTAAGCCTTAGACTTAAGCTAAAAAAGAACTAATTTAAGCTACTTTTAAAGTTAGTTAAATTCCAGGACTTTTTTAATTTAGTTAAGGTAATATTACTTTTTCCTTATTAAGAAAAGTTAAATTATTATATTAAGTTAAAAAAAAACCTAAATAAACTTAACTTAAAGCTTTTATAAGGTTTATTTTATAATATACTTTAAAATTACTTACTAAAAGTATAGTACTAGGTTATAAAGCTAATAAATAAAAAATAAATATAAGTTAGCTTTTTATTAATAATAATACTTATACTTTTAGCTAAAAAACTAGAAAATAGCTAGTAATTTTATATAAATTATAAGGCTTTAAATAAAGTAATTTAATAAAATTATTACTTACTTTTTTTTATTAAAAAAATACTAAGGTTATTATTTAAGGCCTAGTAATTAATAAAGCTAAATATAAAGGTAACTTTTTATAAAGTATAAATAGTAAAAAGTAAGGAATACTTTATAGTATTTTAAATATAATTTAAGCTTTTTAAGTAGTTAGTAATACTATTTAGGCTAGTAGGCACTTTAGTAACCTTTTAGTAATATAAAAATAAAACCTTAGGCTAGTCTTTAAGTAACTATATAATAATATATTTAAATAATATTTTAGTTTACTTTAAGGGTTTTAAAAAAAACTATATAAAAAAAGTAAAGGAAATACTATATAAGCTAAAGGTAGCTAGGTTAAACCTTAACTTAAAAAAGTATAAGTTTATAATAAATAAAGTTAAATACCTAAGGTATATTATAAAAGCTAGGGTTTTTATTTAGCCTAACTTAAAAAAAGTAAAGGCTATTTAATTATAAGAACTTTTAATATAATTATAAAAGGTTTAAAGCTTTTTAAGATTTATAAACTTTTATTATAATTTTATTTAAAACTTTACTAAGCTTATAGTTCCTTTTAATTACTTAATAAAAAAAGGTATTTTTTTTTAATAAAAACTAAAATAATTTATAATATTTAATAAGCTTAAGGAATACTTTATAATAAGTCCTATTTTAGCTTAATAAAGACTTAGTAAAAAGACTATAGTAAAGGTAAATAGCTTTAAGGAAGTATTAAAAGGTTACTTTTTATAAAAAAATAAAAGAAATATCTTATACTTAGTAATATATTACTTTATATTACTAAACCTAATATAGTAAAACTATATAATTTATAATAAAAAGCTACTAATAGTAATTAGCTACTTTAAGGTATAGTTAGTAAAACTATAAAAAGTCTAAGACTTATTTATAATTTTAATAAACTATAAAAACTTTAAATACTTTATAATAATATAAAAGATTTTAAAATAGTAAGCTTAGTAAGTAAACTTATTATTTTAATATAACTATAAGCTTTATTACTAGCTAAAAAAGGCAGCCTTTTAACTAAATATATTATTATAATATAATTAAAATTATTAAAAAAAGGTAAAATAAATAAACTAAGTAATAAGGCTAGTAAGGATATTACTTATAATAATCTTTTTATAAAAAAGCTTTAAGCTAAACCTAGCTAAAATATAACTTAATATTAAAAAAAGTCTAGTTAGGATATAACTTAATATTAAGGAAAGTCTAGCTAGGACTTTACTTAAAGGAAAAAAAATCTTTATAAATACTATACTATAAAAGCTTTAAAATTAAATAATAAAAAGCTTTAAGTTTTACTTTATTAAGTTTAATACAATATAAAAAAATAAAAAAAGTCTTTTAAGAAAATAAAAATAAAAAAATAAATATTAAACTATAGTATTAATAAGTAAAAGGTATTACTATATAAAGGTTAGATTTAATTACTTACTTAAAAATTACTAATTACTATAATTATTTAG
Organism: Fusarium marasasianum; assembly: GCA_022833035.1. Lineage (NCBI taxonomy): Eukaryota > Fungi > Ascomycota > Sordariomycetes > Hypocreales > Nectriaceae > Fusarium > Fusarium marasasianum. The sequence continues at coordinate 990,829 of JAJEQZ010000017.1, forward strand.
TAAGTATATAAGTTACTAATATTAAACTACTTAAAATAAAATAATATATTTTAACCCTTATATAAAAGCTATTATTAAGATAAAATATTTTAAAATATATAAAGATTTTATAAAAACTACTATTATAGTAATATTTATAAAAGTAAATAATAGTATTAAGGCCTTTTATAATAATTACTAATTTTAAATAAATACTAATTAATACTATTTATAGACTTTATAATTAAATTACTAGCTTAGGCTAATATAAACCTTACCTTTTTAATAGTAATTACTAATAAGCTATTAAAGTTTATTTAGCTAAAGGTAATAATAATAATATTTATTAAAGTATATATTTAAAAGTTTAAAGATTACTAATAAAGGTTTTATTGCTTTTTTAAGAATATAATTTTTAATTAAGGCTTAAATTAGCTAAGTAAGTTTTAAAAAATACTTTATAACCTAATAAAGATATAATAATAACTTTTTATAGTATATTACCTTTAAATTAATAGTAAAATAAAGTATATAAATTAAAAAATATAGTTTATACTTAGGCTACTTATAGCCTTTTATTAGTTTAACTAGCTAATATACCTTACTATAATATAAGTATTACTTAATAATAAAATTTCCTTAGTAATAAGGTTTAATTTAAACTATTTACTTTATAGTTATAAGATAAAGGCTATTTAAAAGGATATTAAATATATAAGAAGTAAAATATTTAATAAAAAAAAAGTAATATAGTTTATTATATAACTTTAAAATAAGTTAAAAGTTATATAAATTATAAAAATATATATATATAGTAATAATACTAAAAGGCTTATAATAAAAGGTATAAACTAGTAAAATAGTTTTAAGTTAGTAGTATAGTATAGCTAAACTTATAAAACTTTAAAATAAATAAACTATATAAGAAGTTAAACTAAATTATAATAAAATACTATATTAAAAAAGTCCTTTTTTACTAATAGTTTAGTTAAATACCCCTTAGGGTATCTATAATATCTTTTATATTAATTTTATAAAGTAAGCCTTAATAAATTTACTTTCTTTTTAAATACTATAAAAATTTAAATTTAAACTAAGATTAGTACTTTAAGAAAATAATAAAAAGTTAATAAAAAAGTATATTATAAAAAAGATATTAATAGTAAAGAATATAAAAAAATAAAAAGTAAAAAAAGAATATATTAATTAAGTAAAAAGGATAAATAACCTTTACTTAAAAGCTATTAAAAAGTATAATAAATACTAAGGTACTTATAAATTATAAAAGAAAATAAAAAACTTAATAGTTTATAATAAACTATAATAAGTATAATTATAATAATAAAAGAAACTATATACTATAAAAACCTAGGCTAGATTTAAATTAAATCTAGCTTTTATTTACTTAAAGTATAAAAAAACCTAAGCTAAGATATTACTAAGTACTAGTATTATTACTTTTTTTACTATTAGTCTTATTACTAATTTTATTACTATTTTTATTATTAAAATTACCTTTCCCTAACCTAAAAAAGTTACTTAAAATATTTTTAATTATAAAGGCCCTAGCTTAGCCTAGAAAAGGAGTATTAAAAGGTAGTAAAAAAAGAAAAAAAAAAAAAACTTACCTTAGTAATATTTAAAAGGACTTTTTAAGTTATTACTTTAGTAATAATAACTAATAAAAGTAAAAAAAAAAACCTAGGTAAAAGTATTATTAAAGTATATAATAGTATTAGTAAAAGCCTTTATATTATATATTTATAATTTTATAGCTTAATATATAGCCTAGAACTTTTTATATAGCTTTATAAAAAGCTATATAGCTATAAAAGTAGGCCTTAAGCTAGCTAAGGTATTATTTAAGCTAAAAAGAATAAAAAGTAAAGGAAAGTTATTAAACTATAAGTAAAAAAAACAAATAAAAGGAATAGTAAAACTAAGTATATAAAAAGAATTTAAGTAAATATAAGTAGACTTTTTAAAAATTTAAAAGTTATAGTTAGTATTAAGGAAATTATAAAGCTACTAAGCTAAAGCTATAAAAAGACCTTAAAACTTAGGCTTTTTATAACTTTTTTTAGTTTTAGCCTTAGCCTATATAGTAATATACTTATTTAAGGTTTTTCTTTTATTAATAATATAAGTATACTTTTTAATACTAGCCTAGATCTTATAAAGAAAATAGTAAAGGCTTAGGTTAGTTATAAATAAGTTATTATATTAAGTATAATTAAATTTAACCTTAAAGTAAAAAGTATAAAAAAAGTAATTATTAAAAATATAGTAAAGCTATTAGCTATAGTTAAGTAAGTAATTAATATACTATTTATATAAAAATAAAATAATAGTAAAAAGTATTAATACTTTATTTTTAAAGTTACTTTTATAAAGGTAATAGCTAATAGTATATAAATTAAAAAAAGGCTACTAAGGCTTATTTTTATTTTTATTATTAAAAGTAATATTAATAGTAATTATAATAATAAAAAAGAAAATTAAAAAAAAATATTAATAAAAAGATTAAACTATAAATAAGGTTAGTAAAAAATAAAGGTAAAATTATATTTATACTAAGTATAACTTAAAGTAAAATAAACCTTTAAAAATAAAAAAAATAAAATAAATAAAATATATAAAGTAAAAAAATAATACTTTTTATAAGAAATATTAATATAAAAAAAAAGAAAAAGTAAGTAAAAGTAAATAATATATAAAACTTATAATAATAATAACTTAAAAAGAAAAAAAAAAATAAAAACTAATTATAATAATTACTTAAAAATAAGGCTAACTAGCTTTATATATTTAATATATAACCCTAAGACTTTCTTAACTTTATTAAGAAAATCCCTTATATTTAATTCTTACCTTTTTAAGCTTTACTTAATATAAAACTATTATACTTACCTAGCCTTTATTATTAAAATATTATAATAATTTTAAAGCTTTTACCCTAGGCTACCTAGTTATAATAATTAACTTATAATAAATTATTACTTTTAGTACTAAACTAAATAAATTAATATTAAAACCTTAAAAGGTTATTACTAACTTTACTTAAATAACTAAAAAAAAGTTATTTTAAACTATAATATATAAAATAACTTAAATTTTTATTAATATTACTTATATTATTACCTTTAAAAAAATTTAAATAACTTAAAGTAAAACTTACTTTTTAATAATAAAAAAAGGAATTAAAGTAATTTATTTAAAAAAACTAACTTTAAACCCTTTTTAATAACTAAGAAAAAAATAACTTAAATCCTTAAAAAAATATCTTTAATACTAAAAGCTTAAATTATAACTTAAATAATATTTATTAAGTTATTATTAAATTAAAGTTAGTTTTTTTTTTTTTTAAAAAAAAAAAGTTAAGATAAAAAATATTATTATTTTTAATTATTTAATTAATTTTTAAAAAAAAATAAATATTTTTATTATTTAAATTAAATTTTTAAAAAAATATAAAAATAATATTATTTTATAAAAAATAAAATTTTTTTTATTTTTTATAATATAATCTTAAATATTAAATTAATATAATTTAATTATTTAACTAAATAATTTAAAAAAAAAAAAAAGCTTTTAAAATAAATTAAAAAATTTTTAAAAAATAATTTTTAAATTTTATAAAAAATAAAAAAAAATATTAAATTTTTATTATATATTAATTTAAATATATTTACTAATA